>JAPWTK010000228.1:630000-635000 GCA_029963805.1 Aromia moschata
CCCCCCCCCCCCCCCCCCCCCCCCCCCCCCCCCCCCCCCCCCCCCCCCCCCCCCCCCCCCCCCCCCCCCCCCCCCCCCCCCCCCCCCCCCCCCCCCCCCCCCCCCCCCCCCCCCCCCCCCCCCCCCCCCCCCCCCCCCCCCCCCCCCCCCCCCCCCCCCCCCCCCCCCCCCCCCCCCCCCCCCCCCCCCCCCCCCCCCCCCCCCCCCCCCCCCCCCCCCCCCCCCCCCCCCCCCCCCCCCCCCCCCCCCCCCCCCCCCCCCCCCCCCCCCCCCCCCCCCCCCCCCCCCCCCCCCCCCCCCCCCCCCCCCCCCCCCCCCCCCCCCCCCCCCCCCCCCCCCCCCCCCCCCCCCCCCCCCCCCCCCCCCCCCCCCCCCCCCCCCCCCCCCCCCCCCCCCCCCCCCCCCCCCCCCCCCCCCCCCCCCCCCCCCCCCCCCCCCCCCCCCCCCCCCCCCCCCCCCCCCCCCCCCCCCCCCCCCCCCCCCCCCCCCCCCCCCCCCCCCCCCCCCCCCCCCCCCCCCCCCCCCCCCCCCCCCCCCCCCCCCCCCCCCCCCCCCCCCCCCCCCCCCCCCCCCCCCCCCCCCCCCCCCCCCCCCCCCCCCCCCCCCCCCCCCCCCCCCCCCCCCCCCCCCCCCCCCCCCCCCCCCCCCCCCCCCCCCCCCCCCCCCCCCCCCCCCCCCCCCCCCCCCCCCCCCCCCCCCCCCCCCCCCCCCCCCCCCCCCCCCCCCCCCCCCCCCCCCCCCCCCCCCCCCCCCCCCCCCCCCCCCCCCCCCCCCCCCCCCCCCCCCCCCCCCCCCCCCCCCCCCCCCCCCCCCCCCCCCCCCCCCCCCCCCCCCCCCCCCCCCCCCCCCCCCCCCCCCCCCCCCCCCCCCCCCCCCCCCCCCCCCCCCCCCCCCCCCCCCCCCCCCCCCCCCCCCCCCCCCCCCCCCCCCCCCCCCCCCCCCCCCCCCCCCCCCCCCCCCCCCCCCCCCCCCCCCCCCCCCCCCCCCCCCCCCCCCCCCCCCCCCCCCCCCCCCCCCCCCCCCCCCCCCCCCCCCCCCCCCCCCCCCCCCCCCCCCCCCCCCCCCCCCCCCCCCCCCCCCCCCCCCCCCCCCCCCCCCCCCCCCCCCCCCCCCCCCCCCCCCCCCCCCCCCCCCCCCCCCCCCCCCCCCCCCCCCCCCCCCCCCCCCCCCCCCCCCCCCCCCCCCCCCCCCCCCCCCCCCCCCCCCCCCCCCCCCCCCCCCCCCCCCCCCCCCCCCCCCCCCCCCCCCCCCCCCCCCCCCCCCCCCCCCCCCCCCCCCCCCCCCCCCCCCCCCCCCCCCCCCCCCCCCCCCCCCCCCCCCCCCCCCCCCCCCCCCCCCCCCCCCCCCCCCCCCCCCCCCCCCCCCCCCCCCCCCCCCCCCCCCCCCCCCCCCCCCCCCCCCCCCCCCCCCCCCCCCCCCCCCCCCCCCCCCCCCCCCCCCCCCCCCCCCCCCCCCCCCCCCCCCCCCCCCCCCCCCCCCCCCCCCCCCCCCCCCCCCCCCCCCCCCCCCCCCCCCCCCCCCCCCCCCCCCCCCCCCCCCCCCCCCCCCCCCCCCCCCCCCCCCCCCCCCCCCCCCCCCCCCCCCCCCCCCCCCCCCCCCCCCCCCCCCCCCCCCCCCCCCCCCCCCCCCCCCCCCCCCCCCCCCCCCCCCCCCCCCCCCCCCCCCCCCCCCCCCCCCCCCCCCCCCCCCCCCCCCCCCCCCCCCCCCCCCCCCCCCCCCCCCCCCCCCCCCCCCCCCCCCCCCCCCCCCCCCCCCCCCCCCCCCCCCCCCCCCCCCCCCCCCCCCCCCCCCCCCCCCCCCCCCCCCCCCCCCCCCCCCCCCCCCCCCCCCCCCCCCCCCCCCCCCCCCCCCCCCCCCCCCCCCCCCCCCCCCCCCCCCCCCCCCCCCCCCCCCCCCCCCCCCCCCCCCCCCCCCCCCCCCCCCCCCCCCCCCCCCCCCCCCCCCCCCCCCCCCCCCCCCCCCCCCCCCCCCCCCCCCCCCCCCCCCCCCCCCCCCCCCCCCCCCCCCCCCCCCCCCCCCCCCCCCCCCCCCCCCCCCCCCCCCCCCCCCCCCCCCCCCCCCCCCCCCCCCCCCCCCCCCCCCCCCCCCCCCCCCCCCCCCCCCCCCCCCCCCCCCCCCCCCCCCCCCCCCCCCCCCCCCCCCCCCCCCCCCCCCCCCCCCCCCCCCCCCCCCCCCCCCCCCCCCCCCCCCCCCCCCCCCCCCCCCCCCCCCCCCCCCCCCCCCCCCCCCCCCCCCCCCCCCCCCCCCCCCCCCCCCCCCCCCCCCCCCCCCCCCCCCCCCCCCCCCCCCCCCCCCCCCCCCCCCCCCCCCCCCCCCCCCCCCCCCCCCCCCCCCCCCCCCCCCCCCCCCCCCCCCCCCCCCCCCCCCCCCCCCCCCCCCCCCCCCCCCCCCCCCCCCCCCCCCCCCCCCCCCCCCCCCCCCCCCCCCCCCCCCCCCCCCCCCCCCCCCCCCCCCCCCCCCCCCCCCCCCCCCCCCCCCCCCCCCCCCCCCCCCCCCCCCCCCCCCCCCCCCCCCCCCCCCCCCCCCCCCCCCCCCCCCCCCCCCCCCCCCCCCCCCCCCCCCCCCCCCCCCCCCCCCCCCCCCCCCCCCCCCCCCCCCCCCCCCCCCCCCCCCCCCCCCCCCCCCCCCCCCCCCCCCCCCCCCCCCCCCCCCCCCCCCCCCCCCCCCCCCCCCCCCCCCCCCCCCCCCCCCCCCCCCCCCCCCCCCCCCCCCCCCCCCCCCCCCCCCCCCCCCCCCCCCCCCCCCCCCCCCCCCCCCCCCCCCCCCCCCCCCCCCCCCCCCCCCCCCCCCCCCCCCCCCCCCCCCCCCCCCCCCCCCCCCCCCCCCCCCCCCCCCCCCCCCCCCCCCCCCCCCCCCCCCCCCCCCCCCCCCCCCCCCCCCCCCCCCCCCCCCCCCCCCCCCCCCCCCCCCCCCCCCCCCCCCCCCCCCCCCCCCCCCCCCCCCCCCCCCCCCCCCCCCCCCCCCCCCCCCCCCCCCCCCCCCCCCCCCCCCCCCCCCCCCCCCCCCCCCCCCCCCCCCCCCCCCCCCCCCCCCCCCCCCCCCCCCCCCCCCCCCCCCCCCCCCCCGGCGCCCCCCCCCCCCCCCCCCCCCCCCCCCCCCCCCCCCCCCCCCCCCCCCCCCCCCCCCCCCCCCCCCCCCCCCCCCCCCCCCCCCCCCCCCCCCCCCCCCCCCCCCCCCCCCCCCCCCCCCCCCCCCCCCCCCCCCCCCCCCCCCCCCCCCCCCCCCCCCCCCCCCCCCCCCCCCCCCCCCCCCCCCCCCCCCCCCCCCCCCCCCCCCCCCCCCCCCCCCCCCCCCCCCCCCCCCCCCCCCCCCCCCCCCCCCCCCCCCCCCCCCCCCCCCCCCCCCCCCCCCCCCCCCCCCCCCCCCCCCCCCCCCCCCCCCCCCCCCCCCCCCCCCCCCCCCCCCCCCCCCCCCCCCCCCCCCCCCCCCCCCCCCCCCCCCCCCCCCCCCCCCCCCCCCCCCCCCCCCCCCCCCCCCCCCCCCCCCCCCCCCCCCCCCCCCCCCCCCCCCCCCCCCCCCTCCCCCCCCCCCCCCCCCCCCCCCCCCCCCCCCCCCCCCCCCCCCCCCCCCCCCCCCCCCCCCCCCCCCCCCCCCCCCCCCCCCCCCCCCCCCCCCCCCCCCCCCCCCCCCCCCCCCCCCCCCCCCCCCCCCCCCCCCCCCCCCCCCCCCCCCCCCCCCCCCCCCCCCCCCCCCCCCCCCCCCCCCCCCCCCCCCCCCCCCCCCCCCCCCCCCCCCCCCCCCCCCCCCCCCCCCCCCCCCCCCCCCCCCCCCCCCCCCCCCCCCCCCCCCCCCCCCCCCCCCCCCCCCCCCCCCCCCCCCCCCCCCCCCCCCCCCCCCCCCCCCCCCCCCCCCCCCCCCCCCCCCCCCCCCCCCCCCCCCCCCCCCCCCCCCCCCCCCCCCCCCCCCCCCCCCCCCCCCCCCCCCCCCCCCCCCCCCCCCCCCCCCCCCCCCCCCCCCCCCCCCCCCCCCCCCCCCCCCCCCCCCCCCCCCCCCCCCCCCCCCCCCCCCCCCCCCCCCCCCCCCCCCCCCCCCCCCCCCCCCCCCCCCCCCCCCCCCCCCCCCCCCCCCCCCCCCCCCCCCCCCCCCCCCCCCCCCCCCCCCCCCCCCCCCCCCCCCCCCCCCCCCCCCCCCCCCCCCCCCCCCCCCCCCCCCCCCCCCCCCCCCCCCCCCCCCCCCCCCCCCCCCCCCCCCCCCCCCCCCCCCCCCCCCCCCCCCCCCCCCCCCCCCCCCCCCCCCCCCCCCCCCCCCCCCCCCCCCCCCCCCCCCCCCCCCCCCCCCCCCCCCCCCCCCCCCCCCCCCCCCCCCCCCCCCCCCCCCCCCCCCCCCCCCCCCCCCCCCCCCCCCCCCCCCCCCCCCCCCCCCCCCCCCCCCCCCCCCCCCCCCCCCCCCCCCCCCCCCCCCCCCCCCCCCCCCCCCCCCCCCCCCCCCCCCCCCCCCCCCCCCCCCCCCCCCCCCCCCCCCCCCCCCCCCCCCCCCCCCCCCCCCCCCCCCCCCCCCCCCCCCCCCCCCCCCCCCCCCCCCCCCCCCCCCCCCCCCCCCCCCCCCCCCCCCCCCCCCCCCCCCCCCCCCCCCCCCCCCCCCCCCCCCCCCCCCCCCCCCCCCCCCCCCCCCCCCCCCCCCCCCCCCCCCCCCCCCCCCCCCCCCCCCCCCCCCCCCCCCCCCCCCCCCCCCCCCCCCCCCCCCCCCCCCCCCCCCCCCCCCCCCCCCCCCCCCCCCCCCCCCCCCCCCCCCCCCCCCCCCCCCCCCCCCCCCCCCCCCCCCCCCCCCCCCCCCCCCCCCCCCCCCCCCCCCCCCCCCCCCCCCCCCCCCCCCCCCCCCCCCCCCCCCCCCCCCCCCCCCCCCCCCCCCCCCCCCCCCCCCCCCCCCCCCCCCCCCCCCCCCCCCCCCCCCCCCCCCCCCCCCCCCCCCCCCCCCCCCCCCCCCCCCCCCCCCCCCCCCCCCCCCCCCCCCCCCCCCCCCCCCCCCCCCCCCCCCCCCCCCCCCCCCCCCCCCCCCCCCCC
>JAPWTK010000228.1:647500-728955 GCA_029963805.1 Aromia moschata
TAAATTAGACACTGTTACGGACCATTCTTTAAAGCGAAAACGACCAAATAAAAAACTGAATACGGTTGACAATGCTACAACAAATTGTTATTCAATGGATTGTTTACAGGTTTTACAAGGACAATATAGTATCAACTTTAGATATTTTTCAGATTGCATTCAGATTCAGATTGCAGATAAAGGAATTAAAAATCTATCTCTTCACATTCACTTTAGAAGGACTATATCACCTTTGTTATTTCTTTGAAATACAGGCGCGGCGTTGTCAGATGTCAAATTCAAGACAGCAACTAAAGAAATCTTTTATAAAGTCCTTATTTATAAATACAGTCCAACCCGGTTAAGTGGGAAACCTCTATTACAGACATCAGTTTAGACATCCCGACCTTCTTACATAAAAAAAACTTTTGTAAGTGGAAGAGTGACCTCTTTAACTGAGACGCAAATTTAGCAGCCTGTAGCAATAATTACCTCTATAACTGAGATGCACCCATTTAAAATTAATTAATCAGTTAATTTTTGTGTATATAGTGTCCCAAAAAGCAACGTCGAGCCGAAAATGTGTTGCAGCTCAGTTCTTCAATTCAACAACAATTTACATTGAGTTTCACACAGGGACATCGAAATTGGTGACTCGTTTTTGTCGGAATAACAATAGCTTTCTTACAATTAAAGCTACTACTCTTTTTGCCATTTTGGAATTTTTAAGGACAGTTGTAGATTCAGTAATAATCAAAGTTGAGCAATGATAATAACCAAAACCTTAAAAAAAAATTATTTTGAACTATCGTGGCTGTTGTTGCAAAATGTAATAGTTTATTGAAATGGCCTGTCATTCAGCTCAATATAACAAAAAAATCAACAATCAACTTTCATTTGCCGTGGTAGAAAAATGTTGACTTAGGGATGCGATTTTTCACCAATTTTACAACAGTGACTATTAGGCATGTGCGAGATTTCGAATTTTCGAAACAAGACGAGAAGTCATCTTTCGAGACGAGACGAGACGAGATTCTCAGTCAGTCGAGATTTCTCGAGATACCGGGATTGAAATTTCTCGAAAAGAGGTGGAATTAATGTATTAATACTTACAGTTGTTTAAATTTAAAAGATCAGCTAGCAAAACACATGAAATAAAAGAAAACTTATTATACTTTGGTTTAACTCAGCATTTAGGAAATCGGTCATCGATTTCAAAATGCTGAGTGCGATTTTAATTTGTATTGATCGAGCATCGGGTGTAAAGATCGATGCGTATATAAAAATTACGTTACGAGACGTAACAGTTCCTAATTGAAAGATTGTCTCCGATATTTTCCTTACGTTTCATATTTTGAATATTCTCCGGGAAATTTCAAATAGTAAATGAATTTTGGGATTCGAATCTTAGTATTTTTAAAAATCTTGAGATTTCAAGAAATGTTGGAATCTACAAAAAATATTAGGATCTCAAGAAATCTCGGAATCTCGAGAAATTTCGGGATCTCAAGTAATCTCGGAATCTCGAGAAATCTCGACTGACCGAGTCTCGTCTCGTTTCGTCTCGACTTTTTTTTCTCGTCTTGAGGATCGAGACCTCGAGATTTTCGAGATTTCGCACATGCCTAGTAACTATATCTCGAGAACAAAGACCTCAAAGTTTTTTTGTCACATATCCAGTGAACACCTAGTCTGTTACCCCCTTTCGATTTGCCGTTGCTTTTTAGAACACCCTGTATATTTATTGTGGAAGAGCGGCGAAAGTCATGAACAAGAAAGAAATTACGAAAAAATGTATTTGGAAAAGGTTCTGTTATTTTTTTTAATGGAAAATGTATGTCTATGTATCTTTACATTAATCTCACTTGATATTGTTTACAACTTTTAGGAATACTTAACCGCAATCAAGCAGTTCCCCAGCAAAGATGAGCCTTCGGTTTTCGGACTGGCCGAAAACATTAACAGAGCGTGGGAGAGGCAAACATCCGCAAACATAATTTCGGAGCTGAAAAGTAAACACTAAATATGAACAGTAAGGCTCGAACTGTCACCATATTTTTTTAGATCTCCACCTCTCGCATAACGTTTCGCACAGCTTCGACCAGGAGGCATTCCAGAGGAGCGTGGCACCTTTTATGAACCTGTGGAAGAAACTGAATCATGGCCATGATTTTCTAAGGATAAACCTGTCTCCGGCAGAGGTCGCAGACTCTGTCGTCGGAACGTTTTTGCAAGAAGAGTTCAACAATGCCATAGGAATTCTGCAGACCATCCACAAATGCTTCGCGACGCTTAATAAAATATGCAAAGGCCATCTGATTCCTGACGACAGAGACCTAGAGATCGGCTATTCGCTTATAAATTACCAGGTTAAGATATGATTTTACTAGGCATGTGCGAGATTTCAAATTTTCAAGACGAGATGAGAAGTCATTTCTCGAGACGAGACGAGACGAGATTCTCAGTCAGTTGAGATTTCTCAAAATGCCGAGATTTCTCGGGATAGTGAGATGTCTCGAATAAAAAGGTGATATCAAGATTTCTTGATATCTTGAAATGCTCGAAAAAAAGGAGATCTCGAGATCTAGAGAAATCTCGAGAACCGAGATTTCTCAAGATACCAAGATTTCTTGATATATTGAAATGTATCGAAAAAAAGTGAAATTAATGCATTAATACTTACAGTTGTTTAAATTTATAAGTTCAGCTAGCAAAACACATGAAATAAAAGAAAACTTATTACACTCTGGTTTAACATTTTGGTTTAACTCAGCATTTAGGAAATCGGTCATCGATTTCAAAATGCTGAGTTCGATTTTAATTTGTATCGATCGAGCGTCGATGCATATGTAAAAATTACGTTACGAAACGTAACAGTTCCTAATTGAAAGATTGTCTCCGATATTTTCCTTAAGTTTCATATTTTGAATATTCTCTAGGGGTAAATTAATTTTGGGATTTGAGTAATCTCGATATTTTTAAAAATCTTAAAAATTTCAAGAAAAGTCTTGGAATCTAAAAAAATATTAAGATCTCAAGAAATCTCGGAGATCTCGAGAAATCTCGGAATCTCGAGAAATCTCAGAATCTCGAGAAATCTCAGAATCTCGAGAAATCTCAACTGATCGGGAGTCTCATCTCGTCTGTCCTCTTTTCTCGTCTCGAGGATCAAGATCTCTGAGATTTTCTAGATCTCGCACATGCCTAGATTTTACCTTTCCTTATTTTAATAGTAGCTTATACAATATTCGACTGGTCTGCATTTTTACACTCAGCATATATTACTATCTTGTGTTTTTTTTTAATGACAGTCAGATTTAGTGTTAGTTAGTCACTTTTACTAACGTCAATATTGTCTTTGTTTTAGACGCCCTAAATTTTGGCTGGATCTTTGGAACGGTCCAAAGCAGCCGAACCAGTATTTGCACACGGTTGTTACTAAAGCTGTGGCTTTGTCTAAATGGAAAAATGAGAGTGTTCAAGAACTGTTAAGGAAACCTTTAAAGCTGGCAGAACTGTTTCGTTCAGAGGCTTTCCTAGCGTCCCACAAACAAGACTTCTCTAGGTGAGATTTGTGTCATTCTACGTTGACTGAAAAGTAGAGAGCCAATGCGAGTTCTGTATCGCTCCCACCGCAACTTTTACCCCCCACCACTTTCCCCGACCCCGCCCACATTTCTGTTCAGTTGTTTAAATTTAAAAGATCAGCTAGCAAAACACATGAAATAAAAGAAAGCTTATTACACTTTGGTTTAACTCAGCATTTAGGTGCTGAGTGCGATTTTAATCCCCCCACCACTTTCCCCGACCCCGCCCACATTTCTGGTCAAGGTCGTTCACATTCTTGGGCGAGTCAACCGATTTTCCGGTCAAAGTCGACCTCAAAGCCAGTTTTCCATGTCAATGGCTTGGCATATAAAAAAATCAATTTTAGTTTTACATTAATTCTATATTAATCTCAATCAACTTGAATGTCTAGTTCTGGATCACTGTCCAAGGATATGGATCCAATCCAAGAATATCAACGACCTTGACCCGAAATATGAGCAGAACCAGGTAAAAGTGTTGGAGAGATAATACAGAACCCCTGAAGATTTAAGAATAAGAAACTTGCTGTCAGATTTTTTGGTTTACTAAAAAATGGCAATGCCTGTATTTTTTTGAATTAAAGAGTGACCGCAAATTTAGCCACCTCGCTAGAGAATCGTAGAAAAATGCTAAAAATATTTGGCAGATACCAAATTACTCGTCACGAAAAATCAAGATGAGCATGTTTTTTAGTTTATCAAAAATTTTCGAAAATCACCCCTATTTAGGGGTTGAAAATACCCAAAAAGTGAAACATTTAAATGGTATCAATTAAACTAAAAACAATATTCATTACATTTTTTTATTGAATGAATGTTAAAAAAATGAATGTGATGATTTCACCCCTTCAGAAGGGTTGTTTTTATAAAAAAATAATTTTGGAATGTACAGATCGAGTCGAGTCTACCTCCCTGTATAAAAAAAAATGGAATGTTTTCTCAGATTCGTATGGAAATATCTTACCTTGATGTTTAAGGGTGGCTCCACCGTTGGGGATGGGAGTAATTTTTTCATAAATATCGGTAGAAAGTAATTTTTTCTCAATTTCTTACAATTCAAAAGACCTAACTGTATTTTTCAGGTTTTTTAGAAATTTTCAATTTTTTTTATACTAAGGGGATGATTTCACCCCCTAAAGGGTGAAGTTTTGATCAGTAATCACAAGTTTTCATCAACCATATGAACACATCACATTAATTTTTTAACATTCATTCAAAATTAACATCACCCAAATCACTATTTGGGTCTTTTCAACCCCTTGATAGGGGTGAAAAGAATTTTCGAAGATTTAAAAAAACTAAAAAACATGCTAATCTTGATTTTTCATGATGAGTAAGTTGGTACCTGCCAAATATTTTTAGCATTTCTCTATGATTCTCTAGTGAGGTCCAGAAAAAGGGCTAAAAAAGATTTTGCGCCCCGTACTATTTAGTTATATAAATTACTAGCGACCCGCCCCGGCTTCACACGTTTAGACATACATTAGAATTAAAAATTATCACTGTTTCTCTACATATTACTGCATGTATTATACATATAAACCTTCCTCTTGTATAACTCATTATTTTGAACTATGTTATGATTTTATTTCATTAGTTTTATTGTTTTTAGGAACAATGACATTCCTTTGGATCAGTTGGCTCTGCAAACCAGCTGGAAACCAACCAATCACTCGATAATTTTGACCGATATACTAGTGGAAGGGGGCATTTTTGAAAATGGGGTGCTTACTTTTTGTACACCTACCTCGGAAAATATTAACAATGCCCCCAACTGCTTCTTGAATTGGATAGATAAGGTAATAACCAGGCTTCCGAAAATGTTTGTGTGCCCGCGTATAAAACTCCATAAAATTATCCCGCGTTCCCGCGGCGGCGGGAGTGGGGATGGCGTACTACTGCGCATACGCGGGCTCTGGAGCATTTTTGGGAAGGGGTCAAAGCCGTATGTACATAGCACGGGAAAGAAATGCATGCGTATGTAATGTACAAGGCGCTTAAAAAATACGGTTTATACTCATAGAGTGTTATAGTGCCGAGCCCTGCGTTATCGGACACATTTCCAGACCCTAGTAATAAATTTATAGGCCAGGCCAGTTGTCAAAAATACCTCGTTTTTTTTTTACCAAAATTACATAGTAACAGCACGAAACAAAAAAATTTACATAAAAAATCGGAAAAACTCCGTAGAATTGAATAAACTACTTTTCCACAGCTGAATTTCGCCGCGTCATATTCAAAATGGCGTCCAAAGTAGGCCAAAAACACTTTTTCGTTTAAAAAAAAAACTATAAAGCGCCCTACAAAAAAAAGTTTCAAATAAAAGTTGTAGAACTTATTAAAACAAAGAATTTAAGCCTAAATCCGACTTTAATAAACAAATAAATAAATTTTTAATTGCAAAAGAACAGCTAAAAATCGCAATTATTTCAATTGCTTATATCTTTGAAAAAGATATAATATTTTTTTCATGAAACCTGGGGAATATATAGTCCTCGATAAGTAGAATAAGCTGATATTTTGAACATTGCAAAATTCCTGATAGTTGTTGCAAAAATCGCATTATTCGCAAAAAAATGCTTTTTTTTTAAACTCCAATAATTCATACACAAATGCATTTAGAGTTCAGTTGGGGCTTAAATGTTTCTTCAAGACTTGTACTTTCGTGTACAAATAAAGCGCGAATCGTAATGTGATCATTAATATGCTAAAATAACCGCGTTGGAAAAGTGGCAAAATCGGACGTTCGCCTGGGCGGTTTGACAGTCGTCGCGGTGACAGCGAATTTCGGCGATGACATTAGCGAAACCGTGCGTCCCAACCCGGAATTTCGTCTCGCGTAGCGGCAAGTAGAACGCGGAGCGACCCCTCGAAAAATTCGTAAAAATACCGTAATATCGACGCCGTCGAAAAAAACCGGATCGAAAGAGAGCCGCGGCTGCTATTCGTTCCCTTCCGAAAAAACGGGCCGTTTTCCGGTTGTGCTCACTGCCATGGAACGTCTTGCATCTCGGTCGACAGCCGCCATCTCGTGGATCCGTGTAGCGTCTTGCATTTTTCATCGGAGTTCCCTCTGGTCTCCAGTCTTCTTGATAGGGGCCAATACCATGTAGTCTACAGATCAGGAAATGACATTGACTGCCATAAAATAATATTTATATGAAAGTACAAGTATCTAAGATCTGTGCAAATTTCAGCCCTTAATATTAAGAAATGAGGCAGTGGCGATTTTTCGAAAAAAAAAATTATGCCAGCTTCAGAAGGTCGTAGGGTAAAGTTTTTTTTAATCTGTAATAAAAAATTACAGCTATTGAATGGCAATAACGCCATTTCGATATGATTTAAACTTTTTGAAAACAATTTTTTCGGTAAATTGGTAAAAAAAAATTGGCTTTTTGCCGGTTATTTTAGCATATTAATTTTAATTACGATTCGCGCTTTATTTGTACACGAAAGTACAAGTCTTGAAACTTTTAAGTCCTAACTGAACTCTCTAAGTGCATTTGTGTATGAATTATTGGAGTTTAAAAAAAAAGCATTTTTTTGCGAAAAATGCGATTTTTGCAAAAAAACTATAAGGAATTATGCAATGTTCAAAATATCAGCTTATTCTACTTATCGAGGACTATACATTCCCCAAGTTTCATGAAATAATATTATTTCAAAGATATAAGCAATTGAAAAAATCGCGATTTTTAGCTGTTTTTTTTTTTGCAATAAAGTTTATTTATTTATTAGAGTCGGATTAGGCTTATATTGTTTGTTTTAATAAGTTCTACAACTTTTATTTGAATCTTTTTTGTAGGACGACAGTTTTTTTTTTTTAAACGAAAAAGAGTGTTTTTGGCCAACTTTAGACGCCATTTTGAATATGACGCGGCGAAATTCAGCTGTGGAAAAGTAGTTTATTCAATTCTACGGAATTTTTCCGATTTTTTATGTGTATTTTGCTGTTACCAATGTTGGCACGTAAAAATGTATTGGGCTTGGCATATTAATAATTTATTTAAATCTGTGATATATGTATGTATTACGATTTCAAATTATGAGGTATTGACCACATTGTCAGAGACAATGTCTTCATGCAATATTCGTAATTTTGAAAATCGTATGTTTTTTTAGAAACAGCTTTTGGATGACGACAACCAAATTACCGTACCGCTCTACATAACCTCAACCAGAGAGAAGAAAATACTGCTTCTTCAAGTACCGTGCAATGCGAAACACAAAGACAAATGGATCCAATCTGGACTAGCGTTCTTTTTAGAGTACTAATAAACACGTACACAATCTTAATTGTTTTATTTAACAAAAAATAATACATACCTACAAAAATTGATGGAATTGTTGCTTGCAAAAATATGTAAAACATTAATAGACATATTTATCTATAGGCACTAACTTTTGACAATTATGGCAGTCCCACACCCAGTCCGGATTTAAACACACAGCAGACGAGTTTATTTCTTTCAGAGAACCGCTGTTTTCTTTTGAAGTTAGGATGACATCTACGTCTTCCGTGGGGTCGTCAACTGATTTTCTAAAAAAGAAAAATAACAAATGTTATATACTATAGACATCCAAAAAAAAAACCTCATCAACTCTGGCTATGAACGAGAGAGATGGAAATAGCGGTCATGTCTAAGCTTTTTTGGTTGTCAAACTTTTGACAAATGACTGTCACAATTTGTAAAATAAACAATGGTTGTCATATGATGTGACAGTCTTGACAAGTAAATAAGGTTATAAATTCGATTAAGAATAGAAATACGTCTTTTTTTTTTCTCGGCCAACTTTGATGACGTTTTTTTTGGATGTCTATTTCTAATGTGAATGTGAATACATGAAAAAAAAAGCAAGGTTGTCAGACATATTTTCTAAAATTACTAAGCTCACTATACAAATGTTACTTCATACTTCAGTAAACTGTTAGTTCGTGACATTCTTAGAAAGCTAGTTTGGAAATATTAAAAAAAAACATAGATATAAATTTATTAGTTAGCATTAAAATAAGGCGTTTAAAATTGCTGGAAAAATAATTATAAATCAAAACAACTTTATGTATATTACTATACTTAAGAAAATTTTGAAGAGCCGGCAACATGCAGCATTCCCGCTGTGAATGCTGCACGCCGGCAAGAGAGTTACAGTGACCCAATTAGAGTATTTTGCATTGCATCGAATACATTCATTAGCTATTTATGCGGTCCACTGTGTCATTAAAATGATTTACGACATTAGTAATTCCCCCTTATTTCCGCCAGTGTAGTGTGTGTTTATTTCGGCTAGGTTTATTTTAACTTTTTTGAATAGGTTAAGGTGAATAGGCTAGGTTAACTTTTCTGAATAACGAGTAAGTTTTATAAATATAATTTATTAGTAATTAATTAGTATGGCGTTTTGGAGACCATTTGAAACGACAGTTCGAGATGATCTATCGCGGGAATCTAATAATTTGGTGCCACAGTCAAATGAATTGGCAATAAATGATACTGATGATAGGGCCGAATTTAAAAACAAAGATTTACATGTTCAGTGTCAGCGCGTTGTTTTAAATATGTACGCGTGTTTGAAAAAAAGAAAATTCCGAAATGTCTGATAATGTGGTTATTGCGAGAATTCATGAATTAACCAAAATCGGGTTGACGGTTGATTTATAAAGTAATTACAAATATTGTGAGTTTTGTATGCAGGCTAATTTTAATCCTCCTATATTGATTTTAATGAAAAAAATTATTTCACAATTTTCGAATTTATAAAAGATATATGCACGCCATTGGGCGCGTTAGCCATCAAAGGAATTAAAAATCTATCTCTTCACATTCACTTTAGAAGGACTATACACTCGAACCCCTCTTAAGTCACCTTCGCTTAATTCACATCCCCTCTTATTTCACTACGTTTTCCCTATTATGTCACGAAACCGTCCCTCTTAGGTCGCCGCCTGAAAAGTTTTAGAACTACGTTTGGAAATTGGATTCCCGCATGAATACAATTTTTATCGAAAAAAATGATTGTGAAATACGTTAAATATGGACACCTAACCTTTAAAATAGGTTAGGTGTCTGTTAAAAATATTTAACCTTTAAAATATTCATTCAAGTGGAAAATTGGACTTTGTCACGCACGACTGGGTATACTTACGTTGATTTTTTTCGTTCAGTTGGCTCATTTTTCGTTATAACAAGTGCTGTGGTATATCTCTAAATATTTCTTTTTGCAGCTAAAACACGAAAAAGTTGAGGTTATGATCGCGACTTAAGAGAGACTAAATTTCACGACTTAAGCGAGACGATGATGGACGAATTTGGTGACTTAAGAGGGGTCCGAGTGTACCTCAATAATTACGTAAAACGAGCTAAGTTCAAAACATGTCTTACCCGTTGTAAGCAACAATATATTTGCGTAACTTATTATAAACGTTTTCGCTGAAAGTGTAATCAATATAAAACTTCTTATTGAGAAACAGACTCTTCAGTTTATTCATATTTTGTGATGCAGATGGTGGCTGCTTCTCGGGCTTTTCTTCTTCGTCGGTGTCTGCACTGTAAACACTATTCGCTTTGTTGTTCTTATTCTGCAAAACGCCTTCGTCATCTGTATCAGAAATGTATAAGTTATTTTCTCGTTTCTGTTCTTTGAGCCTCTGCAATTCCTGAATTCTAACTATTCTTTCTTCAGTGTCGGAACCTTCATCTTTAAAAAAAAAAAAAAAAAATAAACATTAAAAACAAGAGTAAAGCCAACTCTGCAGGATGTATTTACAGAGTTGGCTTTGGAAGCTGGTCAGTGTTTTATTTCATTGTGCATAAATGTAGTTTGTCACTTGTTTTTTTTTTAAGGTTATGTTGTATTTAATACAGTGTTGCCAACAAGTCACGTTAAATCAAAAAGGAAATTAGATTTACCTACAGAAAAGGTTTTTTTTTGTATGTTTTATACTCACTGTTCACTGTAGTCTCCTTCGGAATCATTGTCTGCTCTTTCTTGTGGCGGTGAATTTCCCTTGATTTCTTCACAAATTTCGTCTTCACTCTCATTTTTCGCAGCATCTGCTTTGTCTAAAGCGTACCTCCTCCAAGGTAGCCTTTTCCTTTGGGAGTAGCAATCCTCCACCCATTTTCTGGTCACAATTTTGCCCTTTCCTTTCACTTGATTAAATTTTGGCGTGTTTGCGAAGGCACAGCTACAAATAATTCTTCATTAATAATGTCCATGCATGCGACAGATAGGAAAACTCGCATAGCATGTGATGGGCCTTGCCTCAATTTAATTTGATTGCAGTTGTTCCGTGTCAATTGGTGCTGTTGTACTAGCTGAACTATGTGTAATAAGAGACGAGACTCTCGGTCAGTCGAGATTTCTCGAGTTTCCGAGATTTCTCGAGATTCCGAGACTTCTTGAGATCTCGAGATTTCTCGAGATTCCGAGATTACTTGAGATGCCGAGATTTCTTGAGATTCCGACATTTCTTGAGATGTTAATATTTTTTTAGATTCCAACATTTCTTGAAATCTTAAGATTTTTAAAAATACCGAGATTATTCAAATCCCAAAATTCATTTACTATTTGAAATTTCCCGGAGAATATTCAAAATATGAAACTTAAGGAAAATAACGGAGACAATCTTTCAATTAGGAACTGTTACGTCTCGTAACGTAATTTTTACATATGCACCGAGCTTTACACAGACGCTCGATCAATACAAATTAAAATCGAACTCAGCATTTTGAAATCGATGACCGATTTCCTAAATGCTGAGTTAAACCAAAGTGTAATAAGTTTTCTTTTATGTCATGTGTTTTGCTAGCTGAACTTTTAAATTTAAACAACTGTAAGTATTAATACATTAATTCCACCTCTTTTTCGATAAATTTCAACAAGGAATCTCAGTATCTCGAGAAATCTCACGATCTCTAGAAATCTCGGTATCTCAAGCAATCTCGAGAAATCTCGCGATCTCGAGAAATCTCGACTGACTGAGAATCTCGTCTTGTCTCATCTCGAAAAATGACTTCTCGTCTCGTCTCGAAAATTCGAAATCTCGCACATGCCTAGTAATAAGTGGAATAGTGTGATATAATTTCATAAAATATATCAAATGTACAAAAGGCTACTGGTTACTTTATGGCATCCCGTTAATTTTCATAAAATCACAGTAAAAAGAGGACAAGTAATATTTTAAATAAAATAATAGATATATGTAAATCAACATACATTAAATGGGTAGAAGTGGTGTCCCAGTCGGGTTTGTATTTTGCGCCCATTGCCAAAGCCGACGTTCTCAAATTGGCTCTGTCTGGATTTTGGATTCCGCTTATAACCAAAACTACATCGTCTAATAATCTCGTAAATGGTTTTGTTTTCAAAATTTTCTTTGCCTTCTTGTGATGAACTCTACTTTCCACATCTTTACTTTTTCTCTTCCTCTCGTTGTCCGATGTTTTTCCGACTCTGTCTTTCATTTTAGAGCTACTTGGTGTGGTTATAGAAACATCCAAAGGCTTTGGACTCATATTTCCCTGCTTTTTCTTAGAGCTATCGGTACTGTCTGGCTTTTTGTTTTGCTTTGGTGTCTTTTCTGCTTTCTCCTTGATCTCTCTCGCTTCTTGGGCTTTCTTCTCCATAATTTTGTCAATTTTGTCATTAGGTTCCTCCTCATCCTCATTATAGAGCAACTTATTTCTGTCACGAGGCTTGGGAGTTCTTTCTGCATCATTGGATGTGTTCCATTTAGAGCTAGGAGTGGAATTTTTTGTCTTTAATTTAGGCTTACACACAGGTGAACCATGTTGAGCTAAAGAAGCAGGCTAAGCAGCTTCTCTTATTGCTGCAGCTCCTTAACATAAAAAAATTGAAATATAGAGAAGAAACGTTACTAGAAACCTTTCATACTTACCAGTTAATTTCACTTCTAGCTTATCCTCTTGCTGCAACTCCTTGCGTTTCTCGAAAAGGCTCCCCGCCGACAAGTTATCAGGGGATTCGGGTCTCAACACAAACTGGCCGATGTGCGCTTGAACAGGAGCAGAAGGTTTTTCATTGCTAGTGTGTAAGGTAATGAAAGATAAGCCGTATTGAACGAATTTGTTGAAGGGTTGTTTACACGCGATTTTTATCCGGTCCCATTTCTCATCGCACTCGGGCTTTGAAAAATTCTCCTTAGTAAACATCCTTACCTTGTTAACGTTCTGGCTCTGCCTAGATTCTAAAGGCGTCATAAAGGAGGACGCTACCAGTAAGACCTTGTAGTCAGAATTGTTTGTTCCGAACGCGATACTAACACTTCGATGTATGCAGAATGTTCGTTGCCAATATCTATGCCTGTTATTACGCTCGCCTTTTCCAACTGCATCACCACCACGGCGGTTTGTTCGCCTGGCGACTTGCATTTCCATTTTTTTGCAGGATCGCTGACTAGCAGGTTGTTCGCTACATGCGTCTACGTTTAAAAAAATACTTAGGATTTAATCTTTAAATATATGAGCCATTATGTATACTCACTGAATCTTCACTGCTAAAACTAATTACGTGATCTATTTTTATCATAGGTATTTCTAGCCTGGCAAATTTTGATTTGTATATATTGACATAACCTCAAAATTTGACACAAAATGGCGCCATATGTAGAAGTGCGTTCCAGAATTTTGTGCGTTTTCAATTCGCGACGGAAACTAACAACATTTTTTTATCTTAACGTCTCCTTATTTACGTAGCAACAAATTCTTGTAAAATATACAGGTAGTGTTTCCAACAATTAATAACAATTTTGTGTATTGCGTTCGAAATTTAAGAGATCTGGGAAGATGACATGGCGGTATAATAATCTCACTCTATTTATTATATCCTCTGTGTTCTTCAAAGGACTGACGACTGACTGTCTTGTCTTTTATTTGTCCTTCACGGTTGACACATAATCTATAACCTCAATTTTTATTTTTAGCAGGTTTGATGCAATAAATAGCCAATTAAAATATAAATATACAACAGGTACAACAATAATGGAACTAAAATGTCAAATTCAAAATTACGCGTGGGGTAAGAAGGGCTCCGGAAGTATAGTAGCTACTTTGTACAAAAATGCCAATGAAGAGTTCAATTTAGAGGAGAGCCTTCCGTATGCAGAACTGTGGATGGGGGCACACGTAAATGCTCCCTCGATAGTTAAACATACCGGAGAGTCTTTGGCTTCCTTGATAAACAAACAACCCAAGTATCTCGGAGAAAAAGTCGCTAAGCAATTTAATAACGAAGTTACCGTTTCTGTTCAAGGTTTTGTCGGTCAATAAAGCCCTATCGATCCAAGCACATCCTTCAAAGGTAATAAACTTGAATGAATATGTTTTCTGCTTAGTTATGTGCTTATAATTGATATACGATATTGAAATGATTCCATTCATAATTTTGAAAATTGGGTAAATACTCAAGCAATTAATGTATTTTCTAATGTTTTTATTAATAGAAACATGCTGAAGAACTACACGCTAAACACCCAGATATTTATAAAGATCCCAATCATAAACCTGAATTGGCTATAGCCCTTACACCTTTTGAGGCTCTATGTGGATTTAGACCAATTCCAGAAATTAGAGGGTTCATTGAAGGTAATGAAACTAAATAAATAATATATTATTATTTTAACTGCAATATTCTATTATAACTACAATAATACACTGGAAATTTATATAGAAATACATAGAAAACAAATCAGTCTTATTACTTATATTCTTATTAGACCACGAGAAGAAAATTTTAAATAATGTTTTGTGAATATATGTAAGTCTGAGATTACGACTGTGTGTAATTATTACGACAGTATTTTTTTATTTCAGCCATTCCAGAACTGAGTTGTATAATAGATGGACAGGATATCAGTGATGATGAAGAATTTTTGAAAAAGTCATTCAAATCTGTACTGACTTGCGATAAGGAGATAATGATCGAGACGATAAATAATATTTTAACAAGGTTTAAAGAAATTGGTGAATATAAAAGAAATATGTAAATATTAAACAAAGAGATCAAACGTTCTTTGCTTCTAGACTTCATACAAAGAGAACTGTACATGGCAGAGCTCTTCGAAAGACTCCACGAACAATTTCCTTACGATAACGGTATATTAATGGTGTATTTCCTCAACTATCTGCAGCTGAAACCTAAACAAGCCATTTATCTGGCAGCCAACGACCCTCATGCTTACCTGTCCGGAGGTTTGTAAAAAATCTAGATTTCGATCAGGCATTATTCGTATATTTTTCAGTTTGATCTTTTAGACTGCATCGAAAACATGGCTTGTTCGGATAACGTCGTACGTGCCGGATTAACCCCTAAATTCGTGGATGTCGAAACTTTGTGCTCCATGCTGAATTACAGAGGAGAAAACCCTGATGATAAATTATTTAATCCAATCGAAGAGGATCAGTTTACCAAGGTGTATCGGCCACCAGTGGTCGATTTTGCAGTGGCAGGGATTGAAGTAAATAATATTCTTTTTATTGGTAAATAGTTTTGAAATAATTTTTTTTTTAAGATTCCAACCTCGGTAGGACGCTACAGCCTTCTGAAGAGAGACAGCGCTAGCATTTTGATAGTGATCTCTGGCAAAGCGAGGTACGGTTGTCAAGCTGAACTCAAACCGGGAACAACACTATTTATTCCTTCAAATGAAGTGTTGGACGTGTGCGAAATAACGGATGATTTACTCATGTATCAGGCATTTGCAAATGTTTTATAAAATAAAATATATATATTTTAATATCGATGGAAGTTAAAAAAGCATTATTCTGAGTAATATATTTCTTACCTAAATGATGATGATAAATAAAATGAATGCTGCTTATAGTGTTTTTTCCTACCTGTAGATATATTGGGTTGGTAAATAAGTTTGTGGAGTGGGTATTGGAACCTTCGGCATAGAAATAATAAGATTAAAACAGTTTCAATCTTCTCCTGAAGATGCCAACCTAGTTGGCAAAACGCGCGTCGTGAAAAGTATGGTAGTTCTGTGTTTCGTGGAAAACATCAAATTTTTTTTAAAATAATTTTGTGCGATTTTTTTATAATTCTTAGACCTAATGAGATATGAAATATTTTTTATGCAATGTTATACAAATGTGGAATTCTTATTTGGAAGCGCTGGAGATTCTATTACATGCATTTCAAATGCATGGAATATTGGTAGGGGTCGTAGCAGAAGATGGGCGGAGCAGACGTCATACGTAATGTATTCCCCTACAAGACGAAGTCGGTACTTCGGTGGCAGTGATGCGAAAACGAGACGGGGATCGAAGTACAGCGTTGCCAGATACTGCGATGTTTACGTTTTAGATGGGCCACTCATTTGGGCTATTTATTTCATAAATTGCGTTTTTTTTGGTGATTTCTGATCTAAAGTAAAAAATCGATCATCATAACTAGTCATTTACTATTTTTAAGAACTATGCCGCTGGTTTGTTGGCTTGGTAACACGTAATTTGTGGCAAAACACGAGGCAAATACATGATACATAAAAACAGAATTGTAACATGGCGCCCTTTTTTGTGTCGTCAAGACTATAAAATTGCGTTGGGCGACGACATTTGCGAATTTTTCCACACCAAATCGCGATAATTGTTAAAATCTGGCAACCATGTCGTCCTGTTGGATGTCGGCAGCACAGCTTTATTATACTTATGCAAAGACGGCTTGAAGCTAAATGGTAGCGAAACGCGAAACATTGCCGACGACGGCCGATCTTGCCTTCGAGACGCCGAAAGCGGAGCTAGACGGTAGGGGAATACGGTCGTGTGTTTTCTCATAGGATGAGCCTTTGGCAATATTTTGTGGAAGGTATTATTTTAGGTATTATCTTAGCATTTTATATGCTTCCAAATTGAAGTTCCACACGTGTATATTATTTTGTAGCTCTTGTTTTACTCATTAAAATGGTGTATATTTTTTTAATAGAAAAACATATATCATGCTTCAAGTTGATAAGAAAGAGCACCTCCTTTGTCTTCGCTGGCTTGTCTTGCCTCAAAAACGTCGACCATTTTTGAGCTTAATTGTTACAGGAGATGAAAAGTGGTGTTTGTACGTGAACATGAAAAACCATAAAGCGTGGGTAGACAAAGACCAATAAGCGACGTCATGTGTCAAGCAAGATTTGCAAAGCAAGTCGATACTTTGTGTCTGGTATAATATGGGAGGCATAATTTATTGGGAATTGCTCGAGAGAAACAATGCCATCAATGCTGAAGTCTACTGTTAGCAAATGCTGCCCTTGGCAGCTTCTTCAGCATTCTTGAAGATGACAATGGTCATCTACATGTTGCAAAATTGACAAGAGTAGGAGCTTGGCTGGGAAATTCTTCAACATCCACCATACTCTCCAGACATTGCTCCATCTGATTATCACTTGTTTCGCTCACTTTGAAATGCATTACATGGAGTTTCCTTCAATAATGACGGAGAATTGCAGTTCTGGCTTGAAAATTCGTTTGCTTCAAGAGGTGGAATCTTTACTGACGCTGAATCGAGAAACTTCCCGAACGAAGTAATCGATAAGGAAGGAGAATATATAATTGATTAATAATTGTAGTTCATATTTGTGAAAAGGTAAAAAGTTATTGTTATTCAAAAAACTGCACAAACTTATTTACCAACCCAATATTTTACTTACCTCTACATAATTTTTGGTCGATGGTAAAAATTTTTTTCAACCCTACAAACTTTAATTTTTAATGTTTATATTAATACATTCCAAGATATATTAAGAATACCAAAACCACATTGAACAAAAAAAAATCACTGTACAAACATAAAAACTTTATTCTTATAATGATAAAAAATAACAATTATCTTTAAGAAAAAAACGACAAACTAAATCAGTCAAAAACTAAAACGATTTTAAATCCTATTTAAGGTACAACTAGGTACATAAAACTTAAGCACGCTCATTACTCCCATTGTTTCTTGAACAGAAAAGGCACCTTCCGAATTATTCGTATTGTTAAACTTTTCACTACTCAGCAAATTACAACGTCTGTATTTTGGAGACCCTCGTGATTTCCAGATTGCGACTGATTTTCAGCCAAGTGGCTGCTTTTCATCCTCGACGAAAAGCCTAAAATTATCGGTCAAACTCGATCTTCTCGCCTTCGCTTCTCTTCCGTCCGACTCCAGTTTCTCCACATCCAAAGACGTAGTCATTCTATCTACGCCTTCAATTTTGGTTTCCTCAATTGTTCCTTGCAATCTTTCAGACTGTATTTTTTTCAATTAAATCTGAGTTGTTGGTAACATTCTGTTCATCACTTTTCTCTCTATTTTCTTTCTCTTTTAACATAACCTCAATTTTACTGGCCAAATCTCCATTTTTTTCATTAATTTCACATTCCAAGATGTTTTCCTTCCTTTCATCATTCAAGTCCCCATTGACTTCTAAATTTTCTTCCTTTAACACACCATTTTTCCTAGACAACTCTCCGTTTTCTTTCACATCAGTTTCACTCTTTACAACATTTGCTTCATAATTTTTTTTAACACCATTATCTTCAGTATTTTCTACTCCATTTCCCTCCTTCTGCAACATAACCTCGACTTTATTTGGCAGGTCTCCGTTCTCTTTACCTTCCTTTTGTTCGCCTTTGAACGCATTATACCTGAACAAGACAGCTTTATGTAGTTCCTCGTTTCCTGATTTCTCTGCTAATTCCGTGGCAAACCTCAAAATCTCCACGTCTGACCTCCTGAAAAGGACAGAAGCTGCTTCCTCGTATTTCCCCAAGAAGACATTGCTGAAAATATGATAAGGAATATTATAGATAAATGACACTTTTCAAATGCTTACCATTGCGCTGCGGTCTCAAAATTTCCTACGCTAAGCGAGTAGGATGCCCATTTTTCTATAATTTTCGTCACCATTGGGTCAGTTTCAGGCAATCGACTCTTGGCTAGAGCCAATGCCTCTCTGAACAAGGCTGCTTCGCATAAAACGTTGACCGCTTCTTCTAGTTGATGACAAGCCAGAAGATATGTGGCTACTTCCAAAGGATCGGAATCCGATTCTTGCGCTAACTGCTGGGCGTATACCTGGCAAGCCGTTTTCCAAAGCCTGAAGGATGCAAAATTTAAAGTTCAAAAACACGGGACACTATAATTTTTAAGGAAATTAAAAAGGAGTTCCTCAAGGATCCGTTCTTGGGCCGGTTCCGTTAAGAATATATATGTTAATGTTATTCTTTTCGTAGACTTACTTAGGTGATACCATGGGGGCCATCATTATGATCCAAGGATTGACCCTTTTTTCATCGATAGCCTCTTTTTATTGTGGTACTAATATCTCCCCTGAAGAGTGACAAGGTGCTGCGCAGGTTATATTTGCCTCTGGCCTTGTGACTAGCCTCTAGGAAAAAAATAATAAAAATAAATTTGTGTCACTGAAACGAATGCTTTAAATGTACCGTTTGTCTGTATTATTTTCAGCATGTCTGCGCTTGATCCGAAAATTTTCAGAATACTCGAATCCTGATCAACTTGTGGCTCATTGCTCTGCGAGTTTTCTTTCCACGACAATAATTTGTGGAGGTCAGCAACGATTTCGGAATTATCTTTTGGGGAGTAGAAGTTAGGTAGGAGGTTGTTCTTGTTGGTCTTCTTCACTTTTGTTGCCTCCTCGGAGGAGGCCTTCTCCTTCTTTGGCACTAAGTCTGCGTCTTCGGAGACCTCTTTGACACATTTCTTCTTCAAAGCCACAATTTCTACATGAATGTTAACGTTATAGTAAATTATGTAACATTTTAAATCAAAATCAGGGGTACTAAGGATATTACAGAGTCAAAAGGGACTGACAAGTGAACTCTCTCAGATGAACGCGAACCAAATACAAGAGTGAGGGGTGAACCAATCACGAGTGAGGTGGAGTCGCTTTGGAGTCACTGGAAAGATTTCTATTAAACAACATGATCTGATCAGCAAGTAGTGGTTTAAAATATTTGAAAACACCGGACTTGCTGCAAATTCACTATATTTAGACACAAAAATAAAGCATAAATACCCAATGTATTAAATGTTGAAAGCTACTGTAAAAACAAATCCCAAATGTTACAAGTATCCCCAAATGTTACATGTATTCACTAACCTTCATTAGTTCTTGGTGGACAGTCTGACACCTTCCATATCCTTATAGTGTGATCCTTTCCCGCTATTATCACGTAGTCAGAATCAATGGGGCTCCAAGTAACTGCCAAGACGCCTTCAAAATGTGCATTTATATAAGTAGAAAGGACTGTACTGGAACTAGCATCCCAAATCTACAGAAAAACAAAAATAAAAACGTACAAAACTGACTTGCAGCATGGTCTTTGTAGTGCACTGATAACTAAGGCTAATCTACAAATCTTGTCTATACTAAAATAATAAGCTTCTGAAGATAAACTAGTTTATTACGATAAACTATATTACTTAATAAATTGTAAACAGTTTATGGTAATTCACTGGAGTAAATGTCTTTCAACCTCTGAACAGTTTTAAAATAATGGTGCAAAGAAAGCAGGTCTTAAATCTGTCGACTTTCCAAGCCAACGTATTTCATTTAGCAGTAGTTGATGTTGATTTATCAAGGCATACGTATGTTAGACTCTCCACTGTGTTAGTCAAAACGTTTTAATTTACGTGCGACACATACAAAAGCCCAAAAAACAGTTTTATGGTGGATTTGGTGTATGAGATAAACCTTTAATTTTAGTTCACACTACTTAAGAGGGTAAGTATTGCTTACATTATTATGATGTGCATCCCTTACGGATCACTTACCTCGGTTGTACCGTCGTCGCAAGCTACAACCAGCTGCGTGGGCTCAAAGGGGCTCCAAGCGTGCAGAAGTTGATCATATCCCTGCACTTATATTTCGCCACAATCCTATCTTCGCTGTTATCAGTTTCGATCCCGAAATCGTACACTAAAATCTCCTTGGAGTTGTAAACAGACGCGAACCAATTGCAATACTTCGTCACGCTGGGATCACTCTGCGTGGCATCGGGATGCCAGCAGATCGTCTGGAGCTTGCGCTGGAGATAGTGCGTGGCGAGTATCTTCAAGTCGCTAGAATAGACGATGAGCGTGCCAGTCTTAGAGCTGACCAGCAATATTTGATAGTCCGGTTTCCAGGAAAAAGTGTAGACGAATGTGTTGTCAGGCGTGTCAACTTCTTGAGGATCTGAAATTTTTCAAATTACGCGTCCGGCCGCCTAGATGTCCCGAGCTGAGCTCTATTGAGTGGATTATACAACTTACCATTTGCTGATTTTTTCACGTTAAATGTGATTAGTTTTCCTTCAGCGACTGCGAACAAGCCCAGATTTTCTATGTCCCCGTTCAACGGGCCCCACTCTATCTTGTGTATCTGAGATTTGAAGAAGTTCGGGAGCAGCACCGGCGATTTGGATTTATTGCTGACGTCGAAGTAACCAATCTGGTAAGATATAACAGATTTGCAAAGAGAACTCAACAGAAAATAGAAGCTCTTACCCTGCCTTCTAAGGTGCCATATGCTAATAGCAATTCGTTTGTCGGATGCCAAGCCAGAGTGACGACTTTGCTCTGTATCTTCTGATAAAAATTCGACATCAAAACGTTTTTGACATGGGGACGACTCAAATCCCAGATCTTTATAATGCCCTCCCCTGTACCGATTGCTAGCCTACAAAAATACCCTCTTTGTTCTGATTTTTGAACCTTTCAAAGAAATTAAACATACAAAAAATTAAAACTCTCTATGTGTATTACGGTTTTATTTTTTTTTTATTATTGTTTTTTGGGTAAGAATATTTCTACATTTCTATAAATAAAAAAATCACAGTTATTTTAGAATAATATTCAAATATTTTTTTTTTGTACACAAATAGATCTTCCTAATTGTTAACCCTTTAACCCTTTGCGGCATACATTTTTTATACAATCGGTTTCTCATAAAAATTAGCATACAGGGGTGTTCGGGGTCGCTGATTACGAATCTGACCTCAGAATTTAGAAATTCAAAATGGCGGATCGAGCGGATAGAAATTGAAAATCGATACACAGAGAATTTAGAGCTCGCTGATTACCAACCTGAACTTAGATTTTAAAAATTCCGAATGGCGGATCCAATATGATGACTAAATATTTGAAATATTACTGAATTTCATCAAAAATTGCATAGAGGAAGTTTTTCAAAAACGATAGCCTAAAATTGAAATTTACTACTGAATACATTCCAAAGATTACATATGGAGCTGTCGGAGTTAGTAATCTCGAATTGGTTATGGTGCCCATTCATATGCGGTCGACTTGTAAGTATGAGAGAGATCTTTTTGGGTGGCCAATCTAGTTTTCTGGGTTTTGAGTAGCTAATACAGTGTCCACTGACCCTGGATAATTCGTGGTTAAAAAAATTCGTTTTTCTCATTTTTTTTCAAATTCTCAATGAAATCTGATTGTATTTCAAATTCTCGTCCGCCATCTTGGACCCGCCATTTTGAATTTTCAAAATTTGAAGTTAGATTCGTAACCCGACCCCGAAAACTATAAAATGGTAATTTTTAATGAAATCCGGTGATGTTTCCGCCAGAAATTTTTATTCCGCCATCTTTGATACGCCATTTTGAATTTCTAAATTCTGACATCAGATTCATAATCAGCCACTCCAAAAACCGTTGTATAATAGCTTTTTTTATGAAATTGAGTGATATTTGGAATTTTCGTCCGCCATTTTGAATTTTCAAAATCTGAAGTCAGATTCGTAATCAGCGACCCCAAAAACCGTTATATAATAATTTTTTATGAAATCCGGTAATATTTGAAATTTTTGTTCGCCATCTTGGATCCACAATTTTGAATTTCTAAATTCTGATGGCAGATTTGTAATCAGCGATCCTGAAAACCTTTGTATAATTTTTTTAATGTAAAAAATTCAGTAATGATTTTTTGTTAAAAAAAATGGTTGTTTTTTTTTAAATTTGTTAATTAATATAAATAAAAGAACAAACAAATTCATACCCTTGTGCATGAATTTTAATTCTGTAACATCCCACGATCATAAAAATACAAAAAAACATAGGTTAAATGGGATTTAAACTACTTTAAACTACTTCAAAATAGCAAAAAACTGTTTTAAAAAAAGTGGCACCGTATGGTAGAGGTTTTATCAAACACACAGATATGTATATCTCATAAAAATAAAGGAAAAAGTTGTACCTGCTGGGATCTAGAGGAGAAGACGCGAAACACTCCACCGCACCTACGGTGGGGTAACAGGCCAAGTTAGTTCTTTCACTCGATAAGCTGGTATTGAGCAGTAGACGATCCTGCCCTACAGTCCAAACGTTCAGTGCCTTCTCGTCCACGTTCGTCCAATCCTGTTCGTTCAAAATCGTCACGGGACCAGCGATGCTGAAGAGCAGGGAGCTGTGATCCTTGTGGATGACCCGAAACAGCTTACTTTTGCTGAAAATTAAACTTTATAAGGAAAGAATACAACATATATAAATTCATACTTTGCAACACTTTTCAAACAGGCCAGAAATCTCCTGTATAGAATTTGAATTTATCCTCTTGATTTTTACTTACTCTTTTGGTTTAGGTAGAGTCCACTGTAAGAGCTCGCCCAATTTCGAAGAGGATAATAACATAGTGGGAGAAGGCCAGCACAAGGTGATCCAAAGCTTGTCCGAATGTGTTTTAGATCTACGGTTACCGCTCTTGTTGGGTGCACTAAAAAATGTCTGCATCCTTCCATCAGTGCCAGCCCTCCAAATATATATGTTCCTGAAATAGTTAAAAAAAAAACGTGTTTCCATTACAGAATCAAATAATTAAAACGCTGCTTAAAACATTATAAAAACAATTAAGAGTTAATCAAAATGGACACAAAAAAAGAAGATTATTAAAAACCTACCCTTCCTTTGCAGACGAGGCAAGAAGAAACTCCTTTCTTGGTTGCTCTTCTACTGATACATTCCTGGGGATCTCCCTTACTGTTCCATTAGACGTTTCATAGTTACTGTCGTTGACAATATCACTCATAGCTTTTTCTTCAATCAGACTTTCATTGACGGATCCAACCTCAACAAACAATGAACTCTCTAACGTATTTTCCGTGCTCTCCAGTGTATCAATATCCATTTCTTTGTCACCTTCACTCATTTGCTTTTCTACAGCAATACTTTCTTTAAGAATTTGTATATCCGGGCAGACTTCTGTCTTGTCTTTATTGAAACCAACTTTGCCATTTTCAATGTTTGCCTTATCAGATACTGTCCCATAAATATTTTCCGGACTTGTATTTCCTAAAAGTTTTTTACATTCCTTCAAGAAATCATCTTCGGAATCGTATATTCTCAGCAAGGGATGAGCTCTGTTTTTTTCTTCGTCTTTAGGTACATTGCTATCGGATTTTTTTTTGTCTACACAAATGTCTTTTTTGGCTTCATGTTCATTTTTAGATGTACTTGCTCCATCGAACTCTTCAACTTTCTCATCAGTTTTATTCAGCTCTTCAATGTTTCTAGAAGTGTTTTCTCTAGAACCACATGCTTCAATATCGTCAGTAATGTTGTTTTTCTCTATTTCTCTTAATTCTTCGGTGGTTGTTTGAGTATTTCCTTCAATATTACCTAGCTCAAGCTGTTTATCAACAGGTTTATCATTAGTTACAAACGGTTTTTGAGCGGAAAAGTTTTCTGTGGCATCTTCGGTATCTTGAGCTATCTTTTTTGCTCCTACGTAATTGTGAGGATCTTTTGGAAAAATATTTAGAGGGGCGGGGCACCAAGCTAAAGATATCACTGACTTATCGTGGCCTCTGAGTTTATAAAGAACTTTGCCTTGTTCTAAAAAAAAAAGAATAATACACCTCTGTGAAATATATTGCAAATAAAAAGTAAAACCACATTTTCAAAAAAAAAAGTCTCACTTCTCAAGTCGGTAACAACAACCAAGCCATTTTTTAGCCCGAAAGCAGTAAGCCAGTTTGCATGTGGACACGTAGAGATGCAGGTAACTGTGACTTTAAAGCCAAAGACATCTTTTAAAATAGTAGTTTGGTTTAAGCCTAAGTTCCAAACCACAATGACACCTTCTTCGGAAACACTAATGATCCTTTCGTCTCCAGCAAAAGTAGCTCCGCTTATTTTACTATGAGACCTCTACAATTTTTTTTTAAACTTCAGGATATGAAAACAGTTAAAGAATGTTGATTAAGGCAAAAAAAATATTTTCCAAAGCTGAAGAATTAAATCAATTTCAAAAAATATTACTTTTACTAATAAACATATCGTCACTTACATGAACAGAGTGGGACAGTTTTTTTTCTAAAATCTCAACATCCCACAACTTTACTAGCTTGTCTTCTCCAACTGTCACCAACAGCTTATTCGGATGTCCCCAGTTTTTATTTAAATTTACTGATGTAATTCTAAAATAGCAAATTATTTATACTTTCATAGACATCAATGTAAATCTAATTACTTCTGGGAGTGCGCCCTAGGAATTATCTTAATATCCGATGCCTGATCTTTTGGCGAATCACAAATTAAAACAATTTCATTTCGTGCTCCATAAATCAAGGAATTATCTGGAGCACAAGCTAAAATTGCTGTTTCATACCAATTTGGAGACGGTGGAATCACTAAGGTATTCATACTACGGTCAGCAAACTAAAAAACAAAATCACAAAAACCGGTCTCCAAAAAAACCTTAGCAAAAAAGTAACCTTTGTTATCTGTTTTATTATATTTTACCTAACTCGTCAAACCATTTATGACAATCCTTAATAAATACATTTATATTCAAAAAGTACTTACTAGCTTAGAAATTTGAAGGATTTAAATTAAAGATTTCAATAAACCACCATACAACTTCAACGTTCAATTTACGTCTTGTTTGGGAATGCGAATTGGAACAGTCAACTTTTGAAAGGAGACAGAGATCATAAAGTGACGTCATTTCCTATGGTATGTTCAGAAAACGCATATTAAAATAGCAAGCGTTTTTCATTATCTATAGAGAGCTTAAAGCTTGTTTATAGATTTCCGTCTGCCAGTACGTCCGCCCGTCCGTAGAAGGTCCAACCTTAACATATTCCTTACCTTAAAGCATTCATAAATTACCGTACACCTATAATATATTCCATCTGCCCGTAGAAACTACCAGCATTTAAGGCTTACCGATAACCAATGGCAGCGGTAAAAATAATTAAATTATCAAGTCTTCCAGAGTAGTCTTGCCGATTGTGTGTCTCGATTGGGTTGCTACTGATTAGCGGTAAAATTGTAATTTTTTGTTAAGTTAAAATATATAATTTAAGAAATATTCACTAACATGACCAATCTTACTTGTCTCTTTCAAATATAACGTATATTGAATAAATTTGAATTAAATATTGTGTCATTTGAATAAATTCAAAGTCATGATTTGAGTTTTTTTTGGATGAAACCCTTTTAAGCAAGTGAGGCTGGTACTTCCTTCCACACTGCTTCCACATATTCCAACCCCAAAATTGAGCTTCACTGGTTGCCATATAAGTCTCTGGCACCAGCATTTCTGTATGAATATGTCAACTGGTCTAAACAGTTTATCTTTTTTAATTCTTGTACATTTCCCAAGAAGACTAGAACTAGGTTCTAACTAGTTAGACTTCTTTGAACTAGAACTAGGTTCTAGTCTTCTCCCAATTTTCACCACACGGTTTGTGGAATATCATAGGCAGTCTGTTCTTACTATCTCTATGGTTTGATAGGAATCAGCTGTTTTTGACGTTTGTGCTTAAACTTCAAATTCTTTGTTTGTGACGTCCGATTGTGTAAGATCGAATCGCTGTTGAGTATGATGTGGATATATTTTTAAATGAGATAGTCATAGGAAACCGTTACGTTGTTCTGTTGTTAGCCAAAGAATAGGTGTAGTTCTTTATTAGCCGAATTTTCCAAAAATAATGGAATCAGAATTAGAATTTAAAGTATTTGCATTAAACTGCTGGTAAGTTATTGCACTCATTGCATTGAATACATCGATGTTTGAGAACTGACCTAACATATTGTACAGGGGACTAGCGGTAGTATCCAAAAATAGGAAGGAAAGAATTCAGGCTATTGCAGAGATCTTAGCAGTGAGCCAATATGATGTAGTTTGTCTTCAGGAAGTGTGGACCGATTATGACTATAATCTGATAAGAAACAAAGTCGCAGGTGTCTTGCCTTTTTCTCACTATTTTTACAGGTAAAATTTGTTTACATTATGCTGTAATAGTCTGACAATACTTTAATCTTTCGTAGTGGTGTGACAGGCTCTGGTGTATGTATATTATCACGACACCCGATTCAGGAGACCTTCTTTCACCAGTGGTCGGTTAATGGTTACATTCATAAACTGCATCACGGTGACTGGTTCGGAGGAAAGGGTGTGGGGCTCTGTAAATTCACAGTGAAAGACTTCAATATCAATGTATATTCTGCTCATGTAAGTGTGCGATTTTACGTTGTAACACAAAAATACATTTGTTTAAATTTGTAGTTACATGCCGAATACGACAGAGAGTGCGACGAGTACCAAACTCATCGTATTCTGCAGGCTTACGATACTGCTCAATTTATTATGCTCACGTCGGGAGGTGCTGATTTGGTAGTGCTAGCTGGCGATTTGAATACCGAACCTGGCGACTTGGCTTACAGGTAATTAAATCTAACATCACGTGGACTGGATCCATAATAAAAAAACTTCTTAGGGTTATACTGAAAGTACCAGGGCTCCTAGATGCTTTCGCCGAAGCTACTGACGTACCCAAGGACATGATAGCGACCAATGAAAGTCTGAAAAATAGCTACACTCCATTGCGTCTAGTAAAGAAGAATGTCCTCGGCAAACGGATCGACTACATCATGTACCACCCAGGCTCAAAGATACAGGTGGACCTGAAGAAGTACAGGTTACCTCTACCAGACCGCGTGCCCAACTATAATTTCAGTTATTCGGATCACGAGGCGATAGAAGCGACTCTGATAGTTCACAAGAAAGAAGTTTCCGTTCATTCTAGGGACGCGGAACAAAAGAAATTGGTTCTGGAAGAGAGCGTCGTTGTTTTAGATGAAGCTTTACGCAGACTCATCAGTCACAAGATTGTTTATTTTCTCATCTCCTTATTCCTATTCGTTATTTTGTTGGTGTCCTTTATGTTGAATTTACCTTCTGGATACACAATTATTTTGTATGTGCTTAAAGCGCTCAGTTACGATATTGATGGTGTTCGCCATTCTGATGGCGACTATTTGGAATAAAATTGAGAAACACGCCGTATTGGCAGGCAAATTCGCCATGGAGGTCACACTGAAGAGCTCTAATGTGAATAGGAATTTATGACTATAGATAATTTGATGAGGTTTATTAGGTAATGCTGCATTTTCTTTTTTCTTTTTTTTTCCCTTCATGTTGGCTGTTAACCTAAGCCAAAACACTATTATCTTTTGTTCATATTGAAACATTCCACCCTGTAGAATAATTTGGTTAATCGTTAGACACTTTTTCCTTAGTATTTTATAGTCTACTTGGTATTTTATATTTTACTTCTATAATGTATTTATTTATGGTTATTTATAAAAATGTTGGCTCAAAACAGACCAGTATAAAACCGTTCTTATCGAGTTCTGAAAATTGTGATCTTTATCGTAATAGTTGTTTAGTATCGGTGAATTTGATAAAACAAATTTATGGCGACTTGCTGAGATTGCTTATCGTATTAAAGACTTTTAATCTCTTAAAGCTTTCGTGTTTTATCTTTAACGGAATTTATATAATGCATATCCTCAATATACAGTGTGTACTAATATATCATTAAATTATCTAAAGGTCAGGTTCCAAGGTTTTTTTTTTATTTAGTAGTCCAATGAAATATATTAGTGACTTTAAAAGGTGTTTACCAGTAAGTTGGTAAAATTGTAACACGTGCATATGTATGACCTTTACATAGTATCTACCTAGTGATTTCAAACATTTTTCATCGGATAAGTACCATTTTGAGGTACATATTTTAATTTTTGTAAGCACTATTTTATGCTTGAACATTCTCAAAATAAAAATGCAATTTTATGAATTCCTGTACATTAAATTATCAATAAGTATGTAAGTAATAGATAAATTATTTTAAGCAACGAAATTTCTTGTTTTAAATTATTTCAAATTCACCCTTGCAGACTTTTCCATACCGAAACATTTTTTCGCATTGAACGCCTGCGTTTCTCAACCATGTTGGCAGCATCAGGAGATGCATAATTAAAACTGTTTTAAAATGCAACATATATTTTAATCACGTCCTGATGATGCCAACATGGCTGTAAAAATGTGCATGTTGTATGCAAAAGAGTGTTTCAGTGATAAGCAGAAAAGTGTTTGAATTTGTGAATTTGTTTTTACGCCAAAGTTTCCAATTCTTCTCCAGTATTAAATTATTTTTATAATTTCTTTTAGCATTCGGTTGGTATATACATATTTATAACGAGACATCCAAAAAAAAAAGTCATCAAAATTGGCCGAGAAAAAAAAGACGTATTTCTGTTCTTAATCGAATTTATAACTTTATTTACTTGTCAAGACTGTCACATCATATGACAGCCATTCAGCTATGATGTATCATTTGCCGTTATTTATAACACCCCTGTTAACAGTTTCAGCCAATCGGAAACTAGGATTATTTAAAATGGGTAATCCGGATTGGACAATAATTATAACATCACTGTTATAAATAACGTCAAATGATACATCATAGGCCTGATTGTTTATTTTACAAATTGTGACAGCCACTTGTCAAAAGTTTGACATAAGTGAAAAGCTTAGACATGACCGCTATTTTCATCTCTCTCGTTCATAGCCAGAGTTGACGTTTTTTTTTGGATCTCTCTTTATTATTTTCCAGTTCTCGTCTTCGTCCATTTCCATACAATTTTTAAGGCCAACATTGAAACACTTATAATCATTTAGATTTCATATTTAGAATAACACCTGGTGCCAAGATGAACTGGGTGCCAAAATAGGGCTGGGTGTCAAGAATGAAAAAACCCAGCGTTTTCGCATCTGCAATTTGCTCATGTCGTATTAAATTATATAGTATTTGCATAATCCATATACACACTTGAATCGCATATCTAATATAAATTCTATGTGCTTTTTCCGTGCCTTCATTAAATTGTCACATTCAATAAATCTTCAAAGCTTGTGGTCAAAGTTCAGTTTATTGACTGTAATATTAAAGTGTGTTTATTTAGGTTAGTGATTTGATTATTTTCCACGTCCAACAAAAACTGCTTTCTTTCGACACTGATCACAGTGATCACACGAACATGATCAGAAAGCGTCATTATAATTGGAGAATTTGAAAATATATTCACCTTCTATTGGTTTAGTTTTAAAAACAGCGAAAATCAATGTAACCTGTTTTAGTTTGGAAACAGGTAATTAATTAATTAATTAATTAATTCAAAAAGTTGTTTTTAAGCAGTTGATAATCTGTACTTAGAACAAATATAATTGTGAGCTACTTAACTTTTGTACTCGCCACTCGGTATATCCTTTTTAACTTTTTCTTAATACTGATTTAAACTAATGATTTTATATAGCCCAACCTGAATTTTACTTTTTATTTATTCCTTATCTAATACAGCTGTGATAAAAGACGTTATGTTTTCCAGTTGTCTTTGTGTTAATTAATAATATTGTAATATTAAGTGCATTATCATTAAATTATTTGCAATGTAAAGTATTGTGTTTTTCAAACTTCACAAGTACACAAAACCCTTTGTTTTATAAGTTTTTTTTTTCACACTTTCCATACACATCAGTTTGGAAAATACAAATTTATTTAGAATACTGTTGTAAAAAAATTGTGACAAAAAGCTCGTTATAAAAAATACCGCCAAAATTCAAAATGATCCACGTCATAGCCATCTGTTCCATTTCCATTGGCTGCTGTCAGTAGTATAATTTCTCTGTAATTTCTTTCCGGAATCTATTGAGTTTGTGTTTATTCTTTAGATGGTGATTTTTACGTGAGTTGTAGAAATTCGGTATTAGAAAAAGAAACCGTCGAAGGTAAAGTGAAATTACGTGTTGTCGCATAGGAGGCAGCTTTTGGTTTGTTAGAGAGATTTTTGGTGTCGCTTCAATTTAAAGTTATCGACGTTTTGAGGTTAGATGTCATTACACCCTAGTTTTAATTTAATATAATTTTATTACGTCTAATTGCATTATATGTCGGCCTGTAAAGGTATATCCGGCTAATATATGTTTTAAACGAGTACTATAAATGACCGAAGGTTTTCTATATACCGCGAAAATTATTGTCTCAGGGTCATTAAGCAGCCTTTATTTGCTTTGATTAGACTGTTATCTTTGTTGGAATATCAGCGAACGATTTTAAAAATTCTAAAACTTCTTAACTGAATTATTTCAGGGTTTATGTGGCAATACCTGCATGATGAACGTTAGGATATGTCGTGTGCTCTTCTTGGTGCTCTTCATAGCCTGTGGATGCCCCGCACAGGACCTAGACGTAAGTGCATAAAATTAAGCAATGCGAGGTGCGGAGAAAATATATTAAGAATTTAATCTATGTTACAAAATAAATTTTTATGGTCTTAGTTTTGATTAATCCCAATGAACAAGATAACAGTACAAGTACTGTTACTGTGTTTCTTTTACCTAAAATGTTGGTACATTTCATTAATTCTCAGTTAGTTGAGCAATCAGAATTGAGATGTAGTGAAATCTACTGATATCTCGGGTAAAAGAAACACAGCAAATGTATAATAACAATCTAGGTTGTAATACCACATTTTTCTTGTAATGCTTTTGAATAGTCATTAATCAATGAAAATGTTAATTCACATTAAGAAAATACTGTAGATATTATAAAGATTAATCAAGAGAATAATTGGAAAATTATTGTATAATGTTGCATAGATGAATTACCATTTCAATATTCTTAATAAATAGGAATTTACCATTTTTAATTACCGAGGACTATGGAATTTTATCACGCTAATAATTCGTAAATCATTGTTTGACATAATAACCCACGATTAATTTTCTTAATAAAGTGCTGAACAGGGTCTAAATGAAGGAATGTTATAAAATTGTGTTTTGTGTAATGTTATAAATTTATTATATCTTTTTTTTATATCAACATTATTTTTTTAAACATTTAAAGAAAAGACACAGTAAAAAAGGTCATAATATTTAGGATGAGGTGACGGTGGAAACAGAAGAGACATCCCCCGATGTTCCCTATGAGAGCCCCAAAGTGAGCAATCCGAATTCCGTGTATTTCGCGGAACATTTTGATGATCCCAATCGTTTCGAGAAAAACTGGATCAGATCCCAGGCCAAGAAGGAAGGTTTAGACGAGGAGATAGCCAAATACGACGGCCTGTGGGGCGTGGAACCGCCCAGGAAGGACGGCCTGCCAGGCGACAAGGGCCTCGTCCTTAAGTCCAAAGCCAAGCACGCCGCCATCTCCTCGCCTCTTCTGAGACCATTCCTCTTCGACAAGAAGCCCCTGGTAGTACAGTACGAAGTGCTGCTGCAAGACGGGCAAGAGTGTGGGGGCGCCTACTTGAAGTTACTGAGCCAAGACGCGAGCAGCAAGAACCTAAACACCTTCCACGACAAGACACCCTACACTATCATGTTCGGACCGGATAAGTGCGGCAATGACCACAAACTCCACTTCATATTCAGACACAAGAATCCGTTGAATGGCAGTCTCGAAGAGAAGCACTGCCAGAAGCCGAAGGAACGATTAGAAGAGATATTTTCCGACAAGCTGCCCCACTTGTATACTCTTGTGTTGAGGCCCGATAACACCTTCGAGATATCGGTCGACAGGAATGTCATTAACTCTGGCAGTTTATTGGAGGATTTTGTGCCACCGGTCAATCCGCCCCAGGAAATAGACGATCCCAACGACAAGAAACCCGAGGATTGGGACGAAAGGTAAGATTATGTAGTAGTAATCAATTGCGTCCATAAAATATATGTTAACAAATGAAATTTCTGGGAATATTGGACAAAACAAGGACTAATTTTTGCCATGTTTGCCTAATATACATCAGAAAAATACTGAAGAAGTCTGAGTATATTAGACAAAATGTCAGTAAAAATTAGTGCTTGTACTTGTCCAATATTCCCAAAAATTTCCTTTGTCAGCGGTAAGATTATTTTTTGTCGAGATGCAAGGGGTCTTGTTTCTATTAAGATTCTGGAAATGAAATGGTCTCTGATTTAAATTGAAGTGTGAAATTTATTGTATATAAGTTTGTATAAACAAATAAAAAAAAAGTGTGAAGATTTTGTCCTTTCTAATCAATAATATTGTACTACTGATGAAGATTGTTTATATTTAGAACTGGGACATTGTATATTTGAGTCTTATTGGAAATTGGCTTTCCCTTAGGGGTAACATACCTTGTGGGGTCAAAATCAAGGCTCATTTTCGCGAATTTATTGTAGAAAGGCAAACCAATTTCTTGAAATTGAAAGACATCATTACACATCTCTTAAAGTACACAAAAATATTTTTTTAAAGTCATTTAAAAATAAAATGGCGGCGCAACAGCTCTCGGAACGAAACATCTTTTTTTTATGACCTCCCTGGCCGTAAACCTACAGGTCGCAATTCTGCATCTAGAACAAAAAACCAAAAAGATTTTGAAATTACATCGAAAAATTTAGTACGACTGTAGAACTTTTCAAAATATTGATTTAAAAAAAAGGCATCAGTTTAAAGAAAAAAACACGTTTTTTTCGGAAAAAATAGGCAGAAAATCGGCTATAAAATCGATACATTTTCATAAATCAAATAGTTCTACTGGCCTTCACCAGTAAATTTAATTTTTTAGCTACAGTTAAAATTTCAAGTCGGTTGGTTGAAAATTGTAGGCGCTAGCTTTACAGCCAGCTCGAAAAACATGGTTTCGAGAAAAATGCGTTTAACGTTTCAAGTACGTATATTTCAAAGTAATTTTTTATTTACCACTAATCGGCGATGCCTGGGCCATACAACTGTCCTAATTCAAGGTTTTCATGCTCTCCTTCTGCTGTTTCCTACTTCCATGTCCTTCTAATTCAAGGTATACTGTGTTTACGAAGGAATAGTGACCCTCACTGCACCGATATCGAACGTGCACAAATTACTAGTTAAACAGCACTGTGACTTCACTCGGAAAACCGAATTTTTCAACTACTTTAAAAAATTTCGCCTACCTTTTGGATAGTTAAGTAAGTATTTAAGCTAATAAAAAAAATGGTCAAAAAAAATTGACAGGGTAGTGTTACCCCTTAATATTTTTCCAATAAGATTTAATAATTAGATTTCTAGGTAAGACTGGTGGTTAATTCCCATATTTTTTTCTTTGTGACACTTTTATTAAGAATACCTGTAATATTAATTTCTGACCGATGACCTAATTTATATAATTTTTCATATTATCATTATTAATCCTCTTTTATTCTGAGATGTATGCTAGCAATTTTAATGTGGACTAGAACTAGTTTGTATCGTGACTATCTGTACAATACCTCTTTTTTTAATGCAAAAATCCGTCAAAATAAAAATAAAAATGACAAAATAACATGCCTTTAAAAACATACTATTAAATTATCTCTTTGCTTTTGAGGGGTATAAATGCAAAACTCTACATGTCCGTTAATCATATTTTGAGAAAATTAATTAAAAACTTTTCATGCAACTATTAATGTGTCACAAGTTCATTTGTTAATATTAATGATCAAAAAAACAGAAAATATACATTTTGCGTCGTTTTTGTAATTTTTTTGAGTATGTTGTTTCCAAAAATTGAATTAAAAATTTGAATGTCATCTTTTGCATCTGACAGCGGGACATATTGCATTTTGTTCTTAACCAGTGGACACAGACTTGGGCAAAACTTGATTTTTATTTAAGAAATCACTGATTTAAATAAAACATTCATGGTCTTTATGATTTTTTTATTTTCTCTTGTATTATTTTTCTGATTTTTATTTTATGTATTTCTTCATTATTATTTTCGGGTTCAACGCTATCCTCTTCCCTCTGTACATTTTCAAATAATTTTTAAATAATCCTTAAAGTATGGGAGTCCCTCAGTTGCATTCAAAATGCGGTCTGAACGTAAACAAGGTAACGTCATCTCGTGTCTACTCATTGACTGGGTATCATGTTGCATTTTGAACAAAAATTTTAGTACTAAACGTCATATTATGCACTTAACTGCGTTTATAAATCATAGATTCCGAGCCTTCAAACTCACTTTTGCTACTGAACAAGGAGTAACTTCAGAAGTTCTGAATAATTTGGTGTAAATCGATATATATCGACATATGGTGTAATTTTTAATATAAATTCAACATTTTGATTAAAAATGGGCATGTTGCCTTTCGTATAAATGCCCGTCATTTGTCTGTTTTCCACCAGGGAGAAGATTCCAGACCCGGAGGCAACCAAACCCGACGACTGGGACGAGGACGCCCCGCCCCAAATCGTAGATGAGACTGCCGTCGTGCCTGACGGCTGGCTGGAGCACGAGCCCACTCACGTACCCGACCGAGACGCCGTCAAACCGGAGGATTGGGACTCCGATATGGACGGGGAATGGGAACCGCCCTTGATCGAGAACCCTGCTTGTGCTTCTGTCCCTGGTTGCGGCGCCTGGGAGCCCCCGCTCATTAACAACCCCGCTTTCAAGGGCAAGTGGAGGCCCCCGATGATCGACAATCCCAACTATAAGGGCAAGTGGCGTCCCAGGAAGATCCCCAACCCTGACTTCTTTGAGGACAAGCAGCCGTTTAAGATGACGACTGTGGTGAGTTGAGAAAATATATAGCTAGGTTAGGTACCTTCAAAGTTGCCAAGTAAAAATGTTTTTTTTTTTTTTTTTTTAAAACACGCTCTTTAAAAAATGTACAACGTTTTTTATGCAGGGAAAATAATTAAATAAGTATCCGTTTAATCAATGATCATAAGGTAAGACAATGCGCTTCTTAAATAGTAAGATATATGGAGACATCCAAAAAAAACGTCATCAACTCTGGCTATGAACGAGAGAGATAGAAATAGCAGTCATGTCTAAGCTTTTCGGTTATGTCAAACTTTTGACAAGTGACTGTCACAATTTGTAAAATAAACAATAACTGTCATATGATGTGACAGTTTTGACAAGTAAATAAGGTTATAAATTCGAATAAGGATAGAAATATGTCTTTTTTTTCTTAGCCAGCTTTGATGACGTTTTTTTTGGATGTCTGTATTTTACGTGTCTCTAAAATATTGGTAATAAAAATGTTCCATATAATAGGTGTGCAAGTAGAGACTCAGCTTTGAAGTTGGTTGCATTAAGAGGTTACACCTATTTGAATTGTCTAAAATTAAACTTTTTGGGATTTTTTTTTTTAATTATTCAATTGAACAATCAAAATAGAATTTTCAGGGTTTATTAAACATATCAAAAGGTGTAAAAAACAATTTTTTATTTAATTTTTTTTTCCAAAATGATGGCAGTACAGACGTCTGAAGCAGCATGTCTTTTTTTTAGGAGATCTATGTCCTTACGAATAAAACTTTTCCATTTGCATATAGGAAAAATTTTTTTTCATATTCTAGATACATTAAATTTAGCAGAGAAGTACACATGATTATGAAAAAAAAAAACATTTTTTGCAAATAGACGTGAATTTGAACTTTTTTTTCTAACAAAAAAAGTGACATTTAAACTATAAAAGTCTTAATAATCATGTATACGTCTCTTTAAAATCTACCTAAGAAGCTACAGTTAAGTCAATTGTAAGAAAATTGCCGATGTTATTTGTAAGGCCGTGTTGAAGAACATGGTTTTGAGATAATCGCTTTTAAAGTTTTGAAAGGTATAAAGTTTATGCAGGTATAGACTGACCACTCAATTAAATTTTAGTACACCTGTACCAGCACCATCTATACTGAGTAACGTTTATAAAAGTACTGACTGAACTACGACTCCAAACTGCTAGTATAAACGCGCCAAGCGTTCAGAAGCGTTTCGTATCAGCAGTTAATTCAGAAATTTAGCTGTAAGGGTCATTTAAAAAAATTTTTGGACCATGGTTGCTATTGGATATCATTTATGGGTTGTTTTTACGTCATTTAAGCCAATAAAAAAAATTCAAATAGGTGTAACCTCTTTAAAAACATACTTGAATGCATGCAATTTGCTCGCCATTTTGATATATTATAATGTAGCTTAGTCGTTGCTTTTTTATGACATAAGTTTCAGTCATTTACAAGCTGTCATTCCGTGTGTATCAATTTTATAGACATCCAAAAAAAACGTCATCGACTCTAGTTATGAACGAGAGAGATGGAAACAGCGGTCATGTCTAAGCTTTTCGGTTATGTCAAACTTTTGACAAGTGACTGTCACAATTTGTAAAATACACAATGACTGTCATATGATGTGACAGTCTTGACAAGTAAATAAGGTTATAAATTCGATTAAGAACAGAAATACGTATTTTTTTTCTCGGCCAACTTTGATGACGTTTTTTTTTGGATGTCTATATAAGAGATGCATGTATATAAGCAACATCTACATCATTGCATTCTACTGTTTTCAAATGAAAAAAATTATACTGCTCAATAAGCTATGGATTTGATTAATTTACTTTTATTGAACATTCTGTGAATCATTCAACGGTTAAAAGTGGTTTGCAAGATTTTGTGATGGAAATTTTAGTTTTGAGGACGATCCACGTCCAGGTGCAGTAAAAAAATTTGTAGACGAAGAACTTGAAGTTTAACTGGATGAAAATCCATGTCAAACTCAAGAGGAGCTTGCAGAGCAGTTAGGAGTTACTCACCAAGCAATATCACTTCATTTGCATGCAATGGGAAAGATACAGAAGGGTGGAAAATGGGTTCCTCATAAACTGACAGAAGAAAACAAAAACCGAAGAGTTGACATTTACATGAATTTGCTTTCTCGGTACAAAAGAAAGAATTTTTTGCACAAAATCATTACTGGTGATGAAAAGTGGATTTTCCACGACAATCTTAAATGCAGAAAAGCATGGGTTCGATCCAGGCCAGCCATCAACATCAGTTGCAAAACCGAATATCCATGCCAAGAAAGTGTTACTGTGTGTCTGGTGGGATAGGAAAGGAGTCATTTACTACGAGCTTCTGGAACCTGGTCAAACTGTTACAGCTGAATGTTACCACGCCCAATTGATCAAATTAGGTGATGTTGTGGAGGAAAAAAGACCATTTACGGGTCAAGAATGCGATATTGCTGCATGAAAAGCCGCGTCCACACAGCAAAATCAGCCTAGGAACTCATCTCCTTAGGCTGTGAAGTTGTCCACCATGCGGGTGCAGACTTGGCTCCTTCTGATTACCACTTATTCAGATCGATGTCATCGTATTTGAAAGACCAGCGGTTCACAAAAGTTGAAGATGTGTGAAAATGGCGCAATGACTATTTTGCTTAGAAGCCACCAAGTTTCTGTCGCGAAGGCATTCATCATTTACCCGATAAATGGCAAAAGACCATAGATAGTAATGGCGAATACTTAAATTATTAACCTTTGTAACAAGTATCTTTTAAATAATATTAAATTTATTATTATATAGCTTTTTTTATAACATATTTTTTTTCGTATGTGTGTCTTGTTTCTTTCTTAAAATAATGTTGATTTGTATCGATCTTTTTACCTTTTGTGATCTTAAATGTTTCCTTTTCAGTTGGCCGTAGGATTTGAATTGTGGTCGATGTCGAAGGATATACTTTTCGACAACATACTCATCACTGACGAAATTGCCGTGGCGGAAAAGTGGGCTGCCGATACTTTCGACAAGAAACGTCAGAAGATCGCCCGAGACTCTGTAAGTCTTGAACGATAAGAAAATTTAAAGAAAAAATTATAATTAACGTTTCAGTAACTTCTCAGAGAGAGCAAAATCGATGTGGGTTTTTTAAAGATTTTTTTAGATTTCAGATTTAAGAACAAAACATCTTACTCAGCGTTTATTTTTTCAATTTAGGATTTAATATTATCACAAATAAAACATTATAATTTTTTTTTTCTATGCTGCCATTTTTGAAAAGTCAACATTCTGGGGTAAAATGATGAAGGCAATAAATCACAGTCCAAAAATGTGGGCACTGTATGGAGCATACTGTATGATACCCATTTTAGTCTACGTCTATTACTTGTATAAAACCATGAGGATGGTAAACCTAAACAAATCTAGCTTTGCCAGAGAATTTACCCTTTATAGTTGCAAAAACCATGTCATCCTCTATCCTACGATTTTAAAATATGTCCATATTTTAAAAATTTTGCGTTGGACCTGCTTTCGTAGTGCTATGGGCTAGTTTTCTTAAGATAAACCTTTTATCCCTCAGGAGAGCTTAATTCAGAAATTGGCCAACGTTACCAACGATTATCCCGCCCTGTGGGGACTCTATATAATCGTCCTCGCCATACCCGTAGTGTTTGTACTGTATCTTTGCTGCAAACCCAGTTCCTCGGCTAGTCAGACTCAGGTAATATCCGCTAGATGGCGCTGTAGTAACTCGTGAACGAAATTAGTGCAGCACCTGGTCATATCGAAGAGCCAATTAAGAGCAATGAGACTTTCGAAATCGAAAAAATGTTGGTGTTGCACTAATTTAGAGCACGTATTTTTCTGTAACGTGATGAGATTAAACTTCTTAGGAGAAAGAGGAGCTTGCGCAGGCTGCCGAAAAGAAGAAGACTGATGAAGCGACTGAAGATGTGGAAGAGGAGAAGAACGAGGTTGAGGCAGAGCCAGAGCCAGAGCCAGAGCCCGAAGCAAACGATGACGATGCTGAGAAGAATTCAGAGCCAGACTCTGAAGAAGACAACGAGACTGTAGAAGAAGTAGAGGTAAGCTAGAAACTGGTTTTATATGTTTTTTTTTTATTGTTTTTCAACATTCACAGAGTGTGTCCGAGAACAAAGGAGCTGGCGAAGGCACCAGAAAGAGAAAAGTCCGTAAGGAATAGACTTTCTTCTCGTGCACCGTTTTTTTTTTTTGTGTTTTCGTAAGTCTGCGTCTATTTATTTCCTAGCTAATGTTAGTGTGGCCTCGTTTGTGCGAGGCCGTTTTTTTTTTGTTCACTGTTGAGAATATTTGTATTTATAAGGTTTAGCACCTAGATGTAGCTGTTGTATAAATTCCTAATAAACTTACCGACAGATGTATTGCGAGGTTTTGTACATATTTTTTATGTAGAGGTTTTATTTAATGTTTTTTTCAATGGATATTTGTACACAGGACCAAAAATTCTTAGTTCGCGTGGAGCTAAAATAAAAAATTTAAAATTGAAATGTTTTTTTTTTTTTATATACATTAGAAGAAACTACTTTTCCTGATACTAGCGTATTTTAAGGTTTCCAACTTAAAACAAGTGAAATGTGATAACTGTAGGGCGAGGATCCCGGCGAGCCGCAACAGGGTCGGACTCAGGTCACTATTATTACAAAACTATAGTTCACAGAAAATACATAATAATTTGATAAGGTTTAATATCAAAAATACATATATTAGTATCAATAATAAAATTCGTTTTGATACTACATAACTCAAAACTATTAGATTGCTATAAAAGAAAAAGCTGCATTGATCGGAAATTAAAGATGACTATATCACACAGATACAAACAGGTACATTTTTTTAATCAAAATGCTAATTACTGCTTTCAGTGGTTTAACTTCTCGATTTTATAATCACACAACTCTATATTATGAAGAAAATATTCATAATCATAATCTTACGTGTTCATAATCTTAAACTTGCGCTTGCAAAACATAGGTAGCTTTTTGAGGACCTTTATTTCAGAATATTTGCTTTATTGTGTTGGCTATAGTGTCAAAGAATGCCAATAGATACCAATACCACAGTTCATAAACTGTGCCAATACGCATATATCTTGTAGCGCGAATATCGAGTAGCGAATTGTTGTTGTGTGTCCGGCTTTAAGGTGAAAACAACAGTTGAACTTGAAGGCCTTTACGTGACTGGTCGTAGACAACTGTCAAGTAATCGATAATTTTACGCACGCGCTTTTAACGCCATTTTTGGTATAATGGAGATTAAATTAATACTATATGAACTCCCTCTCAGTTGATTCATGAAATCAAGTACACTCGATTCCCTCTTAAGTCACCAAATCTGTGCATCTTCTTCTCGCTTAAGTCGCGAAATTTATTCTCTCTTAAGTCGCAATCATAACCTCAACTTTTTCGTGCTTCTAGTTGCAAAAAGAAATGTTTAGAGATATACCACAGTACATGTTATAATGAAAAATGAGCCAGCTGAACGAAAAAATCAACGTAAGTATACCCAGTCGTGCGTGACAAAGTTCAATGTTCCACTTGAATGAATATTTTAAAGGTTAAATATTTTTAAAAGACACCTAACCTATTTTAAAGGTTAGGTGTCTATATTTAATCCTGAAGTGGGTACTGGAACCTTCGGCGTAGAAACAAAAACTGGACGTTTTCCACGAAACACCGAACTACTACACTTTTTTCGACGCGCGTTTCGAGAAGATTAAAACTTCTGAGTTTTAATCTTCTCCTGAAGATGCCAACTTGGTTGGCGAAACGCGCGTCGAGAAAAGTGTAGTAGTTCGGTGTTTCGTGGAAAACGTCCAGTTTTTTTTTCTATATTTAATGTATTACACAATCATTTTTTTCAATAAAAATTGTGCATATTCATGCGAGAATGCAATTTTCAAACGTAGTTCTAAAACTTTTACAGGCGGCGACTTAAGAGGGTCAGTTTCGTGACATAATAGGGAAAAACGTGGTGAAATAAGAGGAAATGTGAATTAAGCGAAGGAGACTTAAGAGGGAATCGAGTGTAATGACACGTCCTAGTTTCGGTCCCTTCTATTCAAATATCCACAAATGATCGGCGTCACCACTAAAATTAATGTTAAAAATGTCAAAAATAAAGGTTACAAGGCTATTTATCCAAACATGAAAAATTCTATTTAAAGTACATGTATAAAAAATTGCCCCATGCTTGTAGTTTTACGATTTGGAACACAGTTCGTATTTGGCGGGCGGAAGCAACGTTAGGACTTTAGTACTCTACACTCGATTCCCTCTTAAGTCACCAAACCGTGCATCATCTCGTTTAAGTCGCGAAATTTATTCTCTCAAGTCTCAATTACATAATCATTTTTTTCAATTAAAATTGTACATATTCATGCGAGAATCCAATTTCCAAACGGAACTTTTACAGGCGGCGACTAGAGTTGCCACCTCCATGACAATGACCCGGAGACTTTCGTGACAGAGGGAGAGATTCGTGACATAATAGGGAGAAACGTGGTGACATAAGAGGAAATGTGAATTAAGCGAGGATGACTTAAGAGGGACTCGAGAGTATTTTCAAGTCTATACTTTACAAGTTTTAAGTTATGAACACGAAAATGACTTTTTGAAACCCTTTTCTTAAGAATATTTACGTTATTCTGTTGGCTACAGTCAGAGAGTTGGAAGTTGCGTTCCTTTTGTTGAACTGATCAACAGCCGTGTCCCTTTCAGTCCGAACTAAACGGCTTATTTCGTCGTCGGGTTATTTTGTCTGTGTGGGCGGAGCTATGACGTATAAAAGATACCCTCTCTATCTTGCACGTCAACTGTCATAGTTTTTAGTCAGTTTGTGGTTAGATAAAATAAAGGCGGTACACCGAGATTTACAATAGTCTAGAGGGAATACATCTCATTTGCCTTATATGTGAAAAATGGGATAAACAAAGTTATACTAATATGGCAGCTTCGCAACAAACAAACTTGAAATTGGCACTGAAACGTTTCAGTACACAGGCTATATCTTCAAGAGTGCTTCTGTGTTCAGTCATCATATAATACCTAATACTAAACAATGTGTTTATAACAATTTGAAAAAAAAGAAAGAAAAATTGCAGCAATTTTTATTGCGCGCACGCATACATATTTGTGTTTATTTGTTAATAAATTGTCCAAACACACATAAATACGCGTCCGCGCAACAAAAATTGCTGCAATTTTTCTTGCCGGCAAGAAAAGTATACGTCAGAGTTGTCAAAACCTTGTCGACGTCACAGGGTATCTTTGTGACGTCAATACTCCTTCCACTTTTCATAATGCGCCGACCGTTAAGTCTATATAGACCGCGTGTTTCTTTTACCTCCTGAGGTCTACTGAGATCGTATTCTAAATTCTGATTTTTGGTTAATTTAAGACTTCTTGAAATATATTGAGGTCTATAATATATTCACTATTAACGTAATATAAATTTAAAAAAATAAAAAAACATGCGCACAGCCTGTTGTAACTTAAAATGTACTTATCAATTATACTTATGTACTTATAACCATATGGTTTTATCATTTTTTTTACTGGTAACAAGAATTAAGGTTTAAAATCATCCGGTCATGCTCATTAAGTTAATAATGCTCTTTCTTAAAGAGCATTACGGTTTTTTGAATGAATGCTATAGCCATTTGTTTCTTCATGAAGAATGAGAAAGGCTATGTCATCTACACTGTGCCACAACATACTGTTTTTGATACTATAATTTCCACAAACATATCCTAAATTATGCACTTTGGCTTTAAAGTCCTCACCCTACTGAGATATGTGAAAGCAGAATAGGATAAAAAACGTAACGAGGTATTTTCAGTTGCTGAGTATTTCTTCAGGAGTAATCCCATTTCCATTTTGATGTCCGTTTTCCGGTGACTCGTCCATGGCTTGCAGATAGAACTGTTGCGTGTTCGAGATGGTCCTGCTCCTTCTAAACTCCTTACCAGTTCTGTCTTTTAGGGAGCTATACTTTCTCTTTATCTCGACTTGCACTTCGTTGTTTAAAAGGCAGTAGAGAAGTGCTGCAAATAGACCCTGAAAATATCGAAAAACTATTTAAAAACTCTAGTCCATTAAGGTGGAATAGGAAGGTTGTTGCTTGTATCAATGTCTACTAGATGGTGTTGCCGATAGAATACAAAAAAAAAAGAAGATAAATACGTAATCAAAGCTTACTATACCTGAAAAGCAGCAAACGTTTGATCAAGAAACAGCCAAATAATTTCTAAAACGTGACTACCGTTGATATATAGTGACATTAGCAACGACAAGCAATAAGGAACTCCAAAAAAGCGGGATTAAAATTAAAGTTGCCTTCAGCAGTTTTCTAAAATTAGTAATGGCGGTTAAAGAAATTAATATACCGATATTTCAGATACAGAATACAGAAGTAATAGAAAATGGCGTTTTTACCTGTATTTGATTCTTCTTTGTTGAATACATGCGTTGTTTAACTTGACAACTAACACTCTTAGTACAGTTAAGAATAGTATAAAATTTATCTAAAAAAAAAGAATTGCAGAACCTAAATGTATTTAAAATACAAAAAAAAAATATTTATCATCACGTACCACGACACTAATACGTATAGGAGCTTCAATAATAAACGATATGTAATTGTTATCTTTCTGTGTCCAGCATAAGACGTCCTCAAACAGAATTCTTGCAATGATCCATGATATTACGAAAACTAACGGTAAACCTAAAATGTTGAAATAAATGTATTCGGTTATATTCTAATGCAGTTTTAAGCGACCATTACCCCATCCTAAGATGCAGTAGATGGTTACTCCATGGCTGTCAGAGAATAAATTCACGAACATCAGATTGTACAAATAGACGCCCTCCATTAACATCAGCATAAAATTTGAGAGAATAAAGTACCATCTGATACTAATTATGGCTTTACACACCCACGACTGCATAAAGAGGAAAAAGTATTTAAATACATTTTACAGAATACTTTTTTTACAAAAGTTATAACATAAGTAAGTTATACTTACAGTCAAACAACAATACTTACCAGTGGCGGTGCGTGATATTTCAGTTAGCCATATCTTGAAAACGACGCATGGGACCCACTTCACTTTTTAGGTGATGACTATACACCTCTTACAGAAAGGATTTATAGTGAAACAATGTCAGCAAAGTTTGCGAAAAAATTTTCAAAACACTTGAGCACTCCCTGGGTTCTCAGTAAGCTCTGTGGGATTTTGCAGTATATATTTTTTTCATAATCTAGAAACAAATATAAGGAGACGTTTTTCGATTTGTTGCAAAATATTTTTTTTTCAAAAAGTTATGGACATTTTAATTTTAATTTTATAGGAACATTTTGTTTCCCAAAAATAAAAATGGCCATAACTTTTTGAAACAAAAATATTTTGTAACAAATCGAAAAAACGTCTCCTTATATTTGTTTCTAGATTATGAAAAAATATATACTGCAAATATTCCACAGAGCGTTACTGAGAACCCAGGAGTGCTCCAGTGTTTTTTGAAAATTTTTTCGCAAACTTTGCTGACGGTTTTTTCACTATAAATGTGAAGTGAAGTGAAAAAAAAAAGTGAAGTGGGTCCCATGCGTCGTTTTCAAGATATGGATAACTGAAATATCACGCACCGCCACTGATACTTAACAGTATCATTAACTGATACAGTAAAACTTTAATACAACCGAAAATATTAAATTCTTTTCTAGGTTTTTGGACAAAATTTCTAAAGTTGCACTAAAATTAATGAATAATAAAAAAAAATTTGATGAATGAATATTAAAAAAAGCCCTGTACGTCACACATAACTCTAAAAAATTAACGGGCTAATATCTTTTTAAAACTCGCTTAAAAAGAACTTTGAAAATGATTTAATATTTTCGGAGTTATTCACGGTTTTTTGAAAACATTGCAATTTTACAGTGCAGCAACATTAGCTTTGCCCTTGCCCGCAGTGGACAAAACCTAAAAAAACCTTTAACACGTTGGTGTGCGAATATTTTTGCTGTTGACTGTAAATTATAACATAACTCATAACAATCGCATGTACTTTTTTCTTTCGGTAGAGCAGTTAGTAATTATGGTCAATTAATAGATTAGTGGAGTTGCTGAAGAAGTGATATAATATTTCTTAGCGTTAAAAGGCGAAAAAATTGGATCTAAGTAGTTTGTTCAATTTTCGGAAAACTAGGTAGGTATCACTTCCGCAAAAAAAGTATATGTATGTAATATGCGAACATCCCGTACCTACATTTTTGTATTGGTACCTACATAATTGTATTCCTTTGAAAATTTGGGTTCTCCGTCGATGTACTCGATGTCATAGACGAGGGCTGTCCCTTTAATGAATAGCCCATCTTTCATAATCGACATAAAGAACCGCATGATGAAGGATATAAATAAATTAATGTGTAGCTTGTTTCTAGGGCAATGCAACCTCCTGAAAAAAATAAGAACTCATGAAAATACTTATTTACGTTTCTGTAAATTTTGAAAATTATTTGGGCGTTCAAAAATTATTAGGATATCACAAACAAACTGCGGTCAATAGGTTCGAATCATGTTATTTTTGAGCTCAATTGTAAGCTGTAATTCAAATAATAAGCCAGTGGAATTAGAAAAAACATGGATCTAATTAACGACAGATTTTAAGTTGGTTTAGTGTGCTCATTTGGAGTTCAGGAACATCGTCCTGAAATTGATCCCAATTTGGAGGTCAGAAACGATGCCAAATTGATGTTGTCATGTGCAAAAAATCGTTAAAAACGGACATAATTGATTTTCTCCGGGACTATTACCATTAGAGGTATCGATTTTTTTTTAATGTGTAGGTAATGAAAATCCGGTAAATTTGCGACTTGTAGAGTTCGATTTGGTCAATTATTTATTTAAATAATTAAAATTTACCGCTGAAATTTCCAAAATTTTGATTTATTTTTCATTTTGCGAAAAAAAGCTTCTGCATGCTTGAAACTTTTGTGAAATGTGTATTTTATGATCCTCAATACACCAACAAATTTTCATAAAAAAAATATTAATTCGATAACGATAAATTCCATTTGTTTATAAAAAAAAACACCTTAAATGTTTAATGCTATTTGACCCTATTGCCGTCGACAAAAAAGGTTCATCAGGTCTCATTTTTTCGTAAAAACCTATATTTTATGATACTGCAATGGGCATGTTAATTTTTCAATTTTAAGACTGTCAAAATGGCGTCCGAAAAATTAGCATATAAACAAAATCGCAATAATCGCAAATAAACAATAATATTGACATGCGATTTTGATATCTTGGTAGCTGGTATTTTTACACAAATTAAAAAAAAAAGTTGCTCTAGCATATGCAGAAGCCGAGATAATTTTTTTTTTTTAATAATTTCTCCATTTGATTATTTATAAACATTAACGCTTCGAATTTTAACTGTGTCTAGTTCAATACTTTAATTTTGCAATTTCATTCACCATGACGTAAAAAACGCTTTTTGGAAAGGTACACGCTCATTTGAAACTAATAGTGTTTTTGGGCGAACGTAAATGATCCAAGCCAAGTAGTTTCAAAAGTCGATCGAGCTATTTCAAATTCGCGGACTGAAAAAAAAAATCGTATCTCGGTCGTTTCTTACTCGATTTTCACGTTTCTTTTTTTCTTTTTGGGGTAGCACGCGAATGTAACAACAACTAGCATGGAGAGATTTAACAATGATTTAAACAAATTGTTTTAAACAATTTTTTTTGAAAAAAAAAAATAGCACAGGATGTATTACTTTAGTTACAGAAATAAATTAAAGATGCAAAAATTATTAATTTTGTTTTTCAAAAAAAATTGTTTATAACAATTTGTTTAAATAATTGTTAAATTTCTCCTTGATAGTTGTTGTTATATTCGCGTGCTACCCCAAAAGAAAAAAAGAAACGTGAAAATCGAGTAAGAAACGACCGAAACACGAATTTTTTTTCAGTCCGCGAATTTGAAATAGCTCGATCGACTTTTGAAACTGTTTGGCTTGGATCATTTACGTTCGCCCAAAAACACTGTTAGTTTCAAATGAGCGTGTACTTTTTCCAAAAAGCGTTTTTTACGTCATGGTGAATGAAATTGCAAAGTATTGAACTAGACACAGTTAAAATTTGAAGCCTTAATGTTTATTAATAAACAAATGGTGGAATTATTAAAAAAAAATTATCTCGGCTTCTGCCTATGCTAGAGCATTTTTTTTTAAATTTGTGTAAAAATACTAGCTACCAAGATGTCGCATGTCAACATTATTGTTTATTTGCGATTATTGCGATTTTGTTTATATGTGAATTTTTTGGACGCCATTTTGACGGTCTTAAAATCGAAAAATTAATATGCCCATTGCAGTATCATAAACTATAGGTCTTTACGAAAAAAATGAGGAACCTTTTTTATCGACGGCAATAGGGTCAAATAGTATTAAACATTTAAGGTGTTTTTTTTATAAACAAATGGAATTTCTCGTTAACGAATTAATATTTTTTGATGAAAATTTGTTGGTGTATTGAGGATCATAAAAGACACATTTCCCAAAAGTTTCAAGCATGCAGAAGTTTTTTTCGCAAAATGAAAAATGAATCAAAATTTTGGAAATTTCAGCGGTAAATTTTAATTATTTAAGTAAATAATTGACCAAATCTAACTCTACAAGTCGCAAATTTACCGGATTTTCATTACCTACACATTAAAAAAAATTCGATACCTCTAATGGTAATAGTCCCAGAGCAAATCAATTATATGTATGTTTTTAACGATTTTTGCACATTACAACATCAATTTGGCATCGTTTCTGACCTCCAAATTGGGATCAATTTCAGGACGATGTTCCTGAACTCCAAATGAGCACACTAAACCATGTTAAAATCTGTCGTTAATTATATCCAAATACAGCCCTTTTTTTCTAATTCCACTGGCCTATAATACGTTTGATGTGACTGGCAACGACGGAAAGTTCATTTTCTTCCAATTTGTAGTCCTGAAAAGAATTTGAACAACATTAAAAAGTGGATGGGCATAGCGATGCAAAACATCGGAAATTTTTGTAACTGACAATCTGGATGTCAGAATATTATCACGAAATCTGAAAAATATGAATTATTGGAGTTTCCTATCCTATACCTGTTTGATTGATTTTTAATAGATTTTTCCATTTCTCCACTTGTAATCTTTTTAAAAAACTCTACTCCACTCCATTTGTAAAAGGCATTTAAAAAAGATGGTGACATGGAAGCATATATCTAATACTCCTATATTGCTATAAGAGTCTGGAGATTGGCGAAATCACCACGGTGCAGACATATATGCGTCTGTCTCTCTCTCGTAACTACTTCGAGTCTTACGCGCATGCCCGAGAATTGAACATCCAGTCAGGCGGCCCCTAGACGGTCAATAACATTGCACAATATTACGAATTGCGCAATATCATTGTATGACCACTCTCCCACAAACGATCAATATTTTTTGCTCAATAATATTGACGGCTCACAAATGTCAATATTTTCGATAAAGCAGGACCTAGTGTTTAGTGTTGCACTGTTGGAAATATCTGAGCAAGATTTGGCTGCAGCTGTCGTGGTGCTTAAACTCAAAAAGCGTAAACGTCGTTGGTCCAACGAATGGTTCAAAAAAAGGCAAAAATTTTAAGGAGTTTGTAAGATTGGATTTGGCAAAGTTTCAAGAGCTACTAGACTTGGTTACACCGTTGATTGAGAAAAAAAAATACAAATATGAGGGAAGCTATACCACCTTTTCAACGCCTATCAATTACACTACGGTATCTTGCAACTGGAAATATTCTTCAAATGCCAAACGTTGACTAAACAATATTGTGCAATAACAACCCTACACGATTCAATAAATAGATATGGCGCAATAAAATTTAAACTCGCTCAATCTTCTGCACAATCATTGTGCAAACTTCAATACAAAGCCTAGACGGTCAATAATATTGCGCAATTCGAGATATTGTGCCATATTATTGACCGTCTAGGGGCCGCCTCACACACAGCCAATTACTCGTGACGCTTGCGCACAACAGGTCAATTAGTCATTTGCTGTCTCACTTACCCCGTGACACCTCTACTTACGGGCACCAGCAATATAGGGGCGTATTAGATATATGCATGGAAGCAATATCGCCATGTTCGCACTCTGTCGGACCGACATGTTTGTTTCTTTAAATGTAAAGCGCATAGTTAAGTGTCTTAACAGTTTCTTACTTGATGTTAACGAAAATTGACAGTGCTGTAATCAAAGATACAATAGATATGGCGTATCCGAAGTACGAGATGTTCTTCAAGATGGGTATCCACAGGGAGTAGAGCGGATTGAGTACTGGCGGCAGCTCAGTGGCACCCGTCTCGATGAAGAAGCTACCGCATTGCGTCAGATTGGACCAAGGAACCGTGTGGTTTATTGGAATAGCCCACGTACCGTCTTCCGAGCATTGCCTGGAAGCTAGGCCCTGAAATAACATTCCTGTATTTTTTTCGCATTCTTCTTGCCCACCCTGCTGAAAAAAAAACGGACAGAAACGTATAGAAACGGACAGACCACACTGTGCGTCTGTTCCACAATTGTTCCTCGTTCTCAATACTCACAGAGTAAACTTTCTGTTTTAAGTCACCCCAAATGAAGAAATCGCAAGGATTCAAATCTGGTGAACGTGGTGGCCATGAAATGGGAGCATCGTTTCCTCTGCCATCCATCTACCTGGGAATTGCTCATTTAAATATTCTCTTACAATACGTGCAAAGTGTTTTGAGGCACCGTCGTGCATAAAGTACATTTGATTGCGTAGATTTAATGGTAAATCGTCGAAGAGATCCGGCAGAGTATTCTGCAAAAAATCTAAATAACTTGCCGTCGAGGCGATAAGTCCCATCCACACGTTTATACTAAATTCGCGTTGAAAAGATTTTGCTCTAATGGCATGGGGATTTTCATCTGCATAAACATGTTGATTATGCAAATTTGTTATTCCACGTCTTGTGAAACATGATTCGTCCGTAAACAAAATTTTCTTGTGGCGTCCATATCGTCATATCGTCAAAGTCCATATCGTCAGCACGGTACTGTTGAATAATCGGAGAAATAAAAATAAAATTTTGAAAATAAACCCTGAGAAGAGTGCACTTTAATTTCTTACATAGGATTGATTTCTGTATTAATGAAAATGGGGGTCATTTTGGACACCTAATTAAGTCTCAATTAATGATTATTTAAGTTTGTTTATTTCGCTTTCGTCCTAAAATCAATTTTAAACTGAAATCAATTAAATCGTATTAGAATCGACAATGATGTAATAAAACATGAATTCAGCGAAAACGGTATAGAATACAAAAATTTTATAAGAGAGAAAATTTGTTAAAAAATTGCTTATCTTTGTGATAAAAATTCAGATGAAGTGGTATCACCCCCACCAAAAAAAAAAATACGAGCAAGTTACTTTAAGGGTAGGGGTAGTTTTCGCACCCTGTTAATGGAATAACTTCGATTCAAATGTCAAAATGTGAAAAGATGTTTTCGAAAATTCGAGATCTGTAAAAAAATATTTTTTTTTATTAACGTTTTCACTTGTTAATTTTGAAAAAAAAAAAAACGTTAATTTTTTTGCAGTTATATAATAATGTTAATATATAATACTAGCTGACCCGGCAAGTTGTTCTGCCATGTAAATTATTTCTAATTTTTAACGATGGTTAAATTATTTGGATATTGTCCATACAAAAATACTAAAATCGCTATTAAAAAATGGGAGGGTGGGGGGTAGGGGGGTGAAAATTTGGGATTACAGGTATTTTTTGATGCCAAATCAAAAAAAAACTACAAAAAAAATTGTCAAAAAAATTGAAAAAAAATTTCTGGATAAGGGACACCCTAATCATCTAGCGGTATGAAATATACTTTACGACCTATTCTCATACCTACCATAAAAATTTCATAAAAATCGGTCGAGCCGTTTCGGAAGAGTTCGACCACAAACACCGTGATACGAGATTTTTATATATACAGGTACGAAGATGTTAAATTTTGCAAACCATAATACTTTTTTTTACTTTGTAAAAAAAATGATACTCTATGGTAACATTATAACATTGGAATATAAAATCCGTCTAAAACAGTCATTTGAAGGATAAATGAGGAAAAAATCGATATTTCGAATAAAAAGATAACATGCAAAAAAATGTTTTATGTATTCAGAATTCTGCAGAGAGCTCATTTTACAACTTACATCAAAATGATTGAGAAATTAAAATTCCTCTCCTCAGAAAACGCCCAGTGAAATTTTGTAAAAAAAAGTTTTTAGTTATTTACGGAAATCGAAAATAAAATTATAAATTTGACACCCAGTATTTTGATTACCAATAACTTTTGGACTAAGGTAAGTTTGGTTAAATCGTAGTATTTTTACCCAAAGAAATCTGTAGTGTCGCTATGGCTCCTTAATAATGGGACACCCTGTATACGCGATTTTGGAAAAATGAGTTTTACAACCTGTTAAAATAAATGCCCCAACTTTGAGAACACCCTGTATTGGGTATCCTATTTGAAAATTGTAAGTTGGTAACAGATTTTCTATGTTTTATTGTCACTAGATTGTACTTAACTTTGACTAATTCAAAAGAAAAACGTAAGAACCACGTGGGCGACGTACCTTTTTTGGTAGACTTTAGTAGTTCAGTGGAGCAGACTATAAAAAAAAAATGGTACCTAGTCTATGGTAACATTATATCATTGTAATATAAAATCCCTCTAAAACGATCATTTGGAGGATAAATGAGGGAAAAACGGATATATTGAATAAAAATATTAGATGCAAAGAACTTGCATTTTTTATGTATTCAGAATGCTACAGAGAGCAAATTTTATGATAAATTATATGAATGACAAATTAAAATTCCTTTTCTCCAAAAAACCCCCAGTTACCAGATTTTGTAAAAAGTTGTTTATGGAAATCGAAAATAAAATTTGACACGTCCTGTATCTTGATTACCAATAACTTTTGGACTAAGATAAGTTTGGTTAAATCGTAATATTTTTACCCAAAGAAATCTGTAGTGTCGCTATGGCTCCTTAATAATGGGACACCCTGTATACGCGATTTTGGTAAAAATGAGTTCTACAACCTGTTAAAATAAATGCCCCAACTTTGAGAACACCCTGTGTTGGGTATCCCTTTTGAAAATTGTAAGTTGGTTACAGAGTTTCTATGTTTTATTGTCACTAGTTTGTACTTAACATTGACTAATTCAAAAGAAAAACGTTAAAACCACGTGGGCGACGTACCTTTTTGGTAGACTTTAGTAGTTCATTGGAGCAGGCTTGTATGGCCAACTCTCCCGCAACTGTCACTGGCCAACAAAAATAGCCGTCAAAGACAGCTTCGCAGAACTTGCCGTACTCCGCTCTTCGATTTTCGTTGCTCGGGTCCTTATAACAATTATCCCTTATCAGATTCAATATCACGTCGATTTTCGAATCGTCCATGCCTGTTCAGGTCCGTTTCACCGAACTGGACGCGGCCGATGGTGAGGGGAAAATCCAAGAAAACGTAAACCGATACTGGGCGGATTTTTTAATACTTTAATACTTTGTGTTTGCGCCTGCCATGACAGAGACGGATGGCGCAAATATTGAGGCGGCAAGCACTTATCAATACTTTTAATAGTCATCTTACTTGTACACAAATGATGCGATGGTGGCAGCGTATAATTAGATGTGTACTAAAAAAAAATAATCGCCGCAATTTGTTTAAGAATTTCTCAATTTCGTAATCTAAACGTAAACAAAACAATATTGTTTTGCGGTTTGGCCTGAATACAGGGGGTCCCATCAAATCGCTCATATAGAGCGATTGCGACGAGATCAAGTGTCAAATTCTCGTTTTTTTCGTAAGGAAGCGTGGGACCCACACCAGATTTTAAGGGGTTGTTACTTGACCCAAATGAGGCGCTAGAATAGCAAAAAAACTTGTTTTTTTCTTAATTACAATGAGAATATAAAATACAATTCGAAAAAACACTAGAATAAAGAGACTTTGTATTTACTTGGGACTTTGAAAAAAATATTTCACAAATATTTTGAGGCGCGTTTTTAAGGTTTTCTGGGGGTGCTGCAGATTTTGGAAAAAAATGTTTCCTTTGAAATTTTTTTTTGTATCCTAACCTTCCATTTGGGTCTGGTAATAACCCCTAAAATCTCGTGTCCCACGCTTCCTTACCAAAAAAAAAGAATTTCAAATTCCAAGACCCAGAATTTCAGATATATTTTGAGGGGACTCCTAGAGCTTTTAATATTCTAATTAAAAAAAAAATACAATGCTTTTTAAGACGTTATTAATTATGTTTTTTAAACTTAAAACACAATGCTTAAGAGGGTTATGAAATCAATAGCCAGATAAGAAAAAGGGAAGGGAGTAGGATCTAGGGAGTAACTGAAGGATAGAATAAGACAAATGTAATTCCCACACCTATCAGAGACGTTCCATTTAGCAGACGGGTCAGTGATTATGTGGTGCCTGTGGTGGGGCCATTCGCATTTGTTGACGATTTTGTACTAACCCCAGTTCAATGACGGCCAAGCCCCCCATACCGCAAAAGCCAAGGACTGAAGTAGGGGCAGTTCGCTCTGATGTAACGTCACATTATCATCTGCGTCTATCTCACTTAATGAGATAGACTCATAATACATTTATAAAATGACATATCTCTTTTCATTTCGGGAGTAAAATTCATTTCACACATGGTATAAATGTTAAAAAACCTATTGAGTATGTAAGAGTTATCACATTTGTTTTTCTGTTGACACCAAGATGATTATGAAATTAATACTTAAAACTAAAAATAGAAAACAACAGAAAAACATTTGTAATTATGTTTAATTGCTATATTTTTTTTATGGTGGCCATATGTAAGCAGGAAATCAGCCATAAATCAACAATTTTTTTAGTCAATCTTGAATTAAAAAAAAACAGAATAAAAAAAATATGTGTAACATTATAACCGCTGCTGGCAACCGTGAGTAAAAAAAATTCTGGAAATGTCTGAGAAACATTTTTTGGTTAGTATTATAATACCTCGGTCGCATTTTTTTTGCAGTTGTGAATACGACAGTCCCTAATATAAACTTGATGTCATTTTATCTACAAATGATTAATATTGTGTATCTAGTACCCGAAATTTAAATAGTCGAAGAATATCGCTAGTTTTGTCGACACCGGGTATAAAATAGTTATACAAACATGCAAGATAGATAGGGGTCAATTCCAGCATTGCATCCTAATTTGCAAATTAAACTAAATACCCGCCGAACTCTGAAATAAGATGGGACTTTTTTTTTAATTTTCGGCGTGTGTTGTGTTCTCGCACGCGTACATTAAATTAATAGTGTGCGCGTATGTCTAATCAGAGCAATTGTTTGTATTGGAAATTTGATGGATTGGTAACCGAAGAAAAAACATTCCACGCTTATGTGAATATCCATCGCAAAATAGGTATAAAAAATTGCTCTCAGATAAACAACAGGTCAATGTAAGATGCTTGTTTTTCACACCGAGTAATTTTGTGGATATAAAAATATATACAGTGCATTCGTAAAGTAGTGTTTAGTCATTTTGCACAATTGAAACAAAAAGGTTTGGTTAATAAAGTTTATTATAATAAAATAAAACGTGTATACACTATATTTTATATATTATCAACAAAGTTATAAAATACATCTTTATTATGCTTAAAAAAGAGTTATATCAAAAGGAACTTATTTTAATTAAAGCATTTTCCATCATTCTGTTTTAGGTATCTCCTTCCATTCCCATCACCGGTAATTTTATATTTTATTAAATAAGTCTTGTATGGATTTATTAGAGCTGCTCTTTCCAAGATCTGCCGCCGTTTGCCCGCTCTTATTAGGTATATCAGCCCTAGCTCTCAGGGTCAAGAGGAACTTTACCACCTCCAGGTAACCTTTTTCTATCGCAATGTGCAATATTGTGTTACCTTTGCTGTTCTGGTAGTTTATATGGGCCCCATCATTTAAATATTTCGTAACGTTGTTGATAATTTGTTCCTGGGGTAGTTTGGCCCTTACGGCTAATATAAGGTCGGCATCTGAAACAGCTGTAAGGTCCTCTTCTGAACTTGAATTTGGGCCGTCCATCTGAAAAGTACTAATTACACAACATAATTCTCTAATAACAAAATAATACCGATTAAATACTGATCCTATGGCTGATTATTGTTTGTAAAAAATATATCAGTTTTATACGCATTATATTATGTTCTATTTATCGTTTACATTGAATAACGCAAATAAAATCAAATACCTAATATTTTTATTTCTAATAAAACGAGACAAATCCTTTAATAATTTTAATTTACAGACATAACGGTTGGTAAAACCCACATTGATACGCCTCTGTCTCTAACATCAAATGCTGTTATATGTACATACATACATATGTACATAGTTAACCTTAAAACCCAAAAAATAGCAGGCGGGCAGAAATTTAGTATAAGAAAAGAATAATAAGCATAAAGTCTTAGATCATGCAGTAAACATTTATTTTAATAAGGATCACTGGGCATTATAAGTTTTAATGCCTAGAGAAGCAAAAAACTAAAAATGACAAATATACTTATGTATGTATGTATCACTATCACCTTATCAGATACTAAAAAAATCAGCCTCCTTATAAACTTTAACTTGTATTAAACTTAAACCTTAAATTTATATGATGAACTCGATTGTAAAAGTCCATTTACACTGTAAATATTTATTATTGTGTGTGTTAGGTGTCTATGTTAAAACATAAAATTCACTTAACCATTAAGTTGGATTTATAAACTCTGCGTTCGCGCTGGCGTTGGCGTTCGCGTCGAAAGTTTTCATGTAGTTACGTTACATTTGATTTATAAACACCGTCGGCGCTCCGTTGGCGTTGACGGTTCAACTTGAATCAAGTCGAACTTTTGCCGTTCGTCGTTCGTAGCAAATTCGTAGCACTGACGTCACAACGAATAGCATTGCAGTAAAATAATCACGCGAGGTTTGTTTACAGCGTGAAAGCTTGGCTTGATGGTAGGGACGCTTCGACGTTGTATTCAATGTTTCTACTTTGATTTTTGAATTATTTTATGAACTTGTTTTAATTGTTGTGTTGTGTTGTGTTTACCCATTCGCAATATTTTTAGTTTTACCAACGGTAACCGCCGACGCGAACGCCAACGCCAGCGCGAACGCAGAGTTTGTAAATCCAACTTTAATACACTCAACATCCACATATCCGAACTCCAAATTTCCGAACTCACGATATTTCCGAACTTTTCCTCACGATATTTCCGAACTTGTACTTCCACATAACCGAACTTGTCGCTGATTGGTTGACGACAAAAAACCGCGAAATTTGAAATGAGAAAAAAATATAAACACAATAATGCGATTGTTATCAAACATTTCGATTGTCACAGAATTCAGCAAAGAGGAAATCGCCCTCCCTCAGCAGCACACCTGAGACAGGTTTTCCAAGAGTTCTTCTTTGTACAAACCAGTGAAAAACACTTCTTTCAAATGGCGTATCATAAGTACCGGTGCACTTTATTGTGTCAATCCGTCCACTCAATGTTCGTCTTTTTTTCAGTTTTTTCAAAGTAAATTTCTTTTTTTCCAAGAATTTCTGCCACTGACAATTTACAAATATTGTACATCTTACATAGATCAACATTTTTAACACCATTTTTGCGTGATTTATCAAATCCAGCTTTTTGCTCCAAGGTTAGCCTCTTAGCAGGCTCTTTTCTCTGCAAATAAACAGTACAATAATGTTTGTTTTGTATGACGGTTTTCTTAAAAATACATATTTTCTCATAATTTTTCATTTCAGTCTGAAATTATTATAGGTTACGTCAACAAAATGTTTAATAAAACAAACCTTTACTTTGAATTACAAAATAATTACCTGCATCCCTCTCTCCTTTGCACATGACATTTTTTTTTTAGAAAATCGTTCTTGTACACATGTATGTATGTATTACATTTGCATAAAAACCTCGAAAAACAAAGAAAAGTACTAGAATGAGCCAGAAAAACCCTTTGCGCATTGGCCAGCTGCAGTTCGGTAATCCCGAGGTGACGAGTTCGGAAATGTGGAAGTCTGCGGAACGTAAAAGTTCGGAAATGTGGATGTTGAGTGTAGTGTTGCCAGTGGTACCAACTTGATATTAAAATGGTAAAAATATTATCTAATTTTTTTTAAATGTGTAATTCAACAAAGGAAACATTATCGGATAGTTGGGTGTTTCTTAAAATAAATACATACTGTGTGATGATGGTTATTAAAAACATTGTAAATCATTTAATAAAATTTCCTCTATATTTGAGGTGCTGTAAACAACTTGCAAAAAAAGCACGTGTGGAAGCACGTACAGAAGCACACCTTTCTGTTTTGTTATTCATAATTATACTACCACAAAATATTGTACCTACTACCTTTTCACTCCATCATAAAAAGTGAGAAAACCTTAAAACTAGGCGCAAACGCAGCCACGATGGCGGACGCGGTGGCGGACGCGGTGGCCATGCGATCATAGGCGAACATACATAGGTATATCCGCACACCAACGCGTTCACCGTCGATTATCGCTATTAAAAATTATTGTACAGAATTTTCCTACGATGGATAGAGAGAAGAAACCTTGCTCCTAGCACTCTTAGTGGACGAAGAAAAACGCTATACCACTAATGAGGTTAAGAATGCAATTGAAAACCGTGAATAGGCCGCGCAGGTTGAGAATGCAGACGCACGGTGCCACACAAGGCTTTACGGGAGGAGCATATGCGCAGTACGCAGGGTACGCTTTATCGTTTAATAAAAAGTCTTATCCTAAGTTAAATATACAATCAATTTCTGTTCGTATTTTTATAGCTTATAATAATCGTTTTTCCATAAGTAAAGTTTTTACTAATATAAATTCATTATGAATGTCATAAGCCGGCAACGCCGAGAGTACTTTTTTAGAATTTAAAGGTCATTGAAAGCCCCACCTAAGATCAAAAGTACTACGCTGGATGTCACTTCTCTATATAATTATTCTATGGTACAACCAGCCGCTACTAGCTTTTTTATCCACTAAAAATTATCCCTACGATTTATTTGAACTAAACCGGTAGTAAAAATTTTGAGGATTTTGAGGAAGAATGAGAAAAAGATAAAAGTTAACCCTAACAATCGGAATAAAAGCGTGATTATTTAATCTTTGTGCTTTCATGTTTGATATGTGATTATTAAGTATTGTTCAATAACTATAAAATGTCTGTAAACGGTACTCCACCCATGTCTGCATTTGCAGTTTACAAAAAGCAATCGAAAACTAAAACCAAAATAAAAAATTCACATTCGCCTCCACCAAAAAAAGAAGAAAACCCACGTTCCAGACAATACAAAATCAAATCGTTCTACCGTCACCAGTAAAGCAGGAAATCAGAATGGAGTGGGAAAAGTAACTAAGAAGGAAAAGAAAAAAGGAAATCAGAGAAAAGGTCGGTTATTCAAGATGACGACGACGATCAGCCGCCGCTCTTGGTACCTATCAGCAATGGAGACCTCTTAAAGCAAAATGAAAAGGAAGACGGCGAAAAGAGGAATAAAAATGGCAAACAAAAAAGAGAAACTGATGAAAATGATACAAGCGTTTCAGAAATTGTATCCGAGCTGAATAAGACGGATCCTTCACCTGACGGATTAAAATTGTTTAAGTGGCTTATAGCCCCTGTAAGTCCAAAGAAATTTTTTGAAAAATACTGGGAACGCGAGACGTTATTCATCGAAAGAAATAAAGCTACATACTATAGTAATATTCTAACGACGGAGAAACTAGATGGCATTTTCAGAGAGTATCCCCTGTATTATACAAGAAACGTCGATGTGGTTTCCTATCAAAACGGCATCAAGGAAGTGCACAATGAGGAAGGCAGGGTCGTAGCTAGCGCTCTATACGACTATTACTCGAATGGATGCAGCATACGTGTGCTTAACCCACAAACATATGATCAAAAAGTACACTTACTCATAGCCACTTTGCAGGAGTATTTTGGAACGATGGTGGGAACTAACGTGTACCTAACGCCGCCTGGCAGCCAGGGATTCGCGCCCCATTACGACGATATTGAGGCTTTCATTGTGCAGCTCGAAGGAAGGAAACACTGGAAATTATATAAACCAACGTAAGTACTAAGTAAATTAATGCTCAGTTTTTCAAAGTGGTGCTTAATATAGACGTTACTTTTTAAGTGGTAGCGATGTTTTGGCGAGAGACTCCAGTCCAAATTTAAAGCATGAGGACATTGGGGAGCCATTTATGGAGGTTACTTTGAACGCCGGTGATCTACTTTATTTTCCGAGGGGTACGATACACGAGGGACGGACTGATGCTGACGCACATTCTCTTCATGTAACCGTATCCGTTTATCAGCATAACTCGTACGCAGATTTACTGGAGCATATACTTCCAGAGGCATTGAAGAGGGCTGCAAATGAAGATGTGGAATTTAGGTAAAAAGAAAGAGTAAATTTTCGAAATAGGTATTGATCCCTTCTTTATTAGGCTTTATTTATGTGATAAACAAAAACAAGCATAGAAGTTGGTAATTAAAAAAAAAAACTATTTTTAATTATGATTTCTCACTTGTACGTATTATTGTTTTGATTGTTAAAACTATTTGTAGGAGAGGACTGCCCGTGAATTATTTGAAGTACCTGGGCTGGGTGAACAGGGACAGTCAAGCGGAAGACCGATCTCTGGTACTGAACCACGTGGAGAAATTGATGCAGACTTTGATAAGCTACGTTGATGTCGATCAGGCTGCCGATAAGCTGGGTAGGAAGTTCATGTACGATTCTATGCCCCCTGTTTTGTCCAAACGAGAGGCAATACACACCTCCAAATACGATGGCGACTTCATGAAAGAAGGAAAAATACTTAACAGGTAAATTAGTAGTTTATGCATTATAAGAAATTTAACTTCTCTGCAAAAGATTTGACTAATCTTCTCTGTGGTGTAATCAAAATAAAATATGGAAAAATATTAGTAATTGTAAAGCTTGGAGATTGGATATATAATATATTATAAATTATTGGAGGTTTTTTTTGATTAAATATTTCTCTTCAATTAAAGAAAAATTGGGAACACCTTTACATTTCAGACAGTCTGAATAATAATTTAAGAGGATAAAAAATATTTTTTTTGTTCATTCCTCACCTAAGGCCATATTATTTACACCTTTGAGGAGGGGGAGGTATCTTGAAATAAAATAAAGTATTTATTTGATATGGTTTTTGAGGTAGACGAAATCAAGTATCACAAAATTCAGAAAAATATGGAGAACTGGATGGGTATTATGCATTGTACAAATGTATTTCAGGGTCGAAATTGACATGGACACAGAAGTGCGCCTGCTGAGGTACCACTGTCTTCGTTTGGTCGTAGAGGACGATATCCCTAAAATTTATTACAACACGGACAACGCCAAGGCGTACCACGGAGAAGAAGAGCAGTTCGTGACGATCGACCACAAGCTAATTCCAGGAATTGAAATACTACAGAACCGCTACCCGGCATTCATTCGCGTTGAGGAGATACCGGTCGAAGACGATGTCGCCAAGGCGCAGTTGGTGTCCGACCTGTGGGAGAGAGGACTGCTGGTCACTAACGGCCCCCTACATTGTTTTTCCGACGAGGAGACTGGAGAAGACGTCTGTGATGAGGATATCGGTGATTAGCTGTTAAAGGATTTCCATAGTTTTTAATAAAACAGTCTTGCATACAAAGGTTTTTTTTTAATATAAAAAAATTTGCAGTGCTTTGTATTTTTAATAGTTGTTTGAGTTTAACATTTACTTGTTGTTGAATTGTACGAGTTTCTGACACTAATATGCCAAACTGGCAACATGGCGATGTTCAAGTGTAATCCACAAGTTTACATGGCCAACTATGATTTTAAAATAACATACTCATTGAAACTGCAGCAATGTCAATTGTTTTTCTCTGATAAACTTGAATTCTACAACATTTCTTAGTAAGAGCAAATAAATTGCATAAAAAATTGTTTTGATTACCCACGTATAGCAATTTAATTGAATTCACTTCAAAATTATGTCAATTTTTACCTTAAATAAAACAATATTTTACAGATTTATTTATTTAAACTAATTACCGATGTGATACAATTGATTGACAATAAATACTATATTGTTTTACTATAATTTGACGAAAGACTATGTACCTATCATAAAATATCCCTAGGAGAGTCTGTAGCAGTATACAAAACGTACAAATAGAAAAATACTTTCCAATTTGAGGAATCATTGTTTCCAAGGTAACAATTTGAGACCGTACGACACCATGAATGTATTAAAAAAAATTTAATTACAAGAAAATAGGAAATTTCCCACTTTAACTTAAAACAATTCACATAAGGTCTTTGGTATATGAAACGGTTACTTGTTGATGATCTTGTAATACAAGGTTAGGTCCGACGACGACTTCCATATGAAATGCTTCACAGTCCGTAAGTCCATCGAAGGGTCTAAAACCTGCAGAACAAAATTCCGGCATAAGGCACACATTTGCAGGTTTAGATTTTTTTTTCGAGTTTATTACCTGTTCATTACATGTAAGCTCGATTTGATCGACGTTATAACCATTGTTTGAGGGCGTTGAGGAGTCTGCGTCGCCACCGCCTGGGGAACTAGCAGTGCCATCGCCTAGTAACTTTTCTAAAATATGTTCGGCTACCTTTCTACATTGGATGAAGTCATTCGCTACCAGTCTATCAGGCTAAAAAAAAAAGAAAAAACACTTGAGATACAACTTAAATATTGTATAACAGTTGGCCATGTAAATCTGACAGTTACTAGCATTTGTTTCTGCTTATTGTAGATCTAACCTCTAATTTGAGTTTTACAGTGTTGCCATATCAACAAATGTAGGAAATTTAAGGAATTTAGTTATCTATGGTTCAAACATTCTACGTAGAAAATTGACATTTTGCACATTCAAGAGATCTTACTTTCTTCAATCTGTCCTGCTTGAGAAGGTGCGAAGGTACACTGGAATGTGGCTGAAGGTAAAACTGCACTTTTATGAACTTATTCGTGCAGTTCTCCTCTATAATATTTGATATGACCCAGTTGGGGACCGTCTCGTTCAGTAAGGCGTTCTCCGTATCACCGGACGTGTCGCCCACCAACACCCTGTAGAGGGTCCTGCCCCCCAACTTCACTGAAAATCAGAGCGTTTAATACGGTTAAAGGTGAGTTCCAGGTCGCGGTAATAGGAATCGACTACCTCAGTATCAGCGGTATGTGTTTAGGAACACTGAAATAGAGTCTATTCTCCGGATCCGTCTCTACGCCCCTCCAATGCTCGAAGAGAGCCTGCAGGAGCAGTTTGCCGTAGTTGACTTTGTGATCGGGCTCCGGGGTGTCCCTGATGCCCGCATCTCGGGCGGAAACCCACGCAGAAAAGCAGTCGACTTCGTCCTGGCCCAAGTGTATCGTCAACATCTAACAAAAAAAAGTTTTCATGGTTCCCTTGTCATTACAAAGTCCAATATAATTACTCCCTCATCTTTAACAAACATCGTCACATCACAGAAAGCTTAAAAGATGCGTTTCTGCAATTTATTTTGAGCCTTAGAAATGCAGAAATATAGTTTCAAATAACCAATTTTATGTTATAAACTTCAGAATACAGCAAGGAGAAATTGTGAATTTATGAAAAAAAGGAACTGTAGATAGTGGCTAGTCAAATTCTATGAGAGTAAAAATGGTGATATTTTTTTCATTATTCCGTTATCAACATTATCAAAATAGTTACAAACAATTTTTTCAATAAAACTGATCGTGCTCAAATTTTGGTTTTTGTTTTGGACTTAAAAACCCCCCCCGAAGTTTTTTTTTTTTTTAAAAAAGTTGGGGGGGGGGGGGAAAAAAAAACCCCCCAAAAAAGGGGGGGCCCTTTTTTTTTTTTTTTCCCCCTCCCCTTCTCCCCCAACCCCCCTGCTTATTATTTAGTGATAAACAATTATGGACAAAAATGGGATTGAGTGATATAGTTAAAGAGTAAAAAATGACAAAAAATGGAATTTATGCTTTTTGACAAACCAACATTGTAGGTCAACTAGACACTATGTATTAAAGAACCATTGAACTCTACAATGAAAAAGAGAAGCATAATTGCTACATTCTTACATATTATAATTAATTGTGTGTCTTTTTGGGGTGTATTTCAGAATATGACGAGCCAGTCTTCCTTCAATGGTAGAGTTTCTTACGAGTTAATTAATTTTAGTGCTAAGTTGGATGTTCTCTAAAAGACCATTTTAAAAAAAGTAACTGTTTTGAAGGGTAAAAATAATACAAAATGAAATTTTACAGACATGTTTAGTGTATGCCAAGAAGGGATTTCTAAAGGAATATAATAAGCCAACTATTTATCTATAATTGCAGATGAAACATTCTAACATTGTTATTAACAACATAATATGAAAATTTAAATTTGAACAAAAATTTAAAAAATTCTAGTTGCACCATATTTCTTATATATACTAATGTTGCAACCCTAGTTCAGCATGAGCTGCAATGGACAAATTAGAGATATGCAAGTGAGATTTTCGAACATTCTATAAGTGTAATAGTAATGTAGTAAGTAATCATAAGGTTATGGTACAATATCTAACAGTCCACTGTTCTGGTTGACAAACTATGAATAAGTAGAAGTGGGAAACTAGTCAACGGATTCCTATGAGGTTTTTTAATAGATAAGTGAAAGAGGAAGGAAAATAATAAACACCAAAAAGGAATTTTTTTGTAGTGAACCACTGATAATTTTAGAGGGTCTAAGTTGTCGTAAACCGTGCAAGCCTCGGCGCGGGTCACTTAACCCCGGACACTCACATAGAGACACCCATGTCCTAATAGAACCACTGACTGAGGTGTAATAGTATGTAGCTAAGAATGGCCACCTCTGGTACCAACCGCTAACAGTCCACTGTTCTTGGTCGACAAACTTTCAAGAGCAGATATGGGCACCCATAAACGCAACCTGACTAGCGTTACTGTACTCAAATAAGGTAGATTGGCGAAAAGATAAACACCATATGGAAATTTTCCTTTCCTGTGGTAATTTTTCTGGAAAGTCTTAGAAAATGTGAAACAAGTTAACAAGATCATTTGAAAGAATGGCTGATTTGCTTAATTTTATGTACAGAGTTTCTTTGCATAGTCCTCCTAGTTCTGAATTAAAAATGATATTGGGGAACAAAAAATAGTGCAACTTTTGACTCCATGGCGTCCAATATCTTTTTAAATTCGAAAATGAGAAATGATTTTTTTCATTCTAAATCAATATAGGAGATTGAAAATAACTGCATAAAACTATTAATATATGTAATATAATTTGTTGTAAATAATGTCATTTAGCAAGCACTCAAAGAATTGTCTGGTTTAATACACCTAGCTGTAATACATCACTAGCTGTAATACTTACTTAAACAATAAGAATTTTAATGTAAGTCTTTTAATGTGGTGTCGTAAACAGTTTATGGCACAGTAGGCCGGATAAGTCTCTAACGATGGATTCAATATAAGAGACAGCAAGTGTAATGTGTTCGACAGCTCTTCAAAGGTGTCATAAGTAGTAGTAATATACATAAAGTTGTTTCAATTTCTAATTGTTCTTTGACAAACAATTGAAAAAAGTAGAGGTGGGCTAACTGATAAATTCTATATCTAGGTAATTTTTTAAATATTTCCAAAAGTAATAAACAGCAACAAGGAAATTTTACTTCTGTGGTAATTTTTATTGTATAGTGAGCTTAGCAAATGTGAAACAAGTTAACAAGGTCATTTGAGTGTTTTACCTAATTTTCAATTTAGAATGGATTTTCTATGCATATGAATTTAGTTTTCTTAAAATATTTTTGTAAAAATAGGTTCTATCATTCCTCTGTTTTATTTTAAAAAATCTTTTTCTTTTTTCTGGGTGCAATAAAATTCTGTAAATAACCTAAAATGATTATTATATGATATATCCTTGGAAATAAAAAAAAAATTGTTTATTTAGTCCATAACCTATAAATACCTACCTATATATGTATTACATATTTTTGGAAAGCTCCCTGCACAGGAAACTTTTCTTTTATAATTTAAAAACTAAAATTTTAACCAGGCTTTAAACAGTTAAAATATTCACGTCTATTTCGTCAATATTACTATTGGACTATTGTTTTGTCTTCTTTCAAATTTTTTTGAGAACATCCGAAAATTTAGGCAATTTTGAAAGGTAATTTACAGGTAAAATTGAATTTTATGTAATTTACCCACCTCTACAAAAAAAGTTACAGTTTACTGAGTCACAATGGATATTCTAGTACAAATAGGAAAGATAGTTAGGTTTAGCTGTAGTTTTAACTATCTTCTGATGATGGCAACATGGTTGTCAAAATTCACTATACAGTGAATTATAGTGCGTTGGTCTTAGCAGGAAATGAGTACTAGGTTTTTGTTTGTTTACATCGCAAAGGTTCCATTTCCATCCCAGGATAATTTTTTTTCAGTAGTGCAAACTTTAACAACATATATTCACATATTCTTACTCACCCCAGTCTTGAGATCCACATTGAACCAGTTGGGCACATACACCATTTTGAATCGATTCTTCAGCTCCTCCTGAAAATTGACTTGGCCCAAATCTTCCACTTTCCTCGCCTAAAATCATTATTCGCTAGTTATGACCGAAAAAGGCAGTAACATATCATTTACCCTTAGCACATCGTAGACGGCCACATTCTCCTGGGCATCCTTTGTCAGGATATGCCTCTTGTCGTTCAAAACAACGGCCTGCCGAATAGCTGCCCCGCCCGGAATTAAAGATACGGGGGTCGTCGGCATCTTCGCCTCATCCTTGAAATGCTTGTCAGTGGGTAGTTTCCAGCACCTGATGTTGGAGTCTGAGGTCGACACCTGGCGATAAATAACATTACATATTAGGGTGATTTCTTTTTTAACTATTTTTTTGTTTTTTAGTCCCCACTTGAAATTTTATTGAATAATTGACAAAAAAAAAATCCCTGAAAGTTACAGCCCATAATATTAATTAACGTAACTTGTACTGGTGAGTTGGTACGGGTCCCTGAAGTTGATTTTTACCCAAAATTCTCGTTTTTTTGCTTTTATCCGAAATTATTAATTTTACCAAAAAAATGTAAATCAAAAATTTGTTGAAAATTTAATTTACTACAAAAAAAGGTCCTATATACCAAATTGCTGAGATTAATATTACTTGAGATATTATACTTTGACTTATGAGTAGTACAAAATCATCGAAGCAAAGTTTGCTTCGATAAACCGTAAAAATTTTGTACTACTCATAAGTTAAAGTCTAATATCTCAAGAAATATTAATCTCAGCAATTTGGTATATAGGACATATTTTGTAGTAAATAAAATTTCCAACAATTTTTTTCATTTACATTTTTTTGGTAAAATTAATAATTTCGGAGATAACAGCAAAAAAAAAAGAATTTTTGGGAAAAACTCCACCCCCCCCCCCCACCCCCCCACCCCCAGCAAAAAATTTTTTTTCGCCCCAGGACACTTTTGTAGAGTGCTTTATTCTGAGTAAATCGAGACCAGACCAATGTAATAGCATAAAATGCGACTAAGATAGAAATTATTTAAAAAAAATTTCGATGTACGTGTATTTTAAATGGAAAATCTTTTCACGCTTTGGGAATGTACTTAAAATTTATATTGAGGGCTGTAACTTTCAGGGATTTTTTTTCGACATATTCAACAAAATTTCAAGTGGGGACTGAAAAACAAAAAAAATAGTTGAAAAAATCACCCTATTACATATACAGATAGACAGATATTATACAATTTACTGAATAAATTAATTTTATGTGAAAATATTGCTTACCCACACAGCTTGTTGATCTGCTGTAAAGCACATTTTTAATACTGGTGCTTCTTCTACACATACAACAACGCTATTGGAAGTATTTTTTAAATCAGTCATTATCACCTAAAATTAATTCAAGAATAATAATTAAAAAAAAAAAACATAAAATTAACTAACATTAACTAATTAATTTGCAAGGTATAATACTATCATTACAAGAAAACTAAATAGCATAAAAAAATTTTAAGTCTGTTTTCTTACCAGAATTCAACATAAAAAATGATAGCAATTTGACAAAAAAAATTGACCAGATATGAAGAAAATTCCTTTACCTTTTTATCACGACCTCCTGATATGACATGGCTGAAACTTTCAGTCGCCAAGAGTGCCCAAACTGAATCGGTATGAACTCGAATAGTTAGAATATTCCTAAAAGACTGGCCATAAACTAAGGACTAACACTAACTGAAACACACATACCTCTGATTCCCAAGGTTCCAAAGTTTTATCGAACCATCACTGCTGCCTGACAAACACAAAGTCCCATCCCTCGAGACTACCAACGCTTTAACATTATCCGCATGTCCTAAAATTCAAGCATGCTTGTAACTCTGCTAGTGGGACATGTGATTTAGTACCTTTTAATTTAAAAAGTTTGGCACAAGTCCTGGGATCCCAGAGTCGCAACGCTTTCTCCGTAGATCCGCTAACGATTATGCTACCCGAAGGGTTCATCGCTAAACTATATATAGACTCTTTACTGCCAATCAAACTCGAAGCTGTAATAGATATTTCTTAATTGAAATATTATTTATGTGATATATTCTTACTCGTTACTGTGTTGTTGCTTGCTGTTAGAGCTGTTAAAGTGTTAATATCCCACAAATATATGGACTTGTCTAGCCCCGCGGAGGCGACTTGCTCGCGGTCCTTAGCGTATGCCAGCGCCTTGACGTAATCTTTGTGGGTGCGTAACGTCGACATGCAGAAACCCTTGTGGGCATTCCATACCTTCACTGTCGTATCTGAGCTAGCCGAAATCACTAATAAAATCAAATATTTGGATTAGTAATTTGTAATATTTCATTTTCATTACACTTACGATGCCTGCCTCCGCAACACAACACAATATCGTTAACCCAGTCGGTATGGTGTTCCATGCCATGTAAAAATCGTTCATGTTCGTAGACCCTGATGATTGAATCTCTCCCTGCCGAATACAATCGATCAAGGGCTGGATCCAACTGAAGGGCATTGACTCCTGACCTATGTCTCTTCTCCTCAGCTTCGCATATTACCATCGATACCTGAAATTTGGTTGGTACACGCGACAAAAGTCTCACTGAGGCACTACACGACATTCATCATTCTCACAAACGTTAGAAATTAATCTGCATAGTTTGTAGTTTGACTGCAGTATTTGTAATTTAGAAATTTTGTGTATGTCATTTAATTTCACCAAAATAACTCACCTGAACTTTCTTTCGAGTATTTTGACTTCCCGGTTTTAGGTTCGCCATTGTATCAGTAAATTGTTTTCATTTCAAGTTTAATTACAGGCTTACTGCAATGCGTTTCACTTTTGTCAAGCTATGTTAAATATTTAACACATAACATAAGACAAGCAATGCATAACAGGTTATGTTTTTTTAAATCCTTTTCTATTTGTTTATGATTTTATGACTTTTCACTGTTTACATACTTCGGAATATTTCGGAATTGATTAATGAAAACCAAACTATATACACAATGACGTTTCTATGTAATAGAAACATAAATATGTACATAGTAGGGATGGGCGATACCGATCCGATATATCGAAGTATCGATACTTCGTTTGTAATACATCGAGTTTTTGGCATCGATAATTCTCTCGAGCGATATTCTAAAATATCGATATTTTGGTTTCGATACCAAATAAGTATCGGAAAATTTTTACCCGGTAAAAAAACGCATGTTCGCCCTGTGTTGTTAGTTGCCAAAACAATCGTACGAGTGAATTTCTGTTGTTTGTTGCGGGATTTTTTGCAAAAACTTCGATGAACATCAAGTAAGTATTTAACCTAACCTAACTCTCTGTCTTTGCTTTAATATTGGCAAGAGTCTGTGTTTACAGCACGGGCCATCTCTTAACCTAACTCTCTGCACACTTTTCTGATAATGTTCAACTTTTTGATATCTCAAATGGACGAATTTCAATATGCAAATGTATATTTTATAATTAACCGTTGCATTCTTTAAAAAGGAAAAAGAAATAAAAATGGCACCTCCGAAGAGCGAAGTCGTCTGTTGTTGAAAAAAATTGTTCCATTTTTAGCAATATGAGAAAACACTTATTATTAGGGACAATATTTGTGATGCACAGAAAAAAGATATGTAAGCATTAATAAACAGTAATAGTAAAATGACGATGGAGGGAGTTTTCATTTAATTTTTACCATTATAACAGTAAAAATTGAATGAAAACAATCTTTTTCGAGAGTCAGTTTACCAGTCTTTCTATAGTGTTTACTTTTCTTTTTTTATGTGGTTTGTTTAATTAAAATATTTTTTTATGTCTATGTTATTGATCAAATTTGAAATGTTTTTTTAAATTTATGTTATTGATCAAAACTAAAGAAATGGGTATTTTTATTTTTGTTGATCTCGCTTGATGTTGAGAGACATTTGAAGTTTTAATTTATTTCAGAAAGTTTATTCCAGAGCAATTATTTTATCCTTTTTAATATATAATAATAAAAAAAATCGTTCGTTAAATTTTGGATTATTTTCCTGCTCATCAAATAATTTTTTAACTTTATATTCACATTCAATTATTCTAAATCTTCAAATTTTGGAAAATTATTCATATGATTACCAATATATCGATTAATTTTGATAGATGTATCGATACCCGGGTATCAAAAATTCAAAATGCTTGCAATACTGAGTATCGATATTTTTGCTTTCGATTCCTATCACTAGTACATAGAACTATCTTATATTTTCATATGATAAACCAGAAGAAGGAGAAGCATTCTATAACCAAAAAGTATATATACAAAAAGCATAGACAAAATATAAGGTATATATACTTTTTGCAAAAGTATATATATATATATATTTATATTTTGTCTATGCTATAACTTATGAGACCGAGGTCACAATTTGAAGATCTTTAGGTTAAATATGTTATGGGTTATCGCCAAGAGGAAGATGAAGAAATTGGTTATGTTTAGTATGTACATATTGACAAAGATAAATGTGCTTTAAATATTAAATATTATAGATAATAATTATTTATTTGAGGGAGACAGTTATTTGTTGATTCGTTATGGCGGATTCGGAAGACGAAGATCCACAAAACATCACTGGCCCCATAGAAAATGCCTGGGAAATGAAGATTCCCAAATTTAAACCGGAACACAATCCTCATGGTCTATTGGAAGAAAGTAGTTTTGCCACGTTATTTCCACAGTACAGGGAGCAGTATCTGAGGCAGGTGTGGCCCTTAGTCCAAAAGACCTTGGGTGAGCACCACGTAAAGGCAGAATTGGACGTAATCGAAGGCAGTATGACAGTGCGTACTACCAAAAAAAACTTGGGACCCCTACATTATCATAAAAGCAAGAGACATGATAAAGTTGATGTCACGCAGTGTTCCTTTTGAACAAGCCAAGCGTATTCTGGAAGACGAAGTGGGATGCGATATAATCAAAATAGGCAAACTCACTAGGAATAAAGAGAAGTTTGTCAAACGAAGGCAGAGGTTAATTGGTCCAAATGGTTGTACACTTAAATCAATAGAATTATTAACGAACTGTTATGTGCTTGTGCAAGGTCAAACTGTATCAGCACTTGGACCCTATAAGGGGTTACAACAGGTCAGGAAAATAGTAGAAGATACCATGAAGAATGTCCATCCGATATACAATATTAAAACTTTGATGATCAAGAGGGAATTAGCGAAGGATCCAAAACTGAAGAACGAGAACTGGGAGAGGTTTCTACCCAAATTTGTTAATAAGAATATAAGTAAGAGGAAGCTACCTAAGAAGAAGAAAGAGAAAAAACCGTACACGCCTTTCCCGCCACCTCAACAGGAAAGCAAGGTAAAAATATGTGTTGTTATCAGAAGAGTTTCTTTTATTAATAAACTTTTTGTCACGTGTGTCTAAAGTTATTTTCTCTTTGTATTACTAGATCGACAAGGAGTTGGCGAGTGGTGAATATTTCCTGAACAAAGAACAGAAACACGTGAAGAAGCAGAAAGAGAAAGAAGAAAAACATGCGGAAGCTGCCAAGAAAAGAGAGGAGAGGAGGAACCAGGCTTTCATTCCTCCCGAAGAACCGTCTACATCTAAAAAGGGCACAAATAATAATAATGATGTTGACATATCCGCATTGAAGCAGAAAATTCTAAAGGCTCGCAAAGGATCTAAGATATTTAATAAGAAAAAAAGATGACAGTTAAATAAATGTATTAAATAAAGAATAAAATATTTAAAAAACTATCAAAATGTTTTTATCTTTCAGAGTAGAAAAAAAATCTATTATCAATGTGTACATATCAAAGTTGCTTTACTACTAATTGACAGTGTCAAAAGTTCCAGAATTATGGCCACATCTGTAGCAAAGAAAGTAACAAAACGCCTTCTTAAATCTAAAAAAACCGAAGAAAAACCTACCACATCTGCAACCCCTATTGGCAATCTTAATATAAAATTCGGTAAGCCTGTACGACAAGTATCTTATGGTTTTATAAAATTCCTGGCTGCTATAACGGCGGTTTCTCTGGTCTGCATATTGATATTTTCCATCAAGCTGTTTTCGTCCGCTGTGGGCATCAGGAACCATCTGGGCCACTTCATAAACATGGTATCCAGTGGAGATGGCGAGGTTTTGCCATCTCTACAGGCTCTTCCCGTACTGGTATTCATATTTCTGGACATAGGCCTCGTGTATGTCCTTTATAAAGTGTTTAGCCCCAAAGAAAACGCTAAAATGAACTGGCTGTTGTTCCTCTTATTAATGATTAGCTTGGGCTTAATTTTTTTTATCATCATCTTATTGTTCGTTGTTATAAGTCATATTTACGGGGCTCACGAGGAGTTGCACAATGGAATAGTAGAAGCAATGAAGATCTACTCGAGTAATTCCATGTATAAGAAGCAGATGGACAGGTTGCAGATCGAATTTCAGTGTTGCGGAAGCAAAAAGTACGACGAGTGGTACAATATCACTTGGTACGATACCAGTTTAGTGAAAAAAGGAGCAACGTAGGTTTACTGAGAGATGAAATCGCATTTACAGTACGCGTCAGGGTACTAGGAATATTACAGAATCAAGGGAGATCAAAAAGCGAACTCCTTTAGGTAAACGCGAACCAAATATGAGAGTGAGGGGTGAACTAATCCTGAGCGAGGTGGTGGTAAGACCCACATGTGTATGTTAGTAAATTCTCCGTATCTTGATATAAAAATGTTGTATATCCAAAGAGGCTCCTAGTAGCCTGGTGCAGTCTGTAATGATTTGGAACTATGAAATATGGTTTTGGTTAATATTTGATTTTCAGCGATAATTCACAGGGAAATACACCTTTCAGTTGCTGTTCTATATCCTCGATTTTCCCCTGCATCCATCATAACATTGAAAATACCGGAAAAGTATATCTTTATACCCCGGAAGTTAATTTGAGCATTTCCACACACGGATGTTATTCTAGACTACTAGAGAAAAAGAAAGAAGTAGGATGGGGAATAATAGGCAACTTATTACTTTATATTACGTTGCAGGTATGTGTAACAGTAATATCTTTCCATATTAGTTTTATTTTTGAGGTTATGTTGGTTAATAAGCAACATAACCTCTAATCATTATTATTAGCATAATAATCACTACTTAAACCAATGAAAATGTGGGATAATTTTTTAAACTTGCTTTTATAGGGTGTATTGGTGATTTGTTTACGGTTCTTACAAACCGCTCATTACGAAACTTCCAAATTCGAGGGCCACAGTCGACTTTACACAATATGGCTTTTCGGATGCTACGCCGGCAAGAAGAAGCAAGAAGAAGCACCTCCTGAACCACCCCCAGTACCACCGAGCTGATGGAATAAATAAAATAAAAAAGTAAAACCATCTTAATTTTATTATTCATATCATATAAAATATAAAAATACGTTACAAAAACTTTTTTTTATACTAATCTAGGTTTATTATAATACTGTAAAGAAATCTCAAAACCGGACGGACAACACTGTTCAAAAAGCATCACCAACAAACCTGCTTGTCGGAAACCAACTGCTTCAGAGTCTTCTGCGTTATAAGGCGCATAGAATGAGTCGGAACTGAAGAACTGTACAAAACGCAAAGTACGTTATCGTTCGCTCTGATGGCGTGACATTTATGATACTCGGAGCACCAATGCGTTTTCGGTACCGACGTTGTCATCGTCGGGACTCAGTTTATCTTTCGGCGGGGCGGTTTCCTTCAACGATAGAGGGTTCTCGCCTGCAGATTTGTTTCGGGGAGCGGAAGGTAATAAGAAGTTCATCACGGCCCTATAGAAAAAGGAACGAAGGATGTCCAAGCGGTGGGAACTGCTCGTGGACTTTTTGAATTCTGTTGTGGGTTCTTTGATATCATGTACTTGCCTGATGTTGTGTTGATGAGCAATAATCTAAGAAAAATATAGATTTTTACCGAGTATATTAAATAGAGTGCCATTTATTATGGAGTAGTCAAATTACAAGTGTTAAAATAGTTGTTATGGGTTTTAAGAAACTTGTACAAATTAAATTTAGAATTATTGGTGACTGGCGAGTCCGTTAAATAAAAAAAATGTTGTCTTACCCTAAAATTCCACCATCTATGCAATAACTAGCGGGGAAATTTCTGGAGAGCACTGGAGAGCTGCATTTAATATGTCCGTGGGAATTTTTGAAGCACTGCAACACCGAATGTTCAATGTCGTTTAGAATGGGTGTGGGGCCACACAAGCAACATAACTGCACTTCTGGTATCAAAGTGCATGCAACAAATCTGAAAGCAACCTAAAAAATTATGTATCAATCCAATCATTTTCTCAAGAAAATTGACAAATAAACAGAGTAAAAGCACCGATGACTTACCGTTGGACTCTTGTAAGGCAAGAAAACCGGAATATCCTTCGAATTCGTCGGGTTTTCTGAACTAGCTAGCAAAGAGAGAAGACTAATCTCATCAGGATGTAGTGACCACCAGTTTTCAGTCGCTGCGGCTACTTTTCCAGAAATCAACACACAACTGAACATAGAATCCACACATTCTGTAAACGAATCCAAGACAATCTAATAAAATATAAATATCACAAATCGTCCCGTACAAAAAAATTTCGTTCTATACCTGTATCAAATGATTTTCTGGACACAAGATGGTTTCTACGAATCCAGCTATATCAGAGGAATGCTTGTTTACTTGAATCTCCGCAGTCCAACGAGTCTAAAAGTTAGGTCTATAACTGGATAGCATATTCGAGCTCTCGCTTTAGCCTTTCCGCATTTCTTTGACTCTTGACCTCCTCTATGCCAACTATTAACACTATAGCGTTGAATACGGACTCCAACAATTTATTTAAAACATCGATAGAACACCCACTAGCAATCCCGATGATGACAAGACTTAAAAACATTGTTAGGTAGGTATTAAGAAATCACCAAAACATATCTTCTTACCTTTCTTCGAATTCCCTCCATGCAACTGAGTAATCATCGGTAAGGCAGTTTAAAACTTCTATATTGAGTGGTCGTCCAAACATGTGGACTCCATTTAGTGATCCAACTATGGAGAAAGGTAACTAAAACACGTTGACATTATTTGGAGGGCCTTTTATGATCGGTAAAACGTACGCTGTCCGAATTTCCTTTTTTCCTGGAAAATATAGGTAGCCCACCTCCTGATGTAACACAAATAATGTGAGCGGACATTGTCAAAAGGCAGTTACTTTTAAATTATAAATAAATACTGTTTTATTTACATTTGTGATTCCATTCGACAACCATCCAAGGGACTGTTCCTAAAGATTTTGATATTATTCTTTTGTTTAACGTCAAAACATTGTTTATAGAAAAAATGTAACCTCAAAAAAAACACCCTAATTTATTTGTCAAATTGGGCAAAAATAGGACACTGTATTTTCTTTATCTTAGTCGAGAGTGGTACACACAGATGCCGCCAGTATCGGATACATTCTTCCACTCTCGTTGTCACTATCATATTTCCTTTTACAACATTGTTTAATTAAAATCATAAACTATCAAGGCCAGTCAGGGCCGTACAAAAATATTAACAAGTGAGTGGCTAAGTCTAGGTTGACCTCAAGCAGGCGCGTTATCTCTGCTGTGGTCTGTTCCGAAAACAAAAATTATCGAACTAGATTTGAGCGGGACGATTCGCGCGATATCAATACAGAAATGGAGAATCGAAGCTTGTTCATCTCCTTCTGCTCCCCGTGAAAGTAGAAGAGCCAGCGCAATAACATCGCTACACCCTCGGCTCCGCGAAAACAAAACACAAACACGGACGATGGGCGAATCAGTATCGCGGCGGCCGTGGACGTTTGGATGTCGTTCCGTCGGTGAACGGACGGTCTGTGTGCTGAAGTGTGGTGCCTGAAAAAAATACAAAAACACTGAAACGATGAGGAGGAACGTTAAAGTTTTGCTCGTCTTCTCTATGGCGTGGATGTTTGTGATTATTTACTATCTGCAGACCAACGGAGACTCGAAGGTTAGTTTATTTTTGGTGGTGTTTTAATATAACCCCTCTTGACAGAATGTGTATGCGAAAAATGATTTGATTGAAATAGGAGGCGTGTTAGGTGGTGAATAGAATAACCGCAGACACAAGGCGGCTGAATTACTGAAAAAATTGCCTTAGAATATTGTATTACACGTCTAGGGTATGATGAATAATTTGATTTTTTTTTGTTTATACTGTTATTAATTCAATTTTTAAGACAGATTGAATTATGTTTTTATTTTAAATTATGTGATAAACGTCTGCATCATTAAATTAAGCTTGGTATGTCAAGCGATTTTCCTGATTTTCCAGAGATATTAAGAAATAATTAAGTAGGTACCTACATGAATAAATGGTGCAGGTGCTAGGGAAGTGGTTTGAAAACGGCAGTAGAGAAAATGGTGAATGCGCTGGTACTTTTAACCAACTTTGTGTCAAAAATGGGGTGTAGAAATATTTTCAAACTAAGTAGGTACCTATAAGTGGTTATATTCTTTTGAGATATACGGCAAATGGAAAAGTTGTAAAAAAATGTGGTGTGGAAGTAGGTTTGATTGGTTACACCCTCTTAATGTTGTACATGTCGATAAAAAATCAGGTACCTATTTAATTTACGTTTATAAAATTAATTAGGACGATTTTCGGATTGTGTAAAGAATATAACAACATACAGTTATTTATGCTTACAGACATTGTTATTTCATAACTAAAAATATAAAAAATAAAAAAATATATCCTATAAGTACTTTATAAATATATCCTATTTTCGTAATTTTGTTTTTAAATTTTATTTCCCAAATAGTTAAGTGTCTCATTTCATGTGTACTATATTATGTATTTTTTTATGTGATTTAATATGAGAAATATATTTGAATTATATCTACTTACCTACAGAAAATGTCAACCCTAAGCCACCAATTAACAAGTTTCAATTAAAACTTCTTAACATACATAATTTTGGCGAATTTTATTTTTGATTTATTTATTCTAGTAAAAATACAATGATAACGTATGCGTCTCAAAAAAGAACATCTGAATAGTGAAACTTCTAAGATACAATTTTTCAAAAAAGGTAAAAGTAAAATTCGTGATTATTTTTGACGTAAATTTAGATTTTTAAAGTAAGACGTAATTTGTGAGGTGGCTATGGACATTCTTAACTCAATTTTAATATTTCATATTTGGTACTTGAGAACTTTTTTTTGATAAATCTGAGCTTCTTAAGTAATTACCACATAAAATAGATATGGTTTTGGTGCCATGTTCCATTTTTAATATGAGAAAATTTCACATTTCGCCAGTGCATCAATTTTAAGAGTAGCAGTTGAAAATAACAAGAGGTTGTATTAAGGGGGAAAACAAATGAATCCCTAATAACTCAGCAGTATCGCAGCAGGCTATAAAAAATACAACTTTCTGAAATTTAGTCCATAAATTGAGTAGGAAGGTATATCAGCAAACAATAAATCTATGGGAAGGGTGAAGGGGAGGCAGGGGCCTGGGCGCCTCCCCTCTAAGGTGCTCGAGGGAAATCCTACACTTAACAAACTAAAGTGAATTCTAACAAAAATAAGAATAAACAGAATTTTGATATATGGAGAATACATTAAATCTTTTAGGTAGTTTTGTTGCGGAATAATGGCGTGATATTCAATAAATACTATATCTTCCAATTTCCAAAAAAACCACCCATTGTTTTTCAACTTATTAAACTTTATTTTGTTAGTACAAAAATGGTCTTAATTACAATTTGGTTATTGTTAACACGAAACTACTACTTAAAAATAACAAACAATAAATAAATCACTTTAAAAAAGAACTTAGTATGCAAAAACGCCATGGAATGCCGTTGCAAGCTGCATAAATCTTACATCTCTGTGTGACTTCCTTCATTTTCCATTCATTTTTCAGTTCGGCGGTTAAATTCCCTGACAGAATTTAGTAAGAACTGCCTAGGAATATTTGTACATATTTCTCTTATATGTAACATTTTCTAAATGATCCACATTTTGAAAAGGCCTCCTTTTGTACACTTGTTCCTTTAAATATCCCCAAAAGAAAAAGTCTATGATTTTCAAATCTGGGGAACGCGGTGGCCAAGAAAATTCTGAAAATCTCCCGATCCATTCTACTCTGAACAAGATGTTTAGAAATTCTCTGACTTCATCAGTAGAGTAAAATGCCGCTCCATTTGTTGAAAAACCAAATGGGATCTTTCACTCATCGGCATTTCATCCACAATTGCTCCAATTTCGTGTTGTAAAAAGTTCAAATATCCTCTAGCATTTAAATTTTGTCGAATAAAATAAGATCTAATCAGTCTTCCATTAAAAATACCCGCACCACACATTGGTTTTAAAAGAGTATTGGTCTCTACATTCTATTATACGATTAAACCAACGATACCTACGAATATTATTAGCACAGTACGCATTGCAATGGCATACTTTATACTGTGTAAAGTTTTCAGATCAGTTAGTCACGGGAGTGAATCAAAAACTTCGAAAATATAAAATCTTTTGGCATATCAAAATGTTTCGCTCAAAATCATCGGCATATAGTCGTAAAATGTTATTAGGAACATAATTTCTTAGTGACATTTTTCGAAATATTTAACAGTTTAGGCCGTTTTCTAAAGATTTTTTTGGAAAATCCAACTTTGACAGTTGCCAGATGTTAGCTGTCAACTTTGAATTAGTGTATTTTAAATTGTTTTGCAGCAAGCGATTGTCACCAAAGTTTTTATCAAACGCTAATATTAAAAAAATCTCTGGTTCCAACTTTATGACGGATACTGTATAATAAATGGCTTAATTAATTTACTTTTGGCATTGACTTTAGTAATTGGTAAATTTTACGCCGCTGTGTATTAATTTTGATTATAATTTTGAATTTTGTAATGCATTTTCCATTTATATAATATTTGTAACCATATATAATTGGATGATTTTCGAATATTTGCATAAATCTTCATTGATTTATTTTTAAATTCTATTTTACTCTTTGTAAATTGGGAGACTTTTACAATTTTTCTAATATACTGGTAACTAGTTTTATTTAATTAACAAACATAGTGTTTTTATTACTCGAAAATAGTTTATTTTTTATAAATCAAGGAACAACTTGTTGTCCATTAGACACTTTAAGCGAAAATATCTCTACGACAGTCAATCCGGAGAGACATTTAAAGGGTATACCTTTTCTTATCAAAGCGAAGATGAGAAAATCGATATTTTCAAAACCCTAATAAGGGTGCGTTCAAGAGTATTACGTAACACATTTTTTGGATATTACGGCCCTCCCTCGCCTTTATATAAAATGCCGTAACGTTTTTCTGTACGCCCCAACCCCTCCCTAAACACATTTACGTAACAACCAGAGTGACCATTTTTACCTAATAATTAAAATTATTATTGCCGCAAAGTACGGGTAAGTCAACTAAACCACCTTTGTTGAAAATTTAATCGGTAATAATAAATAAAACAAGATATTTCTAACTCACAATCATACCTATGTTGTTTTATTTTTAATTATTCATATTATTATTTAATAAACAATCGCACATAATGAAATAAGCTTGTTTTGCTTAAGTTTAAAATATGTTAAAATGGGCTCAAAGTCCTAATAAACTTTTCCTGACTTGGCCCTGTCCTTACATGCATTTTTGGCTTCATCACCATTATTCTTCTGCATTCTTCTATTTTAAGCTTTTTTTAAATAATAAACTAAAATAAAATAATATATTTATTTTAACCTTTGGCAATGCAATTAGAAACGGATACTATCGAGGGATTACCCGTAAAACATACGGGAAAACAGTTTTTAACCCAAGATATTTTAATTCCCTAGTTTTTTATTTAAATAAAAAAACAACAATGTTACTTCCAGCGAACATGTTCGAACCCCCCCCTCCCGCCCCTAAAACGCATCGTAACGTTTTACAAGACCCCCCCCCCCCCAAATTTGCGTTACATAATAGTGAACGCCCCCTAACATAAATATTCCAAGACATGAAAAACTAACACCATTTAATAAACTCGTACCTTTCCATAGTACCATATTTTTTCGAAGAAATTGCAAAGACATTTCTATTTTTTTTTTTTTTTTTTTTTTTAACAAATTAAGAATGTTGCACCCGTAACATTTAAATTCTTTTAAAAGCCTTGACACTTTGTAGTTTGTCTACATATGGTGTGTGTGCACCGACCGAAAAGAAGTATTGCTTTTTATAAAAAAAAAACACTTAATTTATCGTAAGTGTCTAATGTAAATGTCGAGTTGTCGCAACAGCCTGTCCACCATATCCGTAACAATAGTGCCAAGGAATGTAATTAAAGCATAACGCCATCGAAATTTATTTTAAATTAGTAAATTTTTATCTGCGATATTTGGAGACACCACCGTGTCAATTATGTGTAACGATTAGAAAAAAAAAAAATATAGTTACAGCTCTAATCTAAGACCGTTTTCAGCAAATATTTTAATTATTTATACTTCGTTTCTTTTGCAGAGATAGCTAGATCATGATGGTCCTGGATATGGTGCACACCTGATCATAGTTATATATTTAGTTATTTCATTTATTTATTTTAAGGGTGTACTTATTTTAAGGTATGATTTCTGATTGAATTAAAACAAAACACATACTTCATAGAAGCACTACATATCTACCAGAATTGCTCTACTTTTATTTATGTATCTTACAAATGCATAAAATTCTCAGCCCAAAGATAACCGATTGAACTTTTTTGTGTGTATTAAGAGGGCACCGAAACTGCTTCTTACGTGAGCCGAATTTGATCCGTCGGTTTTTACGGTGCACGTCATCAAACACGTGTTTAATTTTAGAGTGCGCTGATGCCAGAACTGTTATAGAATTATTCAGTATTTAGAAATAATTTTGACCAGCATATGGATGGATTCTTTATGTTTGTTAAATAACTTATTTTTCCAACATTAAAAATAGAAAAGATTTTAAAAATTTATATATTTTAAAAGATATTCGTTGGTGCATAAATATGCAAGTACTAAAAAGAGTAGGAAACATTGGTAGAAAAAGGCACATTGAAGTTTTGAAGTCTTTAAAAGATGTATAAAAAATATATAAGATTTTTTCTCCACAAACACCATTCGGTTACAAATAGTGCAATGTAGTTTTTTGTACATAATTATCGATTATTATAAATATTATGAATAGCCCTTGTATTCAAGGCTACAATGAAATTGTAACCCTCTTGGTGATTACGC
>JAPWTK010000232.1:0-330000 GCA_029963805.1 Aromia moschata
AAAAATCTTAAATCTCTTCAAGTTTGCGAGACTTTTTGAGATTTTGAAAAATATTAATTTGGCCCAGTTAAATGAAACAATTAAAAGAAATGGAATCCCAAGAAGTGAATTCCTATATGAGGCCGACGAGGTGTAAGAGTGTGACAACATATGTCGTTCATGTTGTGTCATTCAGAAACACCGACTGTCTTCATTGCCTGAGCGTACGTTGCCACGACCAGTAGTCTTTCTGAATTTATTCTCCTTAAACGTGAGCGATATGACGTGTACATTTGGTTGTAGAAGAAAAATGATCGTTCCACATCTACTGAAGTTAAAGATTAAGAAAGTAAGTTTTCAAGCGACTACTCTTTTTGACGCTTTTCTTATAATATCTTGAAAGTCGCTTCAAGGCGCGTATTTTAAACAAAAAACAGTTGAAAAATTAAAAAGCCAGATCATTTAACCGGGTCAAAAGTTTTCAAGACGTTCTACAAAATTATTTATTTTTCAAAAAATCAAAAAATGCACTTGAGGTTCTTTGAAATTTTTGTGGGTATTATTCTTGACTAAAAATAGTTATTTACAAAAAGACAGGTCGTTTCGGTGGGACATTTTACCAGCAGGTGAGGGAGAATGTTCAACGTGAGTGGGAGTGAGTAGTGCGGTGCGCAAGTTGAAATGGAGAGAACGCGTATATTGGCAGCTGTCTCAAGAGGAAGCACGATGCAGTGTGATTGGCTCCCGCAAAATCACGTGATTAAGAGCATTCGTGCGGTCGTTTGTAAGAATTTTGGAGTATTTAAAACGTTCTTAGTCGTAATTTTGTTATTTTAAAACTTTTAGACTACGAATAAGTAACATTATTTATGGGTATATTAAATTAAAAAAAAAAACAAACAAAACAAAATAATACTATACCTTGTGGGGAAGGAGGCACATCAGAATTTCTAGATTAAGTGTCATGATATTTTTTCATTAAAGCTAGGAAATTTTTGTAACAATGGGTATGATAACCGTCTTTTAGGTTGGAATTGGTTGGTAAAATAATGTCTTTATATTTTAACCCATGTTTTTTTCTAATTTCCAACACTTCATTACTTTTTTTCAATGTCTTCTCATTAAAAAGAATTATTTTTTCAGTGTCTTTTGTGCAAATAACACACACTTTTTTTACACAATTATCACTATCCATTGCAAATAATCATCGACAAAAGAGTTTTATAAAAACACGTCTTAGATAAATACGTTGCAGTATACGACAGAACGTTTTAAATACTCCAAAATTCTTACAAACGACCGCACGAATGTAATCGTCTTTTCATCGTGCTTTCCTCTTGAGACAGCTGCCGATATACGCGTTCTCTCGCATTTCAACTTGCGCACAGCACTACTCACTCCCACTCACGTTGAACATTCTCACTCACCTGGCGGGTAAAATGTCCCACCGAACGACCTGTCTTTGTAAATAACTATTTTTAGTCACGAATAATTCCTACAAAAATTTCAAAGTGCCTCAAGTACATTTTTTGATTTTTTTGAAAAATAACTAATTTTGCAAACGTCTGGCAAACTTTTTGACCCGGTTAAATGATCTGGCTTTTGATTTTTCAACTCTCTAAATATTAAATTTTAAAATGTTAAAATCTCAATGTGCCTCAAGAACATTTTTTTCAAAATAATTCGCTTCTTGAAAAATTTTAATGGTCACTTAAGCCCCCTAACCCATCAGCCAGGTCTGCATTTTTGTATTTAGGTATCACTAAAGGAAGTTTTGAGCAACTTTTGACATTGCCTCAGATACCTTCCCAAAAATGTATACCAGCTCTCCTACTATGCATCGGCTTGTCTCGATCGGGACAAACGGTGAGCAATACCCGTCTGAGAGGCCTAGGTATGCGCCACTCGAGGGGTTGGGGATCGTTGGCTTTCTATTATATCATCTTAATAAATGATAGAGCCACCCCAGTGTATCTCACCTTCGTCGAGTCATCCGACGACGAGCCGATTTTATTAGGGGCGATGTTACACCTGATACGACGAAGAAAAACGCACAAATTGTGTAAAAAAATGTTCCTCGCTTCGAAGAGGATATTGACACGCGACATGGGTAAAACATTATTACGAAATGGTTCTAAATGGTTAAATAACTCTTAAATACACTAGGCGTAGAAATTAAAGGATATCAAAAAAATCCCAATATTTAGGTGACTTGAAAGATCTGTAACTTGGGGAAAAAAGGTCGTAGAAGAAAAAAACAAAGGAAATTGAAGTTCCAAGTTTCTAGTTTTTGGATATTGAGCTTACAATTTTTTGCTTCAGCAGTTTTTGAGTAATCATAACAAAATCAACCAAAACTTTGTTTTCGAGGTTTTTGCTTTTCTTTTTGCTTTTTTTTCGATTTGCGGTTTTTCGATAATTTTATCGAGACGATCTTTTAGATACTTTAATTCTCTTATTTTGACCTGTTTTCGAGTATACTGTACGATGATTTTTCTCCGAGTTATCGCCGTTCAAAGCAAGAAAAGTTATTTTTATCTTTGGTAATCAATTACTCGGGAATAATTAACGTACAGAAAATTCAAGTTGGGTTTTGAAAACTGCAAAGTATCCTTTAAAGTTGTGGTGATTGGTGTTTCCTACACAATTTTTTTCGAAGTGAAGTTGTTGATTGAAAAAGAGGTAAAACATTGCATAATTAGAGATATTTGTATAACTGCAAATAATGGATAGATTAAGGATATTGACTGCAACTTTTCAACCTGAAAGTATTCCAAAGAAACCCTGATAGTTTCAAAGCACTGCGGTTGTTCTTTCATAGTGCTCAATCATTAATCATAAAAAAAATCAATATAAGGATCGTTTTTTCTTTTTCTATTATTATTTTATTTAAGTTAAAAAGGTTTTTTAGCCATAATCCATACTTTCATTATCAAAAAACGTTCTTTATTGTAAAAAAAATTAAAACCATTTTTTTGTTTTTTTTTTTAACTAGAGATTCCGATTTTTTTCCAATGGTTTTCTTATAATTTCTTAAAAACTCCTTCCGCTAATAAAATTTAAATTCCCGATCCAAAAACTAACTTGGAGCTTCAATTTACTTTTTTTTTCTTCTCTCTATGACCTGAAAGTCACCTAAAAATTTGTGATTTTTTTTTATATTCCCTAATTTCTGGGCCTAGTGTGTTTTCAATCTCATCCGGGTAAAGGATATAATTTTCTATTTTTGTGTTTAGATTTCGTGTCTTTGACAAAATATACCTACACATTTTATAAAATAATGCAAAAACCAATAGTCCAAAAGTTATTAATAATCAAGATACAGGGCGTTAAATGGTTTCTTGATCAGAGGAATTTTAATTGGTCAATCATTTTGACACAAGAGGACGATTAGAACAGTCTTCAGTTTTAATTATCTCCTGATGATGCTAACATGGTCGGCGAAACATGCGTCAAAATAGTTTTATGGTTGTAGTGGTGAAAAGTGTTCAAGTGTTTAAATAATTTTTGAGGTACAATTCTACAATCCTATCAGAAGTCAAAAAATCAATACATGTAGTACAAGAATTATCAGAATTTAACTCCTTGACTGCCGAGAACAAAGATCTTTGTTTTTTTTTTCGACTTCCCAACTTCCGGAAAATCACAAATCTTTGTTCTATACGTAGTACTCTATTAACTCTGATAATGTGTAAAATGTAATCAACATGTGTTTTCCTATATTTTTGAGGATGCTAAACATGATCTTGGGGTTTATTAGGTTCTATTTTGCACCCAAAACAAGATCAGAGCTATAATGAAAAGACCATTTTTTTCAGTTTTTTTTTTAAATATTTGTCTTCATACACTCAAGTTATGGGCCGCATTTAAGCAGAGTTATTTTGACAAGCTTTAATAATTTCCGAGGTATTTTGACCTGTTGAACATTGGGGGAAATTGCTCTAAAATGACTGAATTTTTGATATTAAGAAAAACAATTTTGATTTCTGTTTTGGCTCTCAAAGTTTGCATATTATTCAGAAACGCAAGGATTGAAGATAGGACAATACTTTCAGATTCAGTGCTTCCAAATACGTATGAAATAACGTCTGATTAAAATAATGGAAAACTGTAGATTGAGGATTTATGAGGTGATTCAACGACATTTAGACTTCATGATAATTTGGCGTGTGGAAGACAAATTCAGACAACACCATGATGATCAGTGGATCAAAAATACATTGGAAATGATAAAAATAGCAAAATATCTGGTAAGAGTAACAAATTGTCAAATATTGAGCCGTTTTTGGGTCAATTTTCCCCCAACATTGGCCTTTAAGAGCCCTTTGCCTAAATAGCCTAGGAAAGATTTTTCCAAAATTCCCTCAAGCGTTAAAAAAAATTGATAATGAGGTAAAAAATAGTGCAGTCTGAGTGCACTAGTTTTGGATCAAATCGGTTTGTAGGAACATAACCAAAAAATTCAAAAACGTGTGAAAAAACCGGCCTTTTCACTTTTAAGTACCAAAAAAAAATGATTTCAGAAAACCAAGAAATAGCACGTTATAGCGCTTGAAAAGAAAACCAGTTTTTAATAATTAAAATTGGTTCACAATTTTTTGCAAAAAAAAATAATGGGCTTCGAAAATTGCCCTTTTTTAGTATCTAATTACTCGGCCTATGAACGTCGTAGGGACTTCCGCGAGTGACCAAATTGTTGTTTTTTCGGCGACTACTTACAGTAAAAATTTTATCAGAAAATATTTATAACTTTTTGGCGCAATTCGAAAAAATGTAAAAAAAGGTGTTTTCAAAAAATGGCCGAGCAATTTCCAATAACAGACCTACGGTAATTTTTCAAAGTGCGTTTGGTTCGTGAAGAGGTGCTCTACAACCATACACTGGACCAATTTTGTCAAATTTGAGGGAGTATCTCAAAACCGACATTGAAAACCGGGCTGTTTTGCATTTCGGGCGCTCGGGCGCTCGAGCGAAGGGGAAAGGCCGCATAGGCCGCATGGTGGGGGAACTCTCTCAATTCGAGCGCACGAAAGCAGTCGCGTCAAGCAGTCGAGAGTTGTGAACTGATTTTAATTTTTAAAAACCGATTTTCTTCGTCTTTTTGAGCGCTATAACGTGCTATTTTTTGGTTTTCTGAAATATTTTTTTTTTGGTACTCATAAAGTGAAAAACCGGTTTTTCACACGTTTATGAATTTTTTGTTATGTTCTTACAAACCGATTTGATCCAAAACTAGTGCACTCAAATTGCACTATTTTTTACCTACTTACCAAATTTTTTTAACGCTTGAGGAATTTTTTGAGAAAAAATTTCTATCTTTCCTAAGCTAAAATGTTAACAACGCCATGGTGTTCGACGAGTCAAAACATGTCGGAAATTATATGTCTAGTTGGCCCGAAAATTATTCATATACTTCAAACGATCAGCCTGTGCGTGTATGAAATTTGTTCTGCTCTTCTTATTGCCTCGGTATTCTTCCACTAAACAGCTCCCTTCTTCCATCTCCGCCTCTCTTTTACGTACCCTAATTAGGCTCCGTCTGAATAACCGAATCGCCGATCCAATTTCCATTCTTGTCACCGACAGAATGCCGCCGTTCTTTTTAATTTATTTCTCGTTCCGATCGAACGCCATAACTACACATCCACGGTAAACTAAAATTAATTTGCCCCGTCCCGATAAGATCCCATTACCGCGCGTATAAAAAGTAATTCGATCTGCGCGACGTCTCACTTTGGCGCCCTCTCGCGGATGATTGGTAGGCGGGCGGCGGCAATGGCGGCGGCGCCGGGATAAGAAGCCGCCACGTTCTCGGGCCGGGGGCGACGAGTCTACGGCCGCGTCAGCGGTTATAGAGAACTGTATAATGTTAGGTGAAGGAAGCGATGTCTCGAGGAGTCGATAACTCACATCTCTTGCGACGCAGACCTCGTGAACGATGCAGCGGATGCACTTACCAGCGGCGGGTCATGGGAGACTCATTAGAAAAAAAATAAATAAGAGCAAATTTCCTGGAGTGGGTACTGGAACCTTCGGCGTAGAAACAAATAACTGGACGTTTTCCACGAAACACAGAACTACTATACTTTTCTCGACGCGCGTTTCGCCAACCAAGTTAGCATCTTCAGGAGAAGATTAAAACTAAATTCTAACATATGCACTATTTATACTTAATTTGTTGCCACTGTTCATTAAACCGTAACATATGTCTTTGTTTATCTGAGAAAACAGTGGACTGGTGGGTATCGGACCATTGTCCTTATTCATACTACTGTTACACTTAACGATCTCTAAATTTTCAAAAGCATCCAACTGTCTACTGTTTGTTACATTTCTAATTAATTTTAAATTATTTATGTCTTTCCTATGGTTGTTGTTAAAAGCGTGTTGGGCAACACAAGATTTTTCTGTTCTGTTCTGAAATTTCAAATGAGCCAAGTGTTCTTTAAATCTAGTCAAAATAGATCTTTTTGTTTGCCCAATATAATTTTGATCAGTGTTTACAACTTATTTAGTATATTCCTGACTTTTCGTTATTGTCGATTTTGTCTTTGGGGTTGCCCAAAAGCGTCTGTAGTTCATTTTTAGAATTATAAACCAAATTGATATTAATATTTTTAAAAATTGTATCTAGTCCGCGGGTGAATTTAGATTCATATGGTAACGAAACAAATTTCTAATTGTCAGTATCTCTACGAAAAGTCGTGAAATTGTACAGGGATCTCTTTAAATGTATGCTTCCTTATTAACTTATCTATTAAATGGACTGAGGTAGTCCAAAGTTTGCGGAGTGGGACACTTGAAATCTTGGAAAACTTGGAAATCGAATTCTTGCAAATGGGTATTTTTGATATTGTTAATGAACTCACTAGAATCTTTAACTGAAAATTTGTTTGTGCAATAGGAATTTTCGAACTCGTTCGTTAACCATTTTGACAAATTATAAGTTGGGGATCCTATCGCTGAGATAGTTGGTCTTAGATTTTCCTGGTTTATGTATTTTTGGTAAACAATATAATTTAGGTATTATTGGATTTGATAATTGTAATTTTTGTCTCAGTGAAGGAGTAATAAGGTTGTTAAATTCGTTTACAGATTTCTTAACTTCAGTTGTCATTTTTGCAAAGGATTTTTTTGATAATTTCTTGTAAGTACTAGCTTCTTTAATAGACACTATTAACCTATAATATAGCTTAATAGTGTCTATTTCAGAAAACTGCCTAGAGTTACAAATGACAAATCCAAGAGATATAAAGCCCTGTTGGGTAACGTCATTGATATGATCAACGAAGGTTAGTTTCGAATCGAATGTAACACCTAGATCTTTGAACCGCTGACATTGTGTTAATTGCATATTATTTATGTTGTACGTAAAAGTAATATTATTTGCTTTTCTTGTAAAGCTCATGGAGAAACATTTTTTAGTATTAGGAGTTAATAAATTATCGGCACACCATTTGCTAATTTTGGATAAATCATTTTGTAGCTTCTCACAGTCATCTACATTTTCAATAGTTCTAAATAATTTTAAATCGTCCGCATACATTATTGTATTGCTATTAAGTGACAGGTTGATGACATTTATAAATAAATTAAACAGCAAAGGACCCAAAATAGACCCCTGGGGTACACCAGAGGTTGCGTCAACTTCGACAGACTTAAATCCATAGTACTGTACATTTAGTTTCCCTATTCGTTAAGTAGGATTGAAAAAATATGGCGAAGTTTGGTGTTAAACCATATGAAGATACTTTTTTTAGCAGTATACCATGGTCTAGTTGTCAAAGGCTTTCGATAGATCTGTATATATGACATCAACCTGACCTCCCTTGTCTAGAACGTCTGACATGTACTGTGTAACACAAACTAAATTTGTTATCGTTGATCTTCCAGGTACAAATCCATGTTGGCTTGGAGAGATTACAGGTTTTAAATTAAATGACATATACTCATCACAGCCTCAAATAATTTGCTAAAGTTACAAAATAATTAATATCGGTCTGTAATTCTCGGTTAGGGTCTCATCACCCTTTTTAAATATTGGGCAAATATTCGATTGCTTCCAAAGCACAGGAAAGGTCATGGTGTTCAACGACAAGTTGAAAAGAAATCTTAAAGGTTCAACCAAAACATGGGCACACTTTTTCAAAAAAAAATGCTGGGATACCATCTGGGCCTGTTGTCATCTTCGGCTTAAATGATTTTAATGCTCTCAGAACAACATCCTCAGTAAAGCTGGGGAGAGCTTTACTGAGGAGAAGTAAAAGCTTTACCGCACAAATGGCGGCAAATTCGTCTAATCATAACGTAGGCGGGATATTAATGCAAGAATGGATATCGCGATAGAAAAACGTATCGAACTTGATAAATTGCAACATCCACGCACAATATAAACATCAAACCATGTTTTATATCCGAGGCACACTTAACGCATTCGCACTCTAACGATCTGGCGAGGTCCTGTTGAGTTTTTTTTTTTTTTTCTTTTGAAGGGCTGCCCTCGCGCCAAAGACGACATGATGGATCTTCCGCAGCTGCGACCGTCGCCTACCGAGATGTATGTATATTATATATTGCTTTGTGCCGATGTATCCGTCGGTGTTGAGGTCCGAAGGGATGGGAATTGAAAATATGGGATAAATATTCGAGGAGCGGTAAATCTAGCTAGGGTATTCTACGTGCCGCGTCTGCGGGTAGGCCATTTTTCGCGTCCGCATTATCGTGATTTTTTTTTCGTTAATTAACGGTGAACTATAGGCACAGTTGGAGGGCAACTGTTCTAGGCAGCAGTGAGTAATAGCGAACTTGTTTTGCATTTGATTTTCTCTGGGTTTATTTTATGCAAAAAAAAATGTAGAAATATATTCAACAAACATAATCACCTTATCACATAATTGTCTTCAAAATTTGCATCTTACTTGACAGTTGAAAAGTCTAATTTTTTTTTTTGCAAAATCTAAATACGAATATTTCTAAGTTGAAATCATAAGACCTTCTCCTTTCATTTAAACATTTAAATAATATCGACTAGGGGAAATTAAGGGGGAAATTAAGGGTAATAAACAAAATCCCAAATTTTTAGGTGGTTTTCAAAGAGCTGTAACTTGAGGAAAAATGGTCATAGTGAAAAGAAAAAAGGAAATTGAAGCTCCAAGTTTCTAGTTTTTGGATCTTGAGTTTAAGATTTTTTAGCATCAGCAGTTTTGGAGTAATCGTAAAAAAACCATCGAAAACAATTTTTTGCTCGTATTTTAAAAGATCCACGGGCCTAAATAATTTTTTTGTTCGGTATGTTCATCATAAAGGTCTTTTAGACAATTTATTTAACAATAAATTCAAATAAGTTATTGAACTCTGTATATTTTTCGCTGAGTTATCGACGTCCAAAGCAAAAAAGGTCATTTTTAACTTTGGTAATTAATTATTCATCGCGATTCCATTGACAAATTGAATTTTTAGTGAAATCTTCAGAGTTTAAATTGTTTACACAAGTTTACTTTCATTTAAAACAAAAAACTGTTTTTTTTTTTAAATGAATCCACAAACTTATCGATATTACAAAATTTTACCAGCTATGGTATGGATATGGGTCATTCTTTTAAAAATCGCACGGATTTCGAAAAAAAAATTTGACTTCTTAAAATAAGATAATTTTTTGTGTATGTGAATGTGTATGTAATATTAATCGACACGCATTTCAGGATTTATCTCAAAAAAATTTTATTTCGGAAATATGAATGTATGAAGTTTCGATAATTTGCTACATTTTCATAAATCTCCTCCTACGGTTTAAATGTATTATCTACAGTTGTAATAATAGGATTCGTGTCGGTTTTTTTTATTCGCTATTTTTTTACCTACACTTTCGGGGAATATAAGAGATTTTTTTTTATAAACAAAAAAAAACAAAAAAAGTTAATAATAATTTAATTGCTTAAATTGTTTTTCATAGCCGCCCCCCAAGTTAAATGATTTGCAAAAAATACTATTATCTTCTCCGTAACCTTATCTACAAATACTGTAAAAATAAAGATAGTGTTATTTTTCAAACCATTGTTATTAAATATTTTTGAGCATTACAAAGTCTTGCAGCGCGCTCCGCTGGCGGCAGAGAATTAAGACGATCTCGCCTGTTTTTCTCTTATAATTATGTTTTGCGTTGCAGTTTGAAAGCTAATTATATTTAAGGATACAATTTAATGAATAATGCAAATGAAAGCCGTTTTATTTGAAACTTTCAAGTTTTTTTTGAAACTAATTTTTCTGAAACTTTTTCTTGAACTTTTTTTTGAAACTCAGTTTTATTTAAAACTTTTAAACTAGGGATTACAATATTTCGTCATTTTTCTCTTCATTCTAAAAAACAATATAATATGTACATAGTTCAGAAGCTTGTAGTATTACAATGTATTCCTTTGACTGTAGGAAATTGTAGGCTTAGTATTACACACTGAGAAAAAATAACAGTAAAAACTATCATTGTTAATGGTAAAAAAATCACAGAAGTGATTAAGTTGTAGAAAGTCACATTTAAAATGGTAATCTGTACTACATAAATAGTAATTAGTACTAATTAAATAGTACTGGTTACCAGTTGAAATGGTACTTTCTATTAAAGTACTTCTGCGTATTTTTACAAATAAAAATGGTATTTTTTTCTCAGTGTATAGTATTGTAGTACAGAAATTTACAAAAAAAGTATAACTTACTTCTGAACTTTTCTCGGGATATTTCTTTAATTCAGAAACTTTAATACGGCAATCACTACAGACTTCTTCCAGTCTGTAAAGTTCCACTAAATCTAACTTTTAAGACTTTTGATTTTTCAATGTGAAAGGAGATCGGAAGGATTAAAACATCGATGACAGCATTTGTTATTAACAGTGCATTCAGCCAGAGCTTCAAGATTGTTGTCGCTTGAGCTTGCACTTGGGCACTTGCGTTCGCCATTATTTAATAACTCGCGATCTAAAAATAACACTATCTTTATTTTTACGTTATTTGTAGATAAGAGTATGGAGAAGATAATAGTATTTTTTGCAATTCATTTAACTTGGGGGCGAGTATGAAAAAACAATTTAAACAATTAAATTATTATTAACTTTTTTTTGTTTAGAAAAAAAAAATCTCTTATATTCCCTGAAAGTGTACCGTGTGAAAGTGAAACCGGAAAAGATTTATGAAAATGTAGCAAATTATCGAAACTTCATACATTCATATTTCCGAAATAAAATTTTTTTGAGCAAAATCCTGAAATAAGTGTCGATTAATGTTATATATAGATATTATAAAAACATTTTTGAACGATTTTAAAATGTCAAGTGTTATTCGGTGTGCAGTGTGTAAAAAAAAAGAATGACCCATATGTTAAAAAATGATTTTGTTAAAATAAAGGACAGAACATAATTTCAATTTTTTATTCATTTATTTTTACAATAATTAACTGTTTTTGACAATGCAAATATAGATTATTACTCAAAAAAAAACTTTTTTAACTTAAAAAATGAACAAAAAGTGAAAAATCGATTCTTACATTGATTTTTAGCACAAACGACAATTTCAATAATTTCAAGCACTATGAAAAAGAAAAACCGCAGCGTTTTGAAACTATCAGGGAGTTCTTTTGTGGTACTTTTAAGGTTGAACAGTTGCAGTCAATATCCTTGGTCTATCTATTATTTCCAAAGTTATGCCAAGTTATGCAAATATCCCTAATTATGCAATTTTTTACCTCTTTTTACATCAACAATTTTGCTTCGAAATATTTATTTTGGAAAACACCAATCACTATTACTTGTAAAGGATACTTTTGCACTTTTCAAAACATTACAGTGGAGCTTTTAAAAGACAAGCAAAAATTTCGATTTTTTTTGGATGTTTTTTTTATGATCACTCTATTATTCTTATGATACACCATTATTACTCAAAAACTGTTGACGCTAAACAATTTTAAACTCAAGATCCAAAAACTAGAAACTTGGAGCTTCAAATTCAATATCACAACTGGTTTTCTATCACATTAGAAACCGTACATTATGAAACCCAATTATGACCATTTTAGCAAAAATTACATTTAAAGCGCCATATGTAATGCTTGGCTGAATTGAAAATAGAAAATATTTCAAGAATTCGCCAAAAAAATCTAGGTTCGAATTAAAAAAATAATTGATGATAGTTTCACGAATATAAAACATAGGAGCAGGAACGTAATTACAATGATAAGCTTATTAAAAAAGAGCTCTTCTTTCGAAGTATCCACAAAAGTCAGTATCTATCAAAAAGTTAAAATCGCTAGGATATGCATATTAACACTTTAACGCCCAAGTACTCTGTCAAGAGACATAAACTTAGAGGCTCATATTACTGATAGAAAAAATAACGAAAAAATAACTAAAACCATGTATTCCTATGTTCTCGAGGTCGCTCATTCGAATAGAATCGTTAAAATTACTAAAAAACACTATTAAAAAATGCGAATTTTTCAAGATTCTTTTTTTTAATCGCAATTTCAGCTGTGTTATCGTCTTTTATCCCACTCGCGATAAAAAAAGAATCTTGAAAAATCGCGTTTTTTATTAGTTTTTGTTAAAAATTGGAGGTTACATCAATTTTTTGAAAATTTTAACAACTCCATTTGAAAGAGCGACCTCGAAAACATAGGAATACATGGTTTTAGTTATTTTTTTTATCAGTAATATGAGCCTCTGGTTCAGTGGCGGTGCGTGATATTTCAGTTAGCCATATCTTGAAAACGACGCATGGGACCTACTTCACTTTTTAGGTGATGACTATACACCTCTTACAGAAAGGATTTATAGTGAAAAAATCGTTAGCAAGTTTGCAGAAAAAAATTTTCAAAAACACTGGAGCACTACCTGGGTTCTCCAGTAACGCTCTGTGGAATATTTGCAGTATATTTTTTTTCATAATCTAGAAACAAATATAAGGAGACGTTTTTCGATTTGTTGCAAACTATTTTTTTTTTCAAAAAGTTATGGCCATTTTAATTTTAATTTTATAGGAACATTTTATTTCCCAAAAATTAAAATGGCCATAACTTTTGAAACAAAAATATTTTGTAACAAATCGAAAAAAGTCTCCTTATATTTGTTTCTAGATTATGAAAAAATATATACTGCAAATATTCCACAGAGCGTACTGAGAACCCAGGAAGTGCTTCCAGTGTTTTTGAAATTTTTTCGCAAACTTTGCTGACGGATTTTCACTATAAATCTTTTCTGTAAGAGGTGTAGTCATCACCTAAAAAGTGAAGTGGGTCCCATGCGTCATTTTCAAGATATGGCTAACTGAAATATCACGCACCGCCACTGCTCTGGTTCATGTCTCTTGACAGTGCACTTGGGCGTTAAAGGGTTAATTTTTGACAGATCTTTTGTTTAAATTTATTCTTGTATCAATGTTATTTTGCAATTTATTTCATTTATTGCACTGATCGATTGACTCCCAATGGCCTATATAGCACTGAGCAGCATATGGCCGGTCCGTATATACGAGTCCGGTCCTGGTAGGGCCCGGTGTAACTCGAACTTTATCAGGCGCTATCGAGCTCGCGACTTGTCCGGCAAAAGCTCCGTTATTTACGTAATGACGCAGTAAATTTCACGCAATTTCTATGGCACCGGATTACGACAATGGTGGGTGGCTCAGCACGAAGCGTCAGTTATTTTATATTTTCTTTTAGCCGGAGGCAACAAGTGTGTAGTGAGACCGTCCGCATATACGGAACATTATTATTACGTGCACTCTGGGGATTATAAAGTCAATGAGATTTTTAAAAAGGGCGCTTGGAAACCGTAACCTGGAGATTATCATTGCAGAGAGAACTTGTGAGGATACGAGGTGTGGCTATTAAATAACCGAACTGCTGTCATAACAGGTTATTGCCACCTTATACGAAAAATTAGACAGTAACAATAAATGTGTAGGTGTCTTTCTCGACTTAAGCAAGGCATTTGATTTAGTCAATCATGTTATAATTATAGGGAAATCGGAAAGATATGGAGTAAGGGGTCAAGCATTAAACTGGTTAAAAAGCTACCTAGAACATAGAAGTCACTATGCAGAATTAAATAACAATCAGTCGGATATTCTTCCGCATTTTGTTGAGTACCACAAGGGTCAGTACTTGGTCCACTGTTATATATCATATATGTTAATGACTTTAATGTAAAAGGCTCAATACTATTTGCTGACGACACTTCGTTGTTAATAGCTGAGTCAAAAATATAACAAGTTGTACAGAAAACAAATGCAGCACTTAAAGACGCTAATGATTGGTTCAGAGACAATAGCCTCATTTTAAATAATAAAAAATCATCTTTTCTAAGATTTAGTAGCTCTAACAAAAAATACGATCAAAATCTCTTAATAAAAATAAACACTGCTACAGTGAAACAAGAAGAATCGATAAAATTTTTAGGTCTGCATATATCACAGAATTGTGCTTGGTCGATACATATTGATAGCGTTTGTAAAAAAGTCGCTCCAGTATAAACCAACTAAGAAATATTGTCAGTGAACAGATATTAGTTATGTATTATTTTGCACACTTTCATTCCGTAGCAACATACGGCATTGCAGTCTGGGGAGCATCTACTGAAAGTGAGAGAGTATTTAGGCTGCAAAAAAAAGCTGTGCGTTTTAGCACTGGTTCGCGTAAACGAGCAAGCTGCAGGGACTTATTTAAAAAATTAAGAATATTAACAATATCATGTACATTACTATTAAATTTATTAACATATGCCTAAAACTGAACTTTTTGCAAATACGATAAATTCCCACCACACATATAATACGAGAAGTGATAAAACACTGGAAATACCGAGACACAGAATGGCAAAATATCAGCAATGCCCAAAATATTTAGCTATAAAAGCATACAATCATCTTCCAAACACTATTAAGAACTATCCAACAAAGCGCTTCAAATAGAAGTTAAAAATTTTTTACTAAATAAATGTTATTACTCATTAAATGAGTATTATCTCGACAGACTGTGAGCTCACCTTTATTTTCATCATATATACTTATTTTATCATATATACACATTTATATTTATTTATTTATTTTTAACGATATGTGATGTACACTGTATTTTGTTATGTGTATGGTATATTGAATTTTTTTATTTGTGTAAATGTTCACATACTTGACAATGCATGTTCATGTATTTAGTTTTTTATATATTATGTCTCCTTTATTTTTTTACTCTACTTTTAGATTGTTCTTCCATTTTCTTTTATTATGTTCTTGACATATCCTATATCATATGACTGTGATCAAAAATAATGAATAAATATTATTATTATTATTATTATAACACTTTTTATTCGTTAATAATTACAGTAGCAACTTTTTCGCCCTCAATGTACTCCCCTTGGCGATCTCTACACCGCTCCATACGACTTTTACATTGCTGAAAGCAGTGCTGGAAGTCCGCTTCTGTCAGCTGGTTCAGAACCTCCTTCGCTTTTGCTTTAACCGCTTCCACACTTTCGAATATTGCCCCTTCAGTGTCATCGTGTCTAACAAGCCTGGATCAGTGTCAAATTTGTTTAGAATGTCAGCGCAAATGTTCATTCTTGATTCCTCTTTCTCGGGAGTGAGGAGTTTTGGCACCATTCTTGCGCAAACTTTGCGCATATTGAACGATTCATGCAACTTCTGGTGAACACTTTCTCTGTCGATTCCTGTTATTTCAGCAAGCCCTCAGATACTTAGACGACAATCTTCGCGGAAAAATTTACCAATTTCTTCAATGTTTTCGTCCGTTTTTTTCGGTTAAGGGCCGTCTGGGGCGCGGATCGTCTTCGGTCGTTTCACGTCCCTTTTAAACCATTCAAAAACTTGTGTGCGGGATAAACATTCATTCCCGTACACTTCTTTTGCATAAGCACACATTGCATAAGCTTCTGTAAAAGTTTTCCCTAGTTTAACAAGAAACTTAAGAATAACCCTTTGCTCCATTTGAACATTTGTTCGTCGCGTCACTGGTGCGTAGACTAATTCAAACGAATGCTACAGTCAAATTGAGCGACCCACTGGCTTGTCCAGCGAGCTCAGCGTGGGAAAAGTATTACCAGACACAGTTCTGTTCAAACTTGTCGCGACACGCTCGCAGCGCGCTGGTAGCAGCATCAGTTCAGTTATTTAATCGCTACACGTAGTACCTCAGTGGGATAAATCAATATTATCAGTTGCGAAAAAAATACACGACAAATGTTTAACTCACCAATAAGTTAGAATCTAATATACTTGAGTAATATTTATTTATTAATCGCCAAGTGAATAAAAATGCTTTTAGTGTTTTTAAACTATTACTGTTTACCGACATGGCAAATTCGATTTTTTGGTTCTTTTAATTAAAAAATCAAAGAGTGATGAAATATGACCAGTTTTGACCATTTTTGGCATTTTCGTTTTTTTGACCTTTAAGAAAAATTAAATTTATTGTTGACAGAAATTAACGTGGTGTATCTGCATTGATTCATCATATACGAACCCTAACAACTATATGTTCGGACAAACGCATTTTCGCATATTAGACTGTTTTTATATATAATGAAGCAAAAACTGACTAAGCAGCTGACAGTACATAAGAACTTAAAGAATTTAAAAGTGCATTTTAATTAATGTTTTCAAAAAAACAAATTAATAATGTCACAACTTATCAAAACAAATAAATTGTAGCAAAATAAGTGGCAACTGAATGTTCGAAAAAAAATATTTTAAATATTAATAAGGCGTTACGTCACCTTTTGCCTTAATTATGTCCCAAATTCTTACAGGCCCGAATTCTTGCAACCAAGCTTCGACAGAGTTCTGGTGAAAAGGTGTCCCAAATTTCGCCGATTTTTACCTTTAAAGTAGAGACCGTTCTTTGAGGATCATCTCTAAAAACTCTTTTATCTTGTGCCACAGTGTTTCAATGACATTTAGGTCGGGGCAGTTTGATGGCCATGATATGACTTATGCTGTTCCCCGAACAACTTTTTCGTCTTTTTTGCAGTTTGGGAAGCTGCGCCGTCTTGGAATAAGAAATTATTGTCTGAATTGTTACATATCCCGAACATTCGGTAATGGCTATTCGTAAGTATTTGTAAATATTTGTCAGCGATTGACGGTACCCTCTATGACCTCATACTGTCCCAAACCTTTAGCGGAAATACATCCCCAATTCGTGACACCCTTCAAGAATTTTACGGTTCGTTTAAGGCAGTCCTTATAAAAGCTTCATTTTGTTCTTCCTTTTTCTATGATAGCCTACGCAGACAGAAATTTGGACTCTTATCATCATCACCATTTGTCTTAATTATGTCCCAAATTCTTACAGGCCCGAATTCTTGCAACCAAGCTTCGACAGAGTTCTGGTGAAAAGGTGTCCCAAATTTCGCCGATTTTTACCTTTAAAGTAGAGACCGTTCTTTGAAGATCATCTCTAAAAACTCTTTTATCTTGTGCCACAGTGTTTCAATGACATTTAGGTCGGGGCAGTTTGATAGCCATGATATGACTTTAATATGCTGTTCCCCGAACGGTTTTTCGTCTTTTTTGCAGTATGGGAAGCTGCGCCGTCTTGGAATAAGAAATTATTGTCTGAATTGTTACATATCCTGAACAGTCGGTAATAAGCTATTCGTAAGTACTTGTAAATATTTGTCAGCGTTGACGGTACCCTCTATGACCTCATACTGTCCCAAACCTTTAGCGGAAATACATCCCCAATTCGTGACACCCTTCAAGAATTTTACGGTTCGTTTAAGGCAGTCCTTATAAAAGCTTCATTTTGTTCTTCCTTTTTCTATGATAGCCTACGTAGACATGAAATTTGGACTCGTCACTGAAAATTACTTTTGACCAATTTTTAAAGCGTGGTTGTAAATTTTTGCATTGCAGTGAATAATTTTTTTGAAAAACTGCGTTTGTCCGAACATATAGTTGTTAGGGCTCGTACTGTGAATATATTCCTACAGAAACGATGACTGGCCGTTAATTTCCCAACAACTTACACAGTTTAAATGAAGCGACTAATCAAGGGTTCAATTGGAAAGTTAATCTACATTCAAGTTATTACTTTATTAGAACATTATTTACTACATCCACCGTATTCACCAGACCTTGCCCCGCTAGACTTTTCATATGAGCTTTCGCGCCGATCCAATAAATAACTTGTTAATCCAGTACCTTACCGGTTGTAAAACGAAAATAAAACGTTGGCTCTGGCGTGGCCTAGTGCGACTTTTAATTGGCTCCTTTAATCCACGGCGCGCTGATCATTACTCTGTGGGGACGGCGAGGCGGATCGCGGGACGGTCTCCAGGCGCCGATATCGGGAGACGCCGTTGCGTCCCAGAAATTAAAAACACAAATTCGTTTGTTCGTCCAGCAGTGGCGTAGGCGCCAGGACTAGTCTAGTAGGCAAGATTTTTGTGTGTTCTTGAAAGATATAGGGCTAGTTTTGACGATTCCCTATGTATTTTTTTTTTGTAGAACACAATGTGCGGGGTTCGTGGAGATGAAACCGTCCGCTAAGTTTTTAAATTAACAATTTGTGAAAAAAAAGTCTTTTCACATTTTCGCTTATATCTCCGTTCCTTGGCATATTTTACATAGCACATGCATTTAAGAAGTTGTAGTCTATTTAATTTCCAAAATGTTAAGCCCAACCCGAACTCTCCAAGTGCTATTGTTAACGTGCAAATGACTGTTAGGGCGACGAAACTAGGGCGACTAGTATCACGAAATTTCTTGGAGGGACTGTTGCAGTATGAAGAAAAAATTTCAGCTCGATCCGTTAACCCTTTCAGGGGCACATTTTTTCCTTAACACTTATTATAAAAATAAGTGACTACTATGGTTTTTGGGGTCGCTGATCCGAAGGCAGATTTTCAAAATTCAAAATGGCGGACAAAATTTTGACAGGAAATAATATTTTATGAAAATAATTTAAAAATAATGAAAAATAAAAAACTATAATAATAAAAAATATTTTTTTATTGCAGCTCTTTTACAACATTTTAATGTGAACGGTTATAATTTATAATAATTATAAATAAATAATAATTTTTGTTTTAAAGAAATACAAAAACTCGAAATTTTAAGATTTTGCAGTTTTAAGATTTTTTTGAAAAAAAACTGAGCAACGAAAAATTTTGAAAATAGATGTTATAAACCTACATATATATGGAGAATACGTAAAAAAATTTCAGAGCTCTAGCCATATGCGTTACTGAGAAACTTATTTTTCAGTGAAAAAACAGCACTTTTTCATGTTAATTGTTTTTAAATAAACTAATTATTGCAATTTTACGCCAAAATTTCATAAATAGTCTAAAAACTACCTTTGTACCTATAGATAGGGCAAAAGGTGTCAGAAATATAAAAAAGCGAGTAACAAATAGGTGAGACATATGTATATGTCCCACTGCTCCTGAAAGGGTTTTAATAACTTTCTGAGTAATTAACGATCGCATTTTTTTGCAAGTCTTAATTAACAATGACGACATCTCTTTGTTTATTGTAGGATATTGACCGGATTGGGCTGGAAAAATCGTAAATCTCTTCAAGTTTGCGAGACTTTTTGAGATTTTGAAAAATATTAATTTTGGGCCTGTTTTATAATGTTTTCTACGGTACTACCTTTTTTGACGCGACGTACCTATAGATCATTTTATCTATATCTATTATTTTATATATATTTAAGCTATTTTAGATCGTTTTATTCTCTTTAATTTGACCTATTTTCGAGCCTTGTACGATGATTTTTCGGTGAGTTATCGATATTCAAAGCAAAAAAGTAATTTTTGATTTTGGTAATCAATTACTCGGGAAATAATAAACGTACAGAAAATTAAAGTAGGGATTTGAAAACTTCAAAGTATCCTTTACAAGTTGTAGTGATTGGTTTTTGCTAAAAAAATTTTCGAAGTGAATTTGTTGATTGAAAAGTGGTAAAAAATTGCATAATTAGGGATATTTGCATAACTTGGCATAGCTTTGCAAATAATGGATAGACTAAGGATATTGACCGCAACTTTTCAACCTTAAAGTTCCCCAAAGAAACCCTGAGAGTTTCAAAGCGCTGCGATTTATTTTTCAAATTGCTCGGAATAGTTGAAATTGTCGTTTGTGCTAAAAATCAATGCTATGATCGATTTTTCCCTTTTTTATTATTATTTTTGTAAAGTTATTTTTTTTTTGCGATAATCCATCATCATAACAGTATAAAACAAAGTCGCTTCCCGCTGTCTGTCTGTCCCTATGTATGCTTAGATCTTTAAAACTATGCAACGGATTTTGTGCCGTTTTTTTAATAGACAGTGATTTAAGAGGAAGGTTTATATGTATGTATAATACATGTATAATATAGTAGAGAAACACTGATAATTTTAGAGATTTCTAATGTAGTGTCGTAAATAAACACATTTTTTGCGCTTACATTGCAAACGCTGGCTGAACCCTATGAGATGGATCAAAATAATGTACTACAGTATTGTACACCTTAAAAAGGTCTACAAAAAAAGTCCGCGTGCACCCGTGCGAAGCCGGGGCGGGTCGCTGGTATTTAATAATCCATTTTTAGTCGTTACCACTGTCTGTTTTTCTTATAAATAAATCGTCAAATAAATCAGAGAATTGTAAAAAATGTTTTGTTGCTGATAATTTCCAATAGTAGTAGTACCGCCAGTTTATAAAAAAAAGTTTGCCGTGTTCAATGAAATTTACAATTTAAAATGGCATGAACATTATTCGGTTTAATGCCATTTTGATGATTGCAAAAATTTAAATTATATTAAATTTTAATTTCCTTCAACACTCTGTATTAAAACGCAATGAGAATTGGTACGCTCCAGTTTACGATGGTGCTAAATAAGAATTCAATGTCAATTATTTACTAAAAAAATTGCTAATAGTACTTTTGGTGTTTCGCATGAAAAAAGAACTCATAGTTGGTCATGACATGACTTTACTAGACAGGATGCGTGGAGCACAGACTCAATTTTTTTAATGACACCTATCTATTAAAAAAAGTTCTTGAACATAGGACTAAAAATAAAGATTTTAGAAAGGTTGATATACCTTAAGTTCACACACGTATATACATGGTGGTACAAAAGTATCAAATAATGGCTTTAACTTTGTTATTTGCAAAGTTAAAAAACTTCGATACAAAAGTTATTTTGTTCATTACCATGTATGTTTTAAGTTTTTTAGTTTGTTGATATCTTCTTTTGTTTTGTTCCAATGGCAATTGGTTAATTTTTTTTGTTAATTTAATTGTTAATTTTTGAAAAAAAAATAAGGGAGAAAAATTATTTATTACGATTCACTCGTCACCTCTAATAAGGGAAAAAGTCATGCAGTTTTAAAACAAAAACATTACTTTTGCTAAAGAATGCCATGTAAATTTGACATTTAAATTAATACAAACAAAGAATAAATAATTATTGTCGGTTTAAAGCAAAGTTTTTGTTTGACATTCTTGCATATTTTTAAATTTGAAGAGATGGCACATTTGAGGAGGAATCAAAGCGAAGTGTCTATTGTATTCAACAGATTTTACCCAGATACTCGTGTATCTCAAGGAACAGTCTGTCAACTAATTAAAAAATTTCGAGAAACTGGTAACGCTAAAGGAGTGAAACGAACTGGCAGACCAAAATCGGCAACAAGTGAGGAAAAAGCGTTGTTGACAATTGAAGAAACGCCACAAGTGTCAACGAGGGAAGTCGGAGACAATTTAGAAATTAGCCATGTTTCTGTGCTTAGAATTTTAAAAAAAGAAAAAACTCATCCTTATAAGCTTCAATTAATACATGAATTGAATGAAGATGATTGTGATAGACGGATGGATTTCTGTGAGTACACGATGGAACGATGTAATGCAGATAAGAGTTTTGCTTCAAATATTGTATTCTCAGATGAAGCGACCTTTATGCTAAACGGCCCATTAAATCGACATAATGGGTGCAAGAAGCACACACACAATATCCGCAAAAAGTAAATGTATGGGCAGGCATTATAAGAGGACATATAATAGGCCCATTTCTTGATGAAACCCTTACCGCTGATCGATATTTTCAACTGCTACAAACTCAGGTCATACCTGCGATTCCTTACAGCTTTATTCCCGGGTGAAAATGGAGGTATTGGCAATAGAATTTTCTTCCAACAATATGGAGCTCCTCCACATTTTGCGGTACATGTTAGAGGGTACTTAAATCATGTTTTTCGAAACAGGTGGATCGGCAGAAGAGGATCTATTGAGTGGCCTGCCAGATCTCCGGATTTGACGCCCTTAGATTTTTTTCTGTGGGGTCATGTTAAAAATAGTGTGTTCAAACAAAGGCCTCGTAATTTGGAAGACTTACAGGTGCGAATAACTGCTGAAATGCGCAGAATACCTGCAGAGGTGTTACACAGAGCTAGTACAGTAGAATTTAAATACCGTTTAAGGCATTGATTGGCCGTCAACGGAGCTCAGTTTCTGATTTAGTATTGAAACGAAGTGTTATTTCAAATTGGTGAAAATGTCTTATTTAACTGAATCACTAAAAATCGAAATTTTGATGATGATTGGATATGATGATAGGGCGCGAACTCAATGCGAAGTTGTTCGCTTGTTTCGAGAAACGCATCCTGACTTGCCACCACTAAATCAAGGTACCATTAGTAAAATTGAGGCACAATATCGAGAGATGGGTCATGTCAGGAAAGTAACGAGTAAGAGGCAGGCTGTTGTTGATGACGACACGAAGTTGAATTTGTTGCTTGCTCTAGAAGAAAATCCAATCACTCCAGCCCGTCAACTGGCCCGTGATAGTAATCTTAATCACAAAACAGTTTTAAAAATACTTAAATATGGAAAAAAACGCCCATATAAAATGCAAGCTGTTCAAGAGCTACTTGAAGATGATCCAGATCGACGAGTGGAATTTTGCGATTTATTGATGACTTGTATTGATCAAAACCAGTTATCTTTAGAGTGGATAGTTTTCTCTGACGAGGCTACTTCTACATTAAATGGGCACGTAAATCGCCAAAATTGTCGTTACTGGGCTGAAGAGAACCCCCATTGGATGAGGGAACTTCATACTCAGCGCCCACAGAAAACTAATGTGTGGGCCGGAATAATACAGGATCAGAGGTATAATACAAGAACAAAGGACCATTTTTCTTTGATGACACTCTTAATGGAGCAAGATACTTGCGTCTACTCCAGCACGAACTAATGCCAGTGCTATGTTATTTATTTCCAAACCCCTTAAACCCTAACTTGACCGACGAGAGGTTATGGTTTCAGCAAGATGGGGCCCCACCACACTATGCTGCCATTGTTCGTCAGTATCTGGGCAGAATTCTTCCCTGTAGGTGGATTGGGAGGCGAGGTAATATTGAGTGGCCAGCAAGATCTCCAGATCCTACACCACTGGATTCCTTTTTGTGGGGACATCTTAAAAGTAGGGTTTACATTCAGAAACCCAACAACATAGCAGATCTACAGGAAAGGATAAGAGAGGAAATCGGAAAAATAACACCGCAAATGTTGCATAATGTAAGGGACGAAACCTACCACAGACTGGGATGCTGCCAACAAGTGAATGGTGCACATTTTGAACAATTGTTACGTTGAAAATAAATTTAATTTTTAAATTATTTTAATTGTATGCAACCCTACAAAATATCTTTCCACCAGCTTTACAATGAGGGGTCACAAGCCATAGGGTTGCATTTGAAAAAATCATGTCGAGGGTGGTTTCAGCCACCCCTGAAGGGCTATATTTTTCATATTACTTGCAAAATGTAGGTAAATACATTTAAAAGTTGACGTGTCTCGGGAGTTTTTTGAAAAATCATTCACCACCCCGCTAGCGAATATATTCCAGTTAAAGTCTCCACCGTGTATAAGGAGAATTAGTAAAACCTTTAAAAAATACTGGGGGGTATTCATTCATAAAAGTACCCCTGCATAAACAATGTATTTCTGTATTATTTTTTGTTGTCTATAATTGCCAATCCAATCCAATATTGACATTAATATTCACTCGGCAGCACAAACAATTTGGACAAATATAAAGCGGATCTAAAAATAATACTTTCAAAACACCTGATTTTACTTTGGAAATTTAATACTTTCCAAACCTCCCACGCGCGCTGCCACTGTTTACATTTATAAATACGGCTTTGTGGGGCTAAAACCTGGTTAACTTTTAATTAGATCTCGATTTATAGTCGGCCGTTCGGCAATGCAATCAGCTTTATTTCCGTTAATAAGTCGGTAGTGTTCTCTTTCAATTAGAAATAATTGCGGCTGCACAAAAGGCGTTAAGAAAATTATGCCAGGCCCAGTAATGTGCGGACGCGACGCTCACTGTCTCTGTTTGCTCACTGCCCTCGTCGATTAGTCAAGATAAATGCGACATTACCAAACCAGAATGTTGCTGTAAAAACGAATTACTAAATAACACGCTCATCCATTGAAAACAAATGTGACAGTTCTCATTCTCAGCTGTCAAACTCAAACACCAAACATAACAGTTACCATGCTAACAATACCAGCATCACATAAAAAATACCAGCAATGTTATATTCGGTTTAGACTAGCTTCGGAAGCTGTTATAGTCCTTCTAAACTCAATGTGAAGAGATATTATTTTGAATTCCTTTGATGGCTAACGCCGCCCAATGGCGTGCATATATCTTTTGTAAATTCGAAAATTGTGAAATAATTTTTTTCATTAAAATCAATATAGGAGATTAAAATTAGCCTGCATACAAAACTCTTAATATTTGTAATATAATTTTCTGTAAATAATGCTCATTTAGCCAGACAATCTCAAAAAATTGTCTGTTTTAATAAACCTAGCTGAAATACACGTCACTGGCGGAAACAAGTAAGAATTCCTAATGTCGTAAATCATTTTAACTACGTCGTAAAACATTTTATGACGCAGTGGACCGAATAAGTATTTAAATAATGTATTCGATGCAAAGCGCAATAGCCTAATGGATCGTTGGCCGGTGTTAAGCGTTGGCGGCTCTTCAAAATTTTCTTAAGTTATAATATACATACAGTTGTTTTAATTTATAATTATTTTTTACAGCAATTTTAAACGCCTTATTTTAATGCTAACTAATAAATTAATATCTCTGTATTTTTTTTTAATATTTCCAAACTAGCTTTCTAAGAACGTCACGAACTAACAGTTTACTGAAGTATGAAGTATAATTGTGTAGTGCGTTTAGCAATTTTAGAAAATATATCTGACTACCTTGCTTTTTTATGTCTTCACATTCACATTAGAAATAGTATACCACTAACTTTAATGCAAAAGAAACAAGTAAAATTATTTTGTAAAGCTATTAAAAAAAATGGCAACGGGCACACCCTAAGAGTAGAATCAGATCTCGTTAGTACCAAAATTAATTTTAAAACATTAACAGGTTATCCCGATTATGAAAAAAAGAATAACATGCATACGAGGTGTGGCTAATAAATAACCGAACTGATGCGACAGTTCGACAGGTTTGAACAGAACTGTGTCTGGTGATACTTTCCCCACCCTGAGCTCGCTGGAGAAGTCAGTGGGTCGCTCAGTGTGACTGTAGCAGTCGTTTGAATTAGTCTACGCATCAGTGACGTGCCGAAAAAATGTTAAGTGTTCAGATGGAGCAACGAGTTAATCTCAAGTTTCTTGGTAAACTGGGGAAAACTTGTACAGAATCTTATGCAATCTTAAGAGAAGTGTACGGGAATGAATGTGTATCCCGCATACAAGTTTTTGAATGGTACAAACGGTTTAAAGAGGGACGTGAAACGAGCGAAGACGATCCACACCCCGGACAGCCCTCAACGTCAAAAATGGACGAAAACATAAAAAAAATTGGTAAATTCATCCGCGAAGATCGTCGTCTAAGCATCCGAGGGCTTGCTGAAATAACAGGAATCGACAAAGAATGTGTTCGCCCGATTTTGCACGAATAGCTCAACATGCGTAAAGTTTGCGCAAAATGGTGCCCAAACTTCTCACTCCCGAGCAAAAGAAATCAAGAATGAACATTTGCGCTGACATTCTAAACACTTGAAACTGATCCAGGCTTGTTGGACACGATGACACTGAAGGCGACAAGATTCTATAGTGTGGAAGCGGTTAAAGCAAAAGCGACGGAGGTTCTGAACCAGCTGACAGAAGCAGCCTTCCAGCACTGCCTTCAACAATGGAAAAGTCGTATGGAGCGGTGTAGAGATCGCCATGGGGAGTACACTAAAGGCGAAAAAGTTGCAACTGTAATTGGTAAAGAATAAAAAGTATTTTTACAGCAGTTCGGTTGTTTAATAGCTACACCTCGTATAGATAATTTTTTTCGCTAAAATTTATATTGTCTAAATTTTATGTACATGTATTACACGACTTTAAAATAAATACCCTGTATCTGTATGTGCATTTTTTACAAAGTAATTTATCATATGGCATAAATTCCCGCAGGCTATTTTTACGAACATCAAAGTTTTTACGAGTAGAAGAAAAACGTTTACAAAAACACTCGAATCACGGTAATGGAAAGGCTTTGAGAGTTCACAAAAATAGCATTTTAAATTTGAACTCTCGATTATACAAAACAATACCCAGATAAAAATAACGAAGTTATTAGGCAGAGTGTATTTTTTGTCAAATAATAGTAATACGGATTACCATTTTGACTTAAATATGATTTATGAATGTTCTCTTATTTCATTAAATATGACTGTCCTCAAAATATTACGCCTTTGTTCATCATAAGTGCTAACAATTTTTTTGTTCTAAAAGTTTCACATTTCAGACATCGTGCAGTATTACCCATATTTTGTCTCTACCTTAATTTTTGAGTAACAGTCGGTGAAAATATATTTTTTATTTATTATGGTTCGTCGAAACATTTGTATTTTCAAGAAAAATTAAATGAAAAGGAATTTGCAGCTTGGAAGTGTTTTGTAAGTGATGAAAGATGAAAACTATAAAAACCTCATAGATGATCTCTTGAATGCCTATGAAATACTAGGGTGTCGCATGTCTTTAATAATGTATTTTTTGCACTCACATTTGGAATTTTTGGGCGCAGTAAGCGACGAACAAGGAGAAAGGTTCCTCCAGGACATCAGGGTGATGGAAACAAGATACCAGGGTCGCTGGGATCCATCAATGTTAGGCGACTACTGCTGGTTTTAAAAAGAGATGATGCTACAGAACACAAGAGGAAAAAGTGAAAGTTTCTGTCATTGTATTGTTGTTGTAATCTCATGTAATATAGTTTTATTCACATAATCATCTGTAATATCTATACATTTTTGCTTAAATTTGACACATTTCATATATGTTTATATTAAATAAATATTAGATTGTGAAAATACGTTTTCTCATTATTTTTCCACCACCTGCCTCCTGTAACAAAAAAACTGTAAGTGCTGCTGTAATAAGCTTATCCTTTTCGGATTTAGGACGACAAAATACTTTGTGTATAGTCCTTCTAATTTTAATTGAAAATGATAAATACGCCTGGGGAATAAAAAAAGTGGTGCAACTTTATGCTTCCATGGGCGTGCATATATCTTTTATAAATTCGAAAATTGTGAAATAATTTTTTTCATTCAAATCAATATAGGAGATTAAAATTAGCCTGCAGACAATCTCAAAAAATTGTCTGTGTTAATAAACCTAGCTGAAATACACGTCACTGGCGTCTTAAAGAAGTTGAGTGCCTAAAGTCGTAAATCATTTTAACGACGTCGTAAAAATTGTATGGCACAGTGGACCGAAGAAGTATTAGCAATGTATTAAATGCAAAGTAGTCTAATAATCTCGTTGACCGGTGTTACCGCCAGTGGTTTTACTCTGTGCGGCCAGCGGCCTGAGCCGCCGTTGCCGGCTCTTTAAAATAATCTTAAGTATAGTAATATACATAAAGTTGTTTGAATTTATAATTATTTTTTCCAGCAATTTTAAACGCTTTATTTTAATGCTAACTAATACATTTATACCTATGTATTTTTTTTAATATTTCCAAACTAGCTTTCTAAGAACGTCACGAACTAAAAGTTTACTGAAGTATGAAGTATACTTGTATAGAGAGCTTGGCAATTTTAGAAAATATATCTGACAATCTTGCTTTTTTCTACTTATTTTCAATTTAAAATGGAAATAGAGTACACCTATTTTTTTCAATGTTGTTTCACAAAAGTTTAAATTCGTCGACCTGTGTTATTTTTAGCCATATTCGAAATGAAAAAAGGGAGTGACCAAGACAAAATCGTCACTCCGCACGTCAACCTAATAATTAACTTGCATTCATTTGTGATATTCCCGCTTTGCGAGGGGCAACAATACAAAATTATCATATCCGAATATGCGGTCGCGATGCAACGAGTCCGAGTGCACGATAAATTATTTTCGGCGATTTATCCGAAACGTCGCCTGGCGCGGAACGCTAAAAGAAGCTGTTATCAGGAGTCGTTCCGGTAATATCGCGATATTAATATTCATGGTGCGGTGACGCATCCCGCCGTATTCCGCGAGAGTTAATCGCAGGTGGGGGTGATTTATTCCGGCTGTCGCTGGCCGACTCCACGACTCCTCCGGATTAATATATCAAGCCGGCGGCGTATATACAGGGTGTTGCTTCTTTAATGATATCGCCTCTTCGAAACGTAGACTAGGAATCGATCTCTAGGAATGCATTTTATGGATAAGCTGTTACGGATAAGCGATTAATACGAAAAATCAGATACACAACCTGGTTTTCAGTTAACCCTTTAACGCCCAAGTGCACTGTCAAGAGACGTGAACTTAGAGGCTCATACTACTGATAGAAAAAATTAAGAAAACACAACTAAAAACCATGTATTCGTATGTTTTCGAGGTCGCTCTTTCGATTGGAATCGTTAAAATTTGCAAAAAAATTGATGTATCCTTCAAGTTTTAACAAAAACTATTAAAAAGTGCGATTTTTTTCAAGATTCTTTTTTTTTAAATCTCAATTTCAGCTATGTTATCGTCCTTTATACCACTCAAAAACAAATAGAAACGTGCACTAGAGACGTGTACTTTAAGAAAACGCAATGAGAAAAATGTGATTTTCTCATTTTGAGGTTAGAATAACTAGATATGGCAAAATTCAAAGGGTGATATTTCTCGTTTTTTACCAGTTGCGGGATCATTGACGCAAAAGAAGAATTTTTGAAAAATTATTGGTACTCTGGGGGTTTTTGGGGTCGCTGATCACGATCCTGATGTCAGAACTTCAAAATTCAAGATGGCGGATCCAATATGGCCACCATCCCGAATCAAATTTCAAATTTTTCGACTATTTTGCCTCAAACTTTGTAAACCAGGGGTTTTCGGGGTCGCTAATCACGATCCCGATGGCAGAATTTCAAAATTCAAGATTTCGGATCCAATATGGCCACCATCCCGAATCAAATTTCAAATTTTTCGACTATTTTGCCTCAAACTTTGTAAACTAGGGGTTTTCGGGGTCGCTAATCATGATCCCGATGTCAGAATTTCAAAATTCAAAATGGTAGATATGACATGGCGACCATTTTGAAGCAAATTTTGAAATCCTAAATTTTGAAATTCTGACAAGACGATCGTGATCAGCGACCCCAAAAACCTCCCGAGTACTAATAATTTTTCAAAATTTTGCGTCAATGATCCCGCAACTGGTAAAAAACGAGAAATATCACCGTTTTAATTTTGCCATATCTAGTTATTCTAACCTCAAAATGAGAAAATTAAATTGTTCTCATTGCATTTCCTTCAAGTACACGTCTCGAGTGCACGTTTCTTTTTGTTTTTGAGTGGTATAAAGGACGATAACATAGCTGAAATTGAGATTTAAAAAAAATAATCTTGAAAAAATCGCACTTTTTAATAGTTTTTGTTAAAACTTAAGGAAGGATACGTCAATTTTTTTGCAAATTTTAGTTCCATTTGAAAGAGCGACCTCGATAACATAGGAATATTAGTTATTTTTTTCTTTATTTTTTCTATCAGTAATGTGAGCCTCTAAATTCATGTCTCTTGACAGTAGTAGGTACTGGGGCACTTGAGATTGGGAAAATTTTGCGGACCGTGGGAACTTTTTAATCCTTTGAAGTTTGTTGACAAGCCGCAGGTGTTAATTACAGGTGTGCTCGGTGAAGGTCATCCGAAGAGAAAGTTCCCACGGTCTTCAAAATTTTCCCAGGCCTAACCGTTTCAGGTTGTAATCAGGTTTTTATCAGGTTGTAATCAGTTTTTGATCAGGTTGTAATCAGGTTTTGATCAGGTGGTAATCAGCTTTTGATCAGGTTGTAATCACCTTTTTATCAGGTCTCAACGGTATCTGATGAGATTTTGTGGGTTACAATATTTTATATTAGTCAAAGGACATATAATGATCAAAACCTGATTACAACCTGATCAATAGCTGATTACCACCTGATCAAAACCTGATTACAACCTGATCAAAACCTGATTACAACCTGAAACGGTTAGGCCTGGGAAAATTTTGAAGACCGTGGGAACTTTCTCTTCGGATGACCTTCACCGAGCACACCTGTAATTAACACCTGCGGCTTGTCGGCAAACATCAAAGGATTAAAAAAGTTCCCACGGTCCGCAAAATTTTCCCAGGCTCAAGTGCCCCAGTACGTACTGACAGTGCACTTGGGCGTTAAATGGTTAATTCAATATATTTATATATTTTTTTCGCCTTTTTGGAATTAGATATAAAAAATATAAAGTTACAAGAAGGCGATATTTTGACCTCTCGATATACAGGGTGGGCCATTTTAATCTCCCCACCGGAATTTCTCAGAACCTAAGAAGCTAGATACGAAAAAAACGTTTAGACAAAAGTTGGAGGGGGCAGAGGGGGCCACGCACTGTTGCCAACGACTTTGACATTGAACCTGATTTTCAAGGTTATTTCAAGGTCAAAGTGTTTTTCTTTTAATGGGAATTAAAGAGCGGGAAATTTTACGTCCAAAATGGTACTTGTCAACAAGGTCATGGCAGGGTCGAATGAAGGTCAAAATTTTCGAAAATTGTTAAATAACGAGGGATAGCTATCACCACCTTGACAGAAACATAATTTTCGACGAATTTCTCTTGCTTTTTTTCAAATCAGAGGTCAAAAGTAGGGTTTCACGCTTGATAAATCACTTTGACCTTGAAATAACCTTAAAAACCAGGTTTAACGTCAAGGTCATTGGTAACAGGAAGTGACCTTTTTCGACCCTGACAACTGTAATCAGAAAAATTTTACTGTTTCCAATCTCTATCCCGAGCTAGCCATTTAATTCAAACATTTTCAGAGCTCCATATTCTCATTTGTTGAGAATTAAAATAAACAAAGAGGTGAAACTGCGAAATATTCGATACGTTGTAACTCACCCCTTTTTTGGGGGGGGGGGGGTGTGGTTGGTGGCTCTGGTTCGACGGGTGCCAGTATTAAGAGGGGATGCTTTGAGGGTTGGCCGCTAGCTCCGTGGAGACGGTCGTGGGTAAAATAAGAACAGTTCTCTTACGAGGCGCCACCCGTTTTCAACCCAGGTGGTGATGTATTTGAGCCAAGGGAGGGATCCGCCTAGCCTTAGATGATACACAAAAAAACGGGAAAAAGGCTCTGGACCTTATTAAAAAAATTTATTGTCCTTTAGATCTAAAATGATGCATCACATATTCTGGCCATCACGAAGGAAACTTAACCTCAACCCAAAATTTATAAAAACCCTTCATCTCTGGAATTACTTGAATTGGGTGGTTCCTGCTAGGAGATTTGCACCAATACAAGATGGTATGCAACAATAACTATCTGGGGGAAACAAGGGCAAGGCTTATCGGCACACCGTATCTCGTGGAACGCTATCGAACCACTCTCAAGGTACCGACACAGAGGCCCTCGCTAAACAAACCATGGCACTAGCAATTAAAAGAGCCTAAATAAACTATAAAATGTTAAACCATATTAAGGTAAAACTATTAGTAAAATTTCAGCCAATTACAACGTCGTTTCGCGCCTGTAGCGACGATATGATCCATATGGATGCAGCGAGGCAATACCCGAGCGACCGCTATCTATTAAGGGGTAACACCACTCTAGCGACCGAAAAAAAGGCCTAACTTTAAGAATTTATATTGGGATAAGGGGAAAAGGAAGAGTATTTCTTTTTAGAGGGCTTATTAAACATGTATTGAAGTATAAACAAAAAATTTAAATTGTTATTTTAATACAAAATGGCGGAAATACAGCCAGAGACTTCGACAGAGCCTTTTTTTAAGGTCCTTCACGGCCAGACAAATTTCTCAGAAAACTGAAGACCTAGAACAAAAAACGAAAAATTTTCTTAATTTACATACTATTGGCTAGATACATAGGGGTTTGTTTTTAAATCGATTTTTTTTGCAAATGGCGCACTTATGAAAAAAAAACTCGATTTTCGGCCAAAAAATCGGCAGTAAATTGTTAACTATAAAATTGTTAAGTATAAAAAAATAAATTTTCATCGAATCAAAAAACGGCTATGTACTTCTACGGAAAATATAATTGGGAAGCTACAGTTAAAATTTCAGATCGATCCATTGAACGGTCTCCGAATAATCTTTCCGGCCAGTTCGAAAAAAGTGGTTTCGAGAAAAACGCGTTTAAAGTTTTATGAGCACTTAAATTCTCAAAATCTCTTACCTTTAATCTGCGATGCCTGCTCCATACATTTGACCATCTATATTGATGTTAGCCTCCTCCCTCTTCCTTTCTGGATGATTTTAAAGACAATCGGGCCTTTTTTGTTGCATGAGAGCGCTCAGAAAAAAAATCCGAGAGCGCGAAAATTCGAAAATGACGCGCTCAGAGCGGGTGTGGCAAAATTGAAAGTAAAATCTGTTCACTATGGGACCAATTGTATATCATTTTTATGACCATAAAGTACAACACGCCAAAAAAAAAAACAAAAAATCGATTTTTTCAAAATCCTAGTGGTGTTACCCCTTAAACGACGCACCCACCCAAATTACTCTACGACTCACAGGATTGATCCGTTTTAGACGTGCGTCACCTTAAAATGTTCGTCTTGAGTTTCGCCTATCGACCCTTGTTCCGGGATTTTTGATTTCGAATTTTATTTTTCTGTAATTTGTGTCCAAAAATTTACTTTCATGGAAAAATGGCGATTTTGGGTGCAAAAGTCATCCTAGCGAACGCAACATTGAGTTTTTACAAAACTTTTTTGAAGGAAACTCTTCCTCTTGACAACCCCTACAACCCTGTGTACGTCAAATTGCGAGAGAAATTGGCCGTCATGCCTAAAAACGACCATAGTGATCCAAAACTATTGATGCGAAAGGAAATTGTTCCTCAAAAATCTATTGGAACAAAAAATCTAAATTTGTTTCAATAAAAAGTGTTTGTAATCAATCCAGCAATACGTACAAATTTTCTCAGAATGTTTGAGGATATTTTTGGCCATTTAATTTGGCCAGGAAATCGCCAAATTCCAGAATTTCGGAAATTTTCCAAAAATTCTGCAAAAAATTCGGACATATTCCTTAGGTGATACTGAACACTTTCCGTTCAATCCAATAACCAGAAAACAAGAAAAAAAAACAAAAAAAAAAACAAAAACAAAAAAAAAACAAAAAAAGAGGGATACTAAAATACTTAACCTCCTCGCGGTGTGTCCTGGGTAATGCTAATAGAGTATTTTTCACATATGTTACATCTAATCCAGTTTGATTACTAATTAGATATCAAGTGTCTGTCCTTTATTATGAATAGTTACATCTCATTACATAAAAATGATTCTCGAATCCAACGTGTAAATAAATACTTTCGACCCAAAAATAAGGTTTAACAGCAAGTAATGGAATAATTTTGAGCTACCAACTGTTCCCAGAAACTCAGTGTTCAGTTTCTACAAAAAAAATCGAGGAAAATAGTGTTACATTCAGCCAAAAATCAAACGTGCCAAAAGAATGACATGTTTTAGAGAACATGTCATTGCACTGAAAATGTTTGCAACTTGATACGAGGGTGGTATCGGTATTGTTTACGAATTTCTAGGGACAATTGTGACTTATCAACAGAATTACCAAAAACAACCCAAGGGCATAAATGTCCTAAAAATGTATCTTCATCCCCTCGGATGAGTTTCTCGTAAAAAATATCCAAAAACGTGTAATTTTCGCCGTTTTTAGGAATAGAGAACAAAATGGTCTTCTATCCCCTTGGGAAATCTTAAGCAGTTTCTGTTCCATGACTGTCTTTGAAAAGCTAAAGATTTTTCAGAAAAAAATTGATTAATGATTTATTGATAATGAACTATAATGTCGGAAATGACGACCTTTATGAGAAACTTGTATTGAACGAAAAGTGTTCAGTATCACCTAAGGAATATGTCCGAATTTTTACAGAATTTTTGGAAATTTTCCGAGATTCTGGAATTTGGCGATTTCCTGGCCAAATTAAATGGCCAAAAATATCCTCAAACATTCTGAAAAAATTTGTACGTATTGCTGGATTGATTACAAACACTTTTTATTGGAACAAATTTAGATTTTTTGTTCCAATAGATTTTTGAGGAACAATTTCCTTTCGCATCAATAGTTTTGGATCACTATGGTCGTTTTTAGGCATGACGGCCAATTTCTCTCGCAATTTGACGTACACAGGGTTGTAGGGGTTGTCAAGAGGAAGAGTTTCCTTCAAAAAAGTTTTGTAAAAACTCAATGTTGCGTTCGCTAGGATGACTTTTGCACCCAAAATCGCCATTTTTCCATGAAAGTAAATTTTTTGGACACAAATTACAGAAAAATAAAATTCTAAATCAAAAATCCCGGAACAAGGGTCGATAGGCAAACTCAAGACGAACATTTTAAGGTGACGCACGTCTAAAACGGATCAATCCTGTGAGTCGTAGAGTAATTTGGGTGGCACAGTGGCGCTCCGCGCCACTGTGCGTCGTTTAAGGGTAACACCACTAGGATTTTGAAAAAATCGATTTTTTTTTTTTTTTGGCGTAAGTTGTACTTTATGGTCATAAAATGATATACAATTGGTCCCATAGTGAACAGATTTTACTTTCAATTTTGCCACACCCGCTCTGAGCGCGTCATTTTCGAAATTTCGCGCTCTCGGATTTTTTCTGAGCGCTCTCATGCAACAAAAAAAGGCCCGATTGTCTTTAAAAATCATCCAGAAAGGAAGAGGAGGAGGCTAACATCAATATAGATGGTCAAATGTATGGAGCAGGCATCGCAGATTAAAGGTAAGAGATTTTGAGAATTTAAGTGCTCATAAAACTTTAAACGCGTTTTTCTCGAAACCACTTTTTTCGAACTGGCCGGAAAGATTATTCGGAGACCGTTCAATGGATCGATCTGAAATTTTAACTGTAGCTTCCGAATTATATTTTCCGTAGAAGTACATAGCCGTTTTTTTGATTCGATGAAAATTAATTTTTTTTATAAACAATTTGCTGCCGATTTTTTGGCCGAAAATCGAGTTTTTTTTCATAAGAGCGCCATTTGCAAAAAAATCGATTTAAAAACAAACCCCTATGTATCTAGCCAATAGTATGTAGATTTAGAACATGTTTCGTTTTTTGTTCTAGGTCTTCAGTTTTCTGAGAAATTTGTCCGGCCGTGAAGGACCTTAAAAAAGGCTCTGTCGAAGATTGGCTGTATCTCCGCCATTTTGTATTAAAATAACAATTTAAATTTTTTGTTTATACTTCAATACATGTTTAATAAGCCCTCTAAAAAGAAATACTCTTCCTTTTCCCCTTATCCCAAAATAAATTCTTAAAGTTAGGCCTTTTTTTCGGTCGCTAGAGTGGGGTTACCCCTTAATAGATAGCGGTCGCTCGGGTATTGCCTCGCTGCATCCATCGCTCCGCGCCACTGTGCGACGGCCGTTGTGTGTAAGCGCGCAGGTGCCGTGTAATGCATTTTTAAAGAGGTCGCCACGACAGTAAATCGGCGACCGGCGGGCAATTTCGCTGCCAATGGAACACCTGATGGGTAATTTAAATACTCCCGTTAATTGATATATAAGCAGGTCGCCGCCGCCGCCGCCGCAACGGACCTGGCCAGCCGCCGCCCCGCTGGACATCGAGCCGCATCGCCGCTGCAGTCAGTCGGTCGGGCGTTTGTACAGAGTAGTATAGCAGAATTAGGATTTAGTCGAAAAGTAACTGACACTTCACCAAAAAAAAAATGCTTTTTGTAGAGGAGGCTGAAAATATTAAATATCGTTTTTTGGCAACGATTTAAAATTATTGCTACATTGTTTAAATAGTTTGCAAATGTGAGAAAATCAGGTTGTTTTTTTTTTAAATAAAAAAGAGAACCGTAAACTATACAAAAAAATGTTTCAGATAAAAAATGTAGCTAGTAAAAAACCCTACAAAACCCATCAAGAAATTTGCAAATCGGTTAATTTGTTTATCTGCAAAATTGAAAAAAACCGTCAAAATGGCCCCTAATTATAAAGTAAGCCTTGTAACTTTAAAAGTATTGGAAAATGTAGGTATCGGTGTACTTAAAAAACGCTGAAAATTTCAAATCGATATATTTTTAAGTTTTTGCAAAAAGTAAATTGTTTATTAAAAAGGTGCTTGTTACGGTTGGTTAATTCAGAGTAAACAAAAATGAGTTATTGTTAATTCAATATACGCTAATATCGATTTGGTTTAACGAAACATTAAGGTTATAAGTAAGGTTATACATCACAGACAAGCTCTGAACAGGTATAGGGTGCATACTGTTCTCTACCAGGTGATTTCTGATAGCTTCTGATCTAATCTGATTTGATCTTTCTCCCGGATTTGACGTTTTGGCCCTGTGCCGGGGGTTTGCGAATACCGACACCGTGGGATACGCCTGCGTGGGGTAAAAGTCCCCTAAATGGCCACTGTTTTGAGCAGGAGGGCCTCGAGAGTGTTGGGGGTAACCTCATGCGTTTCAGTCTCTTATTTTTTTTGTTATAACCCAATGAGAGGTTCGCCAGTACAACAGTTGAGGGTGCGCTGTTTGTCATGCGTTTTAAGCCCATATGTTTGTTTAGGTATATAACCCATTAAGAGGTTCGCAAGTACGGCAGTTGAGGACGCACTGTCCGTCAAGCGTTTTAAGTCCATATTTTTGTTTAACAGTAATAACATTCTTCAATCAACATCTTGAGAATCTCAGCGTGTCCACCTGTCTAGTCCAAGCCACTGAATCGAAATCACTTCATTATCCATCGAAGGGATATATACTTCTGACTAATTAACATCCATGAAGATATGGTGCGCGCAGTCGTACACAACCTATGGCTTGCGAGATTTCTAGGAGTGGGAAGTTCACGAGGTCTTTCCTTTTTCTGTCAAGCTTTCGAAGGGTACGCATCGCAACATCTAACAATTAGCCTATAAATTACTGTGCTGTTGGAGTATTGAGGGACGTTTAATTATCCTAAGTTATGTGGGATATTTTAATCCATCGAGGTTTATGAGGATGGAAGATTAGTTCTTCAGTGCGTAATTGTAAATACCTTGCGTGTATTTTTAATCAGCGGATGCTGGATTATAACCACAGACTACGGTAATCACGTGTTGAAGCCCGTGAAGGGTAAGAGTTTCTTAAAGCCAAATGTTAGGTAGATATTTATTTGCATTGTGTAATAACTGTTTTAGGCTTCTTCTTAGACCTTTCTTCTTAGGCTTTTTAATTCTTGGCACTAAACATTTTTGAGACCGTGCGTTTTGCGAAGAATTCTTAATATCAAGCGTTTTCCTACCGGACGTGTATTCTGTACTGGTATTCTGGAGATCTTTAGTTTGTGATATGCTGCGTTAAGGATTCTGGGATTCCTTCCTTTCCAACCAGGAGCCGAGTTTTGGACTAGTTGGATATCGGGAGTAAAGTACTACGGTTTATTACACCTAGCTGCATATCGAAAGTGAAGGACTACGTTCTACTACTCCAGCCACCTGAAGATAAGTAATTGGTTGTAAAAATTAACCTTTTTGTATAATAATTATCAGGATAATCATATTTTTTTTATCTCTAGATTTATATGTACTTGTTTTCCCCCCACATTATTAAAATGTAATTAGACTCACTCGTTTAAGTGACTTGCAACTAGTGGATTAATTTCTGAATATATTTTATTAAATTATAGTTAAGTTATATGGGAACTGTGCACTAACTGCAATTGCATTTGGTAAGGTATAGACATATATATGTATATATATTGATTCTTGTATATCATTAGTCGTAGACAAGACCGATACTGTGATAGTGTTTTTTTTTAACAATTTTAACTGGTAAAGAGATAAGAGAAAAGAAAAATAATAAAGGTGATATTGCATTTTCCTAACATTTAGTTAATGTGTTTTCTTTAATTTAGGATCTCTTCATTAAACCAAAGGCCGAGTTTCCAAACGGGACTCGAGAACCTGCCCTGGGATATAAAGGTGAACGTGGTGAGAGAACGTAGCTGTCACATTTTAAGAACTACGTGGCATGCTTTCGTAAAACAGACCTTAATTTTTGTCGTAAACATCATAGAGTAACGATTCAAAATGGATTCTCTTCCTGATGAGTTGGACTATAAGTACATCGAAAAATTAATTGAATTTCACAAATTTTATTGTTTAAAATTGACATTGAAAAGTACGTCCGTTTTAAAGTTATAAACAAATGAAATAACTCGTTCGTTTTTTGTCGTACAATGTTGAGACTAGAATCATTTTACAGCTACGATTTTTCTGCGAATTTAAAAATAAAATAAATGAATGCTCCATGTAACTTGAGGGCCGAGTTTTTTTTTCTTTTCTTGCACTCATGACTTATTCAATTTTTTTTTTAAATTAACACAGTAATAAGATCAAATCTTGCTCTGCATTAAGTAAGAATTTCGAAAGTATGTAGTAGTCGGTTTCGTTTACAGCATTATAATAATGCGCATCGTTATTTTAGCAACGCGCGTGGATGCATGAGTGATGATGGCACGGCAGCGGCAGCAGTGTGGTTCTCCTGCGCGCAGATTTTCTTTCGGTCGCTTCAAAATCACAGCGCACGAAAAAAAATCGGATTATATCCGAAACTATACATCGTAGAATTATATATATTTTTTAATTTGGGGTAGCTCGTGAAAAAAATTAGTGGGAATACTCACAACTTTAATCAAATTAGTCCAAGCGACTTATTTTATATATAATAGTATTATTCAACGATTGCTATTAACATTATCATTAAACAATTAAAGTTGTGAAATTCAATTAATTTTTCGATGTACTTGATACTCCAACTCATCAAGAAGAGAATCCATTTTGAATCGTTACTCTATGATGTTTACAAAAAAATTAAGGGTTGTTTTACGAAAGCACCTTTTTAATAAACAATTTACTTAAACAGAACTTAAAAATATATCGATTTGAAATATTTAGCGTTTTTTTAAGTACACCGATACCTACATTTTCCAATACTTTTAAAGTCACAAGGCTTACTTTATAATTAGTTACAAACAATTGAAATAAGGGGCCACTTTGTCGGTTTTTTTCAATTTTGCAGATAAACAAATTAACCGATTTGCAAATTTCTTGATGGGTTTTGTAGGGTTTTTTTACTAGTTACATTTTTGTAGTTTTTTACTAGTTTATCTGAAAAATTTTTTTTGTATAGTTAACGGTTCTCTTTTTATTTAAAAAAAAACCGTGATTTTCGCACCTTTGCGAATTATTTAAAGAATGTAGGAATAATTTTAAATTGTTGCCAAAAAACGATATTTAATATTTTCAGCCTCCTCAACAAAAAACAATTTTTTTGGTGAAGTGTCAGTTACTTTTCGTTTAGGGGTACAAATCGACTAATCCTACTCTACTAGGGCGTCCGCTTTAAGGCTGGAAGCTGGCGAACGTTTTGCATGTCCAATCTAATGAGCCATTCAAAAAAAAAACGTCATTAAATCCAGCTAAGAACGAGAGAGATGGAAATACAACTATATGTTCGGACAAACGCATTTTTTCAAAAAAATTATTCACTGCCATGCAAAAATTTACAACCGCGCTTTAAACACCTAAAATATATAAAATTACATACATTTGAAAGATAATATTATGCTGAAAATTATTATTAGCCTGGATTTGTTATGAATTTATGGCCAAAAATATAAAAATCTGCTAAAAATGCTGACAACTAAATGGTCGGAAAATCGAGAAACCTGCCCTAAAGAATAAATAAAAATTTGGTGTTGCCGCGATAACCATTAATTTTACAATTAGATGTGTCAGTCGCAGGTGATTTCTGGTAGTTTTTGAGAATATTCGTTATTTTTACATGAAAATGAGCCGTGGACGTGCTACTGTTCAAAAATTTCGGCAACTCATTATAAAAAAATACTGCAGTGGCAAAAAAATCCGCGAAATTGTGGAAGAATTGTGTTTTGCAAAATTTACTGTTGGGGACATATTAAAGCATTACCGCGAGAGAGGTCAAAGTCCTGGAAGACCCAGACAGGCCAAATTGAAGGTATCGTGGACTATAGAAGACTGGTCAAAAGTAATTTTCAGTGACGAGTCCAAATTTGATGTCTGCGTAGGCGATCATAGAAAATGAGTAATAAGAACAAAAAAGTGAAGCCTTCCATAAGGATTGTCAACGCTGACAAATATATAAAAATACTTACGAATAGCTTATTACCGACTGTTCAGGATATGTAACAATTCAGACAATAATTTCATATTCCAACAAGACGGCGCAGCTTCCCATACTGCAATAAAGACGAAAAAGTTGTTCGGGGACAGCATATTAAAGTCATATCATGGCCATCAAACAGCCCCGACCTAAATGTCATTGAAACACTGTGGCATAAGATAAAAAGAGTTTTGAGAGATGATCCTCAAAGAACGGTCTCTACTTTAAAGGAAAAAATCGGCGAAATTTGGGACACCTTCTCACCAGAACTCTGTCGAGGCTTTGTTGAAACAATGCCTGCAAGATTTCGGGCTGTAATTAAGGCAAAAGGTGACGTAACGACTTACTAAATATTTTTCTTTCGAACATTTAGTTGCCAGTTATTTTGTTATATTTTATTTGTTTTGTTAAGTTGTGACACTGTTAATTTGTTTTTATGAAAACATTAATGAAAATACTTGTAAATTCTTTACGTTCTTATGTGCTGTCAGCTGCCTTAGTTAATGTTTGCTTAATTACACATAAAAACAATCTAATACGCCAAAAATGCGTTTATCCGAACATACAGGGTGAGTCACTTTTTTGTAAAAGGACTTTAACATTCGATAGAATACGATATTTTGAGAAAAAAGTTCCTATAAACATACGGTCTATCTAGCTTCGTAAAGGAGATACAGGGTGTTAAAGTTTCAGTTTTTTTTAAGTTTTTTTTACTATATATTCTGAACGGAATGGTATTTTCACTTACTATTTTACACACGCTTCAAACTCAATAGGAGCAACAATTTCTATTGATTTTGTCGAAAACACTATACTAGAAGTTGCTTTTCTCGGGTGCCCAGGTTATTTAGATTAACAGAACTTTTTTATCGTACGCCACTGACTTTATTTGACTAACATTTTTAAAGCATGATGTTTTAGCTACAATTTTGATCTCTTGCAATTTTGCCCTAACTGTGAGGGATTTCGAGATATTGGTCATTTTCAGTTTGATAGTGCATCTCCTTACATGGCAACGAAAAATTTTATTTTTACTTTTCATTTTATTTTTTATCCAAGTGACCTCGGCATCCGAAAAAAAGTAACATCCAGTACAGTATTTTCAATAAGAACATTAAACATGTTGATCTCATCCATGGTAAGACATGTGCACAGTAAAAAATGAAACTTTAACACCCTGTATAACACCCTGTTGTTAAAGTCCTGCTACACTTTTTTGTACCAGGACTAAAACAATCGATATAACATATTTTGAGAGAAAAAGTTCCTGTAAACATATGGTCTATCTAGCTTCCTATGGAAGATACAGGGTGTTAAATTTCCATTTTTACGGTGCACGACATGTCTTAACATGGATGAGATCAACATTTTTAATGTTATTATCGAAAATACTACATTGGATGTTACTTTTTTCGGATGCCCAGGTCACTTCGTTAAAAAATAAAATGAAAACTAAAAATAAAATTTTTTCGTTGCCATGTAAGGAGATGTACCATCAGACTAAAAATGACCAATATCTCGAAAACCGTCACAGTTAGCGCAAAATTACAAGGTATCAAAATTGTAGCCAAACATCATTTATTTATAAATGTTAGTCAAATAAGGTCAGTGGCGTATGATAAAAAAGTTCTGTTAATCTAAATAACCTGGGAACCGAGAAAAGCAACTTATAGTATAGTGTTTTCGACAAAACTAATGGAAATTGTTGCTCCTATTGAGGTTGAAGCATCTGTAAAATATTAAGCCGAAAATACCATTCCGTTCAGAACATATCGTAAAAAAACGAAGCTAGATAGACCATATGTTTATAGGAACTTTTTTCTCAAAATATCGTATTCTATCGAATGTGCTACAGAAAAGTGACTCACCCTGTATAGTTGTTAAGGCTTGTAATGTATAATATATTTAACATATTTTTGGCAATTCATTGTCTAGTACCTAGCTTTCGATTCTGATGAATTTTAACGCGCCATTGCCAAAATTAGTCGTAACAAACGTTCGCTGAATAGAACTTTAACCGCTCCGTTACTTAGTCGGCCGTCCGGCGAACAAAGCGAAGACGAGTTTATTATCGTTGCGACAAAGGCAGAGGATACAAGCCCGGGGAACGTCTAAATATTGCGAAATTGTAATCAAATAACGAACATTATTTAGAGGGAAATCGACGATAACTTCGTCTATAACCGGAATTAATTCTCCCGGAAAATTCCCGACTTTCCGGAAACGTTTTTGTCGGCTCCGGAAGATGGAAAATCCAGGAGGACTGCTGAGAAAATTCGTGAAAATTTGTGTTTTTGTTTTGCTCTTAAATTATTATCAATGAAGTATTTTATGAGACAAGGAAAGAAAAAAGAAAAAAATACTATGTAGGTAAATATTTTTAAACATTGTAAAGAAAACTTTAAAATATGTACAAAAACCACGTCATAACTTGTTTAGCAACCAGTAATAATCTTAGTATACAATTTCCATTCTAAATTGAAAATAGGTACTCATACGAGGTAGGATAAGGATATATCAGTTTATTAACACTTGGTATGGAACTAAATACGCGTTTCTATACTGATCCTTACCCTTATAGACCGTATCGGACTCAACGTTTGTTTGACGAGCTCCTGTCACTCCAGAAGTGGGCGAAATCTACAGTTAATTGGTCATTGTCGCCACCCTGGTAGGGGGAAACACATCACGAGACACCACATAAAGCCGACCCAGTTGGTTTACGTTGGCGGTAAAAGACGGGTTGTAACCACGCTATCTTTGACCGACTCTATACAAAAAAACGTTGTTTTTGTGAGTGTTTTGATGCCTTATATTCTGTGCGCGTACAATAACGACGAAGTGGGTTTTTAAAAGGTGTAAATTATACTATATATAAATTTATATATTATAATACATAAATTTATATTATTTTTAGTCAATACCTCTTTCATAAACATGGCTTTCTGGAGGCCTTTCGAAACGGACGAAAATAACGTAGCTTGAGATATAACCAGCGAATATGTCGAAACGGTCGAGTACGATGAATTAAAAAATAAAGACTTACATTGTCAAAGTCAGCATATTATTTTAAACAAATATGAATGCCTAAAACGTGAAAATGAAAATATGACTGATACTGAAATTATTAATCGAATTCATAAATTAACTAAAATTTCAATATCCACAAATTATCGCGTTGTTAATATATTTTAATTAAAATATGGCTTTTTGTTTAGTTCTGACGCATTTTTAAATATTTTTAACATTACTTGTTTGCAAGTACAAAAAAATTAAAACATATTACTGGCCAAATGAACATTACTATAATATACAAATAAATATAAATAATACATACATGTATTATCCTGACTTTTTTTAATTTACATACATATATGTATGTATGTAAATAAAAAAAGTCATGATATAAAAGCGACGTTAATTACTTATTATTACCTATCCCTAAAAGTTATTATTCGAGCACGCCGATGGAATCATAAAGTTGCACTGCTTTTTTTGTTCCCCAGGCGTCACCAGTTTATCATTTTCAATTCAGAATAGAAGGACTATATGTACGTAAGTTTTACTGGCTGTTGTCAACGGAATTTGCACCAGTTTTTAAAATTTGAGAACTTTTTGTTTTCGCGACAACCTGTAACTGAAGAAAGCAAAAGGAAATACGTTGATATGTTTGTTATTTTCACTATTCCTGAAAACTCATTAGGGACACGTGTATGGTATATCAAAAGATTGTTTTTTTTTTTTTGTTATTAAGAAACGTAAAAAATATTTAAAAACCAATAACAAGTTAATATTTTCTTATGTCAAAAGGTCTCCTCGTTCAGAATCTAAGGTCAGATTTTCAAAATTTTTACAAGAAAATTCAATATGGCCGACCTGAGTTGACTAAAGTTACAATAGCGTCTATGGAACTCTCATGAACTTTTTTTTTAATGAAAGAATGGCGTCTTTATTTAGATTCTTTTGTGCATAGTATAAATTTATAGTAACATAAAAATAAATATAAAGGGCAGAAGCAACATGGCGACGAAAATGCGAAATTACGATAAAATAAATAAATATTCGATTGACCATTCATTTTTTGTTTTCGAAGTAGCTGAAGTCAAATTTGATGTTATATTTTCATTTTTTTCAATTAATTATTTATTCAATATGGTGACCATGAAAATTCGGAAAATAAGTAGGATTTTTGAGATATTCTAACCATCCAAACCAAAACTTGCTGATTTTTAAATATTTTTTACGTTTCTTAATAAACACAAAAACAATCTTTTGATATACACGTGTCTAATGGGTTTTCAGATACAGGAAAAATTGCAAACACGAAAATTTTAAAATGCGATCTCGTCGAAAAAAAAAAAAGGTATTTGAGCAAACTCAACGGCAATTGAAAAGGGAAGACTTATACTCTAAGGTCCCACACATGTTTTTTTTGAGAAAAAAAATTATCGGTGCTACATAACCTCAAATTTGTCAAAAAACAGTGTTTTCGCACTTTTAGGTTAGAATATTTCAAAAAACCTGACAATGCTGAGCCCAGATTTGTTTTCAACGGGAAACATTACTTCGGCAACAACTATTCATTGTCCAGGGGCAGAACATTTTCAAAATTTTGCAGGGTAGTGGTATTTTCTCAAAAGTTTTGACTTTGAACCTATCCGTAATGACGACTACGGTCTTCAGGTCCTACACAAGAAAGTTAGATTAGAAAGTTGTAGGTCTTAAAAATGCGCGTCGAATGAAATTTTAACGAAAAAAATTATTTTTTGCTGTATAAATTCCAATTTTGTTTGAACATACTTCTTGTTAACTACAAATATAGCCCAAGACAAGCGGAAAATGATCCTTTTTTCAAATCCTGGAGTGGGTACTGGAACCTTCGGCGTAGAAACAAAAAACTGGACGTTTTCCACGAAACACCGAACTACTACACTTTTCTCGAAGCGCGTTTCGCCAACCAAGTTGGCATCTTCAGGAGAAGATTAAAAACTTTTTAATCTTCGTAAACACCTTCGAAGTTCGGTGTTTCGTGGAAAACGTCGTTTTTTTTTCTTTTTTCCAAATATTCAAAAAAGTTTTATTTTTTTCGAGTTATAACGATTAAAAAAAAAACGTTTTCAAAATTCAGCTTTTACAGAGGCAAAAATTATCGTACAGAAACGATCAATGGGCTCATTTTTTTCACGAAGACTTGTACTTTCATGCTATTAGAAACCAAATCGCTTTTATTTAATTTTTGCATAAAAAAAATTGCGTTGTAAAATTATATTATTTTTTCGAACCTTTTTTTTTGAATAACTTTTTTAATTTTGATTTTACATTTTTGGCCGTTGCATATTTTGAAAACTGGCATTCAAAACACGCATTTAAAAAAATGAAGGTCCTACGACCTCAGGGAGCCGAGATTTTTTTTTAATTATTGACAGCGCTGTATTCGTCCCAGTGACTTCATTTTTCCACGAAATAGATCTCAAAGACTTGCTAGCCAGCGCACGGCGACAGAGTGGAGGGACACTCCGCTTGGGCGCATCCAAAACTAAACACGATTTCAAATCGATCGCGCTCGCAAAAATATCTTTTGCTCCGCTTAAAAACAAATTATCTCGGCTCCCTGAGGTCATAGGGCCTTCATTTAAAAAAAATGCGTGTTTTGAATGCCAGTTTTCAAATATGCAATGGCCAAAAATGTAAAACCAAAATAAAAAAAGTTATTCGAAAAAAACCGGTTCGAAAAAATGATACAATTTTACAACGCATTTTTTATGCAAAAATTACATAAAAGCGATTTGGTTTTCTAATAGCATGAACGTACAAGTCTTCGTGAATAAAATGAGCCCATGATCGTTTCTGTACGATAACTTTTTTGCCTCTGTAAAAGCTGATTTTTGAAAACGTCTTTTTTTAAATCGTTATAACTCGAAAAAGTAAACCTTTTTTTAAATTTTTGAAAAAAGGATCATTTTCTGCTTGTCTTGGGCTATATTTGTGGTTAACAAGAAGTCTGTTCAAACAAAATTGGAATTTATACAGCAAAAAATACGAAAACGCGATTTTTGACGTTTTTTTTTTATTTTTGTCAATGGTTATGAACCGATTTTTTTCGTTCAAATTTCATTCGACGCGCATTTTTAAGACCTACAACTTTTTTTTTATTTGCGAATTTTTTTGGTTATGTTCGCCATTAAAACTCGAGTCGCAAAAAAATCTTTCTTAGCATTTTTTTCTCTATACGACTATATTTTTTGTTTGCTGATAACAATTAGTGACCGGTTTTCTCCCCGTTGATTGGGCTACAACGCAAAGTAGTTCATTCTCACAATAAATACTACTTTGGTAACGTAGTTTTAACGTATTTTCTTCGTTCAAAAACTTTTCTGTACCGAGACCGAACTTATTTAGTTACAGTTATAATTAGACGACTCAAGATGCTTACTTCTAAATTAGTCGGCATGTCAGCTAACTCGCTGACAGTCCTGGTGGCTTTAATTAAATAATTACACACTCTCGCTTCAATATCAATTCCACAAGGGAATTAGCCGAATAAAAACGATCGTTTCGTTAGGGCGACCTGCTCGACAACTTAGAACTCCGTCGGGATTAGTGTGTCTAACAAGATAGTTAGAGTTAATTTCTATTATACTTCATAATAATCCGAATTAGTGGACTACCTAACTGGCGATTCGATTATCGCTAGTTTGATGGAGTAGGGTTCTGCGAAACTGTGTAATGACACAGAGGTTGATTTGTCGGATGCAATGAATGCAGAGAGTTCTTGAATACAGATGAGCGTGGAGCTGAGAGCTTCTCTGAAATATAGTAATTTAAGAGTGAAGGATGCCGCGGTTGTTTGATGCCGTGGCTAATAGCCCAATCAACGGGGAGAAAACCGGTCACTAATTGTTATTAGCAAATAAAAAATATGGTCGTATAGAGAAGACAATTTTAAGAAAGATAGCGTTTTTTGCTACTCGAGTTTTAATGGCGAACATAACCAAAAAAATTCGCAAAAAGTCAAAAAACGTTTTTTTTTTTGCAAATAAAAACAAGTCCTACACAAGAAAGTTAAATTAGAAAGTTGTAGGTCTTAAAAATACGCGTGGAATGAAATTTGAACGAAAAAAAATCGGTTCATAAACATTGAGAAAAATAAAAAAAAAACGTCAAAAATCGCGTTTTCGTATTTTTTGCTGTATACATTCCAATTTTGTTTGAACAGACTTCTTGTTAACTACAAATATAGCCTAAGACAAGCGAAAAATGATCCCTTCTTCAAAAATTCAAAAAAGTGTTATTTTTTCTAGTTAAAAAAATTCGATTTAAAAAAAAGACGTTTTCAAAAATCAGCTTTTACAGAGGCAAAAATGATCGTACAGAAACGATCATGGGCTTATTTTATTCGCGAAGACTTGTACTTTCATGATATTAAAAAAACAAATCGCTTTTATTTAATTTTTACGTAAAAAAAAATGCATTGTAAAATTCATGTATCATTTTTTCGAACCATTTGTTTTCGAATAATTTTTTTAATTTTGGTTTTACATTTTTGGCCGTTGCATATTTGAAAACTGGCATTCAAAACACGCATCTTTGAAAAAAAAATGAAGGTCCTACGACCTCAGGGAGCCGAGATAATTTTTTTTAAGCAGAGGAAAAGATAATTTTGTGAGCGTGATCGATTTGAAATCGTGTTGTGTTTGCGACGCGTCCAAGCGGAGTGTCCCTCCACTCTGTCGCCGTGCGCTGGCTAGCGCGTACCGCACCGAGCACTGTACTTTCGCAAATAATTATGTCAGCTTAATTTACGCGAAATGATACAATAAAAGCAAAGTGTGTTAAAAAAAATCCAGGATATTTCATTTCGGAAAACATATGTAAAGTTTTAGTTGGTACATATCAGGAGTTACCAGAAAATATATTATTATACAGTTCATGCCTCAAGAATTTCTCACACTGTCCATTGTCAACAGTAGACGTTGAACTTTTTCATGCACAAGTGATAAACGTCGCCGTTTCACTCCACGCGCTTAGAAAACCACATAATAATATGTTTTAACCACCGCCAACCTGCCCTGGCACAGTGGGGCCAATTCCCAAAAACCTGGCCAAAACCCCCCAAAAAAGTTTATTGTTTTGAATTTTTTATTGTTGAGTTGACAATAGGGACCCTTGTAGTTTATGTATTCACTACTATTAGTCCTTCATTGCTTGTATAGAATCCGGTAAAGCATTCGAAAACTCGCCTTCTCTGAAGCCATACGCAATGTGTAGTCGTAAATAAAATAAACCCAAGTGTTTCAATAGTTGAGAAATCTTAAAAATACGGCAAATTTAAATAAAACCAAATGGATTCTACTTCTAAAGGTGAGTAGAAAATAATGAAATATTGTGCAATCTATATTTTTAAATCAGAAAATTATGAGAGAATAATCATTAAATGAAACTTTTATACGATGAAGCAGACAAGAATCTCACTTATTTGTTGGTTAAGTCCGTGGCACGGCGCGACACCGCCATAAAACTTATTAGGAATTGTAATTATCAGACTATAACTTATTGTATAGGACACTCTGCGTTTTTTGAATTTTTTTTCGGAAAGGTCTCCTGTATAGTGTGGGTTGTACTATGCGATAAATGTTGAAAAACTTGGTCATATGTAAATCGCTGTAGTACATTGGGCCTGAATATAATAGAAAATATTATAAAATATAAGACGCAAAATATTAAAATTTATCACCATTTCAAAATTTTTAATTTTTTCGCAATTTTCCAGATTTCTAATTTTGTTTTTAGAAAAATTTAAATTTTCAAGATTTACTCATCTGATATTAATAATTATTATTATTCACAGATTGCAATGTTTTTTGTAGATACTAGTACTTCACACGATATTTCCATCACAAGAAAATAAGTATTTAACTTAATGATAGATAATATGGATGAGAATCCGCTACTAAAAATTGAAAATTATCTTTCCTCGAGAAGTGGGTCAAAATATTGTATACCGAATGACCTTAAAAAAAGATATTACTTCCTTAATTTCTAAGCTTAGAGGCAAATGAAATTCAGCTAATCGAATAGAAAGATTTTTGGGAAAAAAATGAAGAATAGTTAAATTGCCACCTTGAAATTTTCCGCCGTATTGGACTCGCCATAGGAATTTTCAAATTCCGATATCGAATTCGTAATCAGCGACACCGAAAACCTCCGAGTAATAAAATTCAGAGCAGTTGCTTGACTTTCTGTTGATTTTCCCTGTGCGCATGCGCGGTATCTCCGCCATTTTGAGATTTTGTAAATCTGATAACGGATTTGTAATCAGCGGCCTCAAAGATTTCCAGATCGATTCATACACTTTTTGACTTTTGACCAGGTTTTTGGGATTTGGCCCCACTGTGCATGGGAACCTTGTCTCAACACTGACGTTTGTTGGGTAAATGTTGCCATTGTTACGTGAATTTATATAGGTACTATTATTTGGTAAAAATAGTACTATGTTGCTACATAATTTATGTAAACATATTAATATTTTCATTCGTTAACTGACTACGGTCCTGTTACACTCCGCGCTCGACGATCTCTAGTGATTAGATAACTTCTTGTGACGAGGCAAGGCCTACTTGACTGTATTTTATATCTGTCGTCCTAAAATTAAAATTGCTTTGATCAGAGGCGGGCGAATTAGCAGCAAATCGTCGGAAAGTTCATGTTTTCGTGAAGAAAACAAGCCTCTTTCATTTCTAAAACTCGCAAGTTCCCTCGAACGAAATCCGCTCTTCGGCAAATTTGATAATTAACGCGATTAACATTTAAAGCGTTTATTTCTGTTGCCCCCTTCCGTGGCAATTAGCGTTCTTAACTAAACATTACCATAATAATTACAACTAATACTGGCGATGCAGCTATTAATAAGGCGGACAAAAAGGCATCCTTCGCGGAACAAATTCTATTAATTACTAAATTAGTTGTCGGAAAAGCCGGCCGAACGCCCCATTGTTATTCGCATTCGTTAGCGTTTGATGTACACTGCGCGCCAAAAGATATGTACTACTTTTTTTAATGACATAGTGAAAAATATAACACAGAACGAATGATAGTAAAATGTGATAACCAAATTTAAATTAAATGTCGCCTTGGGGTGTGTCATGGCAAGTATATTGTATGTGAAGCCGAAGATCGTTGATATTGTCTGGGGGGTGGGGGGGTCAATGATCCCATGCGTTCTAAAGTTTCTCTCATAATTTTGAATTTGTCGAATTCTAGGCGTCGTAAATAATGTTTACTATGGAAATATTAAGGCAGGATTGACAAGAATTAATTTATGCTTAATCCCCTTTTACACGATCCTTTCCCTAATGTCCTAATTAGGAAGCCACGCCCACCTCCTCCATCCTTCCTTTTTAAGTTGTGACTCTACAGACGTTCATACATTTTCCGGCGTCCATTCCTTTCTGCTTAGCCTTCCTTACATCTTTTATACACACTCAATAAGTTCTTAGGATGACTAGTAAAACAACAACTTCATTCAGGCAAAATTCGAATTTATTCAGCAACATAGTCTCCTCCAAGAGTGAGACATTCACTCCTATGCTTCCCCTAACATTTCTAAGCATTTCTTTTAGAACGATTTGTCCTCCCCCTCAAAATATGCTTCAGTTTCGAAGATCACCTTCTCATTCGACACATGTCTCTCTCCGGCATGCATTTTGGGGCCGTTTTTTTCGCTATTTCGTGCTTTAAACGCACTAATAATGCTATGTAATATTCACCATTGATCCTTTTTCCCTTCTCAAGAGAGTCGATGAATATTATACCAAGTGCATCCCAAAATACGGACACAATAACCTTCCCAGCCTGATTTTGGTTTCTTTGGACAACTTTCGCCGTTTGCTGTCCACTCAACTGACTGCCGATTTGATTTTGGAGTGTAGCGATGAATCCATGTTTCATTCGTTGTCACATATTACATGCAAACATCCTTTTTATTTCGCCTAAACAACTCCAAACAGCGCTCTGAATCATCAACATGTTGTTCTTTTTGGTCAACAGTGAGCAAACGCGGTACCACCTTCGAACAGAGCTTTCTCATGGACAAATGTCCATGAAAAATAGTGACATTGCCTTTTGATATCTTTAAGGTGTCAGCTATCTCACGCAATTTCACTTTATGGTCTCCCAAAACGATTTTGTGCACTTCTTTATGTTTTCTGGGGAGGTCATTCCATATGAAATCGTCTAATTGAAGAAGCATTTTAGATTTTGTTGTAACTTTGAGGGACTCTTCTTTAGGGTGCCAAAGAACAAAATCTACGCAAATTTAATTTTTACAAACGCTCGTTTCCGCCTACGAATTAAAACTTTTAAAAATCGTAATTTTTATGCTTGATCAAATTTAGCTATAACATTTTTTCCTTTTTAAAATATCTACCCGCTTGAGGCGGCATTTTGAAGCTGAAGGATGGCAGCTTTAGTGTAAGTATTAAAAATTCTATCAGTCATTACCTCCGAATAATGGCAGCGTGTTAAAATTACGTGTTTTTTTACTTATTTCTTGTGAATTTTAATCGACTCTAGCTTCTTGACTGTTTAGAGTAAGCAGCTTGTGTTACTCAGGAATTAAGTATCCATATCAATCACAGCCACGAGTCGACCCGAGCAGCTCACTCCTTATAAAAAAAAACTTTGCTTGAATTTTCGAAATTTTTAAAAATCGCATTATTGAGGTTGGTGAAGAACGTGTTGACTGCATGATCAAACTATGAAACTTACAGAATCTATAGTTCTTACCTTTAACTTCAAGTGACTGCACGCTCGGTTTGTTATTTTCATGTTTAGTGAATGTACAAGTCGTTTTTTTTTTGTAGCGAATATAATAATAATTTTTGCAAATTATTAATATTATTACCATAAATTATTTTTTTTTTCAAAAAAAATGTATAAGAATTTGTTTAAATAATTGTTAAATTTCTCCATGCTAGCTGTTGTTATATTCGCGTGCTATCCCAAAAGAAAAAAAAGAAACGTGAAAATCGAGTAAGAAACGACAGAGATACGAACTTTTTTTTTCGGTCCGCGAATTTGAAATATCTAGAAACTCTGCTTGGCTTGGATCACTGATGACGTCATTTAATTTCGCCCAAAAACACTATTAGTTTCAAATGAGCGTATACTTTTCCAAAAAAGCGTTTTTTTCGTCATGGTGAATGAAATTGCAAAATTAAAGTATTTTAACTAGACACAGTTAAAATTTGGAGACTTAATGTTTATTAATAAACAAACGGTGAAATTATTAAAAAAAATTATCTCGGTTTCTGCATATGCTAGAGCAACTTTTTTTTTTAATTTGTGTAAAAATACCAGCTATCAAGATGTCAAAATCGCATGTCAATATTATTGTTTATTAACGAGAAAATTGAAAAAAACGGAACCCCAAAATCGATACATTTTTCGGAGGCCATTTTGACAATCTTAAAATCTAAAAATTAATATGCCCATTGCAGTATCATAAAATATAGGTCTTTACGAAAAAAAAAATGAGACCTGGATGAACCTTTTTTGTCGACGGCAATAGGGTCAAATAGCATTAAACATTTAAGGTGTTTTTTTATAAACAAATGGAATTTCTCCTTAATGAATTAATATTTTTTTGATGAACATTTTTTGGTGTCTTGAGGATCATAAAAGACACATTTCCCAAAAGTTTCAAGCAGACAAGTCGCAAATTTACCGGATTTTCATTACCTACACATTAGAAAAAATTCGATACCTCTAATGGTAACAGTCCCAGAGCAAATCAATTATATGTCCGTTTTTTTGCACATTACAACGTCAATTTGACATCGTTTCTGACCTCTAAATTGGGATCAATTTCAGGACGATGTTCCTGAACTCCAAATAAACACACTAAACCATGTTAAAATCTGTCGTTAATTAGATCCGCGTTTTTTCTAATTCAACTGGCCTATCAGTATGCAAGTGTCCCAGCTGCTAAGTCGTGCCGGATTGTGCCGTGGGGTCTGCCTCGCGCGGAGCACAGCGTACGCCGGTCCTCCTGGCCAATTACTATCATCGCCGTCGTCGGAAGGGCAGATGGCAGACGTTTTTCCGAAAAGGCGGCCCGTGACTCACCGCGCCCGCCGGCCGACGTATCGCCGACACTAATTAAATACGTAATGATAATATATTAATTGCGAGGAGTGCAGCACGGGGTGCACCAGCGGCAGCGGCGGCGGCGGAGGCGGCGGCCCACCCCGACCGGCCCCGATCGCCGGCCGAAGAGCGCTCGAGTGCGAGTTCCGACTCTCGACGCCAGTGTACGTTGGACCGTCGGGACGCCGGCAGAAGAAGCGCTCGCTCACCTAGTGGTCCGCCGTGTATTGCCGCGCTATTCGAATCGCCGTGCGCGCAAGATTGGCTCGGGGAGTCGCCGCCGCCGCCGCCGCCGCCTCCGAGACGGTACGCTCTCCTGCCCTCCGCCTCGAACTAGTGATAACCCGTAGTGATCGGATTAATTTTTTTCGGCCGCAGGTTTTTGGTTAACATGCGTTCGAATAACCAACTGCGCTGAGTTTGTGCAGTTCGGATTGCCAGTGTCGCCTGTTGGTGTGTTAAAAAAATTGTGAGTGGAATAGATTCTGGTTTCTCCACTTCGAACATGGAGTGGAAGTTCTTGGCTTACGTCGTCGCTCTTATCGTTCAAGGTAATGTTGGTGACGGAATTGTTGGTCATTGCACAGATTCATCAGTTTCCATAATGTCGTAGATGTACTTAAAAACGCAACCACTTAAAATCCAAACGCAATATTGTCTTGGTCTACCTGGTTGAAGAAGGAACTTATTGAGTGCGCTACAGTGAAAGATAAAATTTACGTATGTTACATTACTTTCACCCTTTTCAATTGAAGTAAACTGTTTAATTGTTTAAGCAAACATCAGATAAAACAAGCAGATATTAAAAATTCAGTACAATTCGAAACTGTTACAATTCTTTTCCAGTAGATAACAAAAACATTAGACAAAGCATATGTTAGCAATTTCACTTCCTTCGAGGTTTTTCCTCCTTCGCCAATATGGGCACAAAGAAGAAAACAAAGGGGATCTAAACTCGATTGTTTAATGAAGCAACTGACTATTAATATTCTCAAGTTTACTAATCTGCAGTTTCTGACAATAATTTTTTTTATTAGATATCACAGAGAAATGCAACTTTGAAAAATATTTCAAAATTTTGGCCGCAGGTTTTCGGTTAACATGGGCTCGAAGAACCAACTGCGCTCAGTTTGTGCAGTTCGGATTCCTAAAAGTTTAATCCGATGCGATTGGTCCCTGTTCTGGAGTACAATTCTTACAATTCTGCTCCAGAAGGTAACAAAAACGTTAGACAAAGCATACATATGTTAGCAATTTCACTTCCTTCGAGGTTTTTTTTCTCCTTCGCCAATATGGACACGAAGAAGAGGATCTAAACTCGATTGTTTAATGGTACAACTGACTATTATTATTCTCAAGTTTACCAACTTGTAGTTTCTGACAATATATTTTTTATTAGATCTCACAAAGAAATGCAACTTTGAAAGAGATTTCAAAATTTTGGCCGCAAACTGCGCCGAGTCCGCGTTGGTCCCTGTTCTGGAGTCATTCTTCAATTCTGTCCAGAAGGTACAAAAACGTTAGACAAGATACATATGTTGGCAATTTCACTTCCTTCGAGGTTTTTTTCTCCTTCGCCAATATGGACACAAAGATATGATCTAAACTCGTTGGTTAATGGTACAACTGACTATTATTATTCTCAAGTTTACCAACTTGTAGTTTCTGACAATATATTTTTATTAGATCTCACAAAGAATGCAACTTTGAAAGAGATTTTCAAAATTTTGGCCGCAGGTTTTCGGTTAACATGGGCTCGAAGAAAACTGCGCCGAGTTTGTGCAGGTCGGATTGCAGTGTCGCGTATTGGTGTGTAAAAAAATCGTGAGTGGAACAGATTTTGGTTTCTCCACCTCGAACATGGAGTGGAAGTGCTTGGATTACGTCGTCGCTCTTATCGTTCAAGGTAAAGTTGCCGACGGAATTTTTGGTCATTGCACTGATTCATCAGTTTCCATAATGTCGTAGATGTACTTAATAGTTAAAACGCTTCATCGTCCTGAAGGTTTAATCCGATGAGATTGGTCCCTGTTCTGGACTACTTAAAATAAGTGCTGAAAATATATCAAATAAGACTGAAAAAACGCAACCACTTAAAATCCAAACGCAATTTTTTGTCTTGGTCTACCTGCAGAAGCAACTTCTTGAGTGCGCTACAGTGAAAGATAAAATGTACGTATGTTACATTACTTTCACCCTTTTCAATTGAAGTAACCTGTTTAATCATTTAAGCAAACATCAGATAAAACAAGCAGATATTAAAAATTCAGTACAATTCGAAAATGTTACAATTCTTCTCCAGTAGATAACAAAAACATTAGAGAAAGCATATGTTAGCAATTTCACTTCCTTCGAGGTTTTTTCTCCTTCGCCAATATGGGCACAAAGAAGAAAACAAAGGGGGTCTAAACTCCATTGTTTAATGAAACAACTGATTATTAACTTTCAAGTTTACTAATCTGCAGTTTCTGACAATATATTTTTTATTAGATATCACAGAGAAATGCACCTTTGAAAGAGATTTCAAAATTTTAGCCGCAGGTTTTTGGTCAACATGCGCTCGAAGAACCAACTGCGTTGAGTTTGTGCAGTTCCGATTGCCAGTGTCGCGTATTGGTGAGTTAAAAAAAATGTGAGTGGAACGGACTTTGGTTTCTCTATTTTGAACATGGAGTGGAAGTTCTTGGCTTACGTTGTCGTTCTTATCGTTCAAGGTAAAGTTGCTGGCGGAATTTATGGTGTAACTCCATTGCATTGATTCATCAGTTTCCATAATGTCATAGATGTACTTAATAGTTAAAACGCTTCATCTTCCTGAAGGTTTAATTCGATGCGATTGGTCCCTATTATGGACTACTTAAAATGAGTGCTGAAAATATATGAATAAAGACCAAAAAAACGCAACCACTTCCACAAATCCAAACGCAATATTGCGTCTTGGTCTACCTGGTTGCAGAAGCAATTTCCTAAGTACGTATGTCACAATGCTTTCACCATTTTTACTCCAAGTAATCTGTTTAACCGTTTAAGCAAACATCAGATTAAAACAAGCAGACACAAGAAATTGAGTTCAATTCGAAAAGGTTCCAGTTCTCCTCCATTAGATAACAAAAACGTTAGACAAAGCATATGTTCCAATTTCACTTCCTTAGAGGTTTTTCTCCTCCTTCAACAATATGGAAACAAAGAAGGAAACAAAGAAGATCTAAATTCGACTATCTAATGATGCAACTGATTATTATTCTCGGGTTTACCAATTTGCAGTTTCTGAGAATATATTTTTATTATTAAATAATGCAGGGAAATGCAACTCTGAAAAAGATTTCAAAATTTCAGGGTTAAATGTTAACCAACAGGAACTTGTAGTGTACCTACCTTCTGGTTAACATCTTCACAGCGATGGATTGGAAATTATATTATATGGAGTGAATACAATGGAGACATTTTTAAAGGAATTAGAAAGAAGTTATTTATCTACTTTTTCAATATTAAAACATTTACGTATTTTCTCAATGTTAGATCGTTAGGAGAAAAATACCAAGAGTTATAAAACATTTATAAGGTATGCAAGCTCCAGTGTATGGTATTTTGTTAAATTGACGTTGACAGATATTTCAGTTCATTTATCATTCCTAAAAGACAGTTCAACAGTAAAGATTTAGCAGTGTGATAAAATTATACCTAGTTGGTTATTTGAATATCTCATCTCATATTTTATATCTGACTTGGACTTGAGACTTCAATTGGGATTCAAAGTTCTTACGAGAACACGTTGATATACCTACTTTTTCTAAGTATACTAGTAGAAGTATCTAAGTATACTTTTGACCCTTTTATGACCAAAAAGGCAGTTTGGTTTCAATCCTTCTAGTGATAACTCGTTATTGAGTTTAATACAATATCCTTTTTTTGCGGAAGCTTTTAGTTACACTACTCCAAAAAATTAAGAGAACAAAAAAAATATTTTTGGTGATTTTTGAAAGGATGTATTTCAGTGAAAAATGGTCGTATCTAGATTAAAAAAAAAACATTTTCAAGCTTCAAGTCTTTAGTTTTGAGATCTTTTGGCAAAAATTGTTCTTGTTACACTTGTTTCTTTAATCATTTTGTAAAACTTATACCGATTTAAAAAATTTCAGGACTATTGGTTATTGATATTTTGAGGGTGAACATTTTTTTCAATAAATCGTAAAAGGATCTTGTGGATTTATTTCAGCTTTTGAAACTACCCTTACATTCTCTGTGCGGTCATTGGTTGCTGAGATATCGATGATCAAAGACAAAAGGATCAATTTTTCATTAAAAGTCAGATATCTCAGCGACAAATTGACGTAAAGACAATGTAAAAAAACTAATTGAAGCCGAATAAACAAGCTCTCCGGTCCATGCGCTGATTTAATTAAAAATAAATCCCATATCCGTGGACAAAAAAAATAAAGTTATTTCTTAGTATTGCGTGATTGATAATAGTAGCTCACAAAAATTGTTTGCTAAAAGATCTCAAAACTAGAAACCTGAAGCTTTAAACATTTGTATAATCTAGATACGGCCATTTTTCACTGATATACAGTCTTTCAAAAATCACCAAAAAAATTTAGAACTTATTTTGTTCCCTTAATTCTTTCGAGTAGTGTATTAAAATTATTTGTCGTTGAATAGTAAAACGTATACTCATATGATTTTATCTGAAGTGAAATAGATTTGCCATTATCTTTATGTTTTATGTACCACGTATAACATTTATTTGCAATGAGTTGTGTAAGAATGGCCATAGATATAAAATTTACTTACTATGTGATATGTAATAACAAGTCGCTTAAAAATATTTTAACCTCATTCCCGTAAGTAGATCATCACTTTAGGAAATGGCTTTCAAGACTTTAAATAGAATTTAGTAGTCGTTACTATATATAGACAATAAAACGGTCGTAAAAAATGAAACGCACTGTTAATGCCCAGCTTTAAAAAGTTAGAAACGACACCTATCATCATACGAACTAGTAACAAGTGTTACACATTGTTGTTTAGCCCGGACTTTGCCGATGTCCCATTCAAAAAGTTAATGTTTGCCAGAGATAAATACTTAAGCCAAACAAAAAGCTACATAAAGTTTCATCCTCCCGTTTTATCGTACAAATTTAAATATTGATTATGCCGTTTAAGTCTTTGTTCGAGTTGGGCTTTGTGTCTGGAGGATAGAGACGGCTACTGTCGCCGGGGAAATATTACTTTTGAGTGGTCGCGCTCTCATCTGGAATCATCACTTTTAAATTGTGTGTTCGATTTTTAAGGCGGCTACTTTTATTTCTGTCGTGTGATAATAAAATGTTATCGGTTCATTTTCGTAAAATAATATTATTTTATGCATAAAAATGCATAAAATAGCGATGGTAGGTTATTTAAAATATATATATAATCGTAAAATTTTCAGTCGATTCGCCCGACCGTCTGGCAGACTGGCATTACTATTAGTGTGTTCGAGGTGTTTTTGTCGTCGAGGTCAGTATTACCTTAAGCGGTAACACCACTCTAGCGGTCGAAAAAAGGCCCAATTTTGATAATATATTGTGGGAGAATGAGAAGAGGAATATGATTTCTTTTTGAAGGGTTAATTAGACATATATTGAAATAAAAGCTGTTATTCTACTTAGTTTAATACTTTTATTTTTGTTGAAGCTTTAATAATTACTATGTAAAATCGAAGTAGGTACATCAAATTTCAAGTAAATTCCATAACCAATACTATGTAGAACATCAACACAATGTATATAGTAGTATATTTTTTTTAACTCGTTTTTAATGATTTAATGCAATTTTGCTTGACGTGAATTTTGGTATTGACTATAAACCTTTTTACGATAACCGTCTTCTTGAGTGGGAATCTAAAATAAAAACACACTTTAGCTTTTAAGAACACCGACTAAAGTAAAACCAAACATTTGTAAACACGAAGCATCATGATAACATGCATGCATATTTGGTCGTTAAATATTGAGCAAGGCTTGTTTATAATTATAAATATGTTTATATGAGATAATTTACATATCATTCTTTCTCTAAAGAGCCATGTTATTGTGTGATATACATATATGTATAGAAATTGCGGATGATTATAAATCACATATTACATTGTACGAGATATGTTGAAAACAAGGTTATTACAACAGTAAGTCATTCAGAAAAAAATTCTTTGCAATTAAAATAAACAAGATTCAATTTATTTACGGAGATTTGGCCTGCAAAATACAATTCTGGTCAAAACTAAAAAATTGCTTGGTCTCTTGTAAATCCCTTTGGTGGCATAGCGGGATATCCTAAGAAATGAAATAAACTATTTTTGTGTAAATGGAACTACAAATTGGAACGATTTTACAATGGTAAAAGTAAAGTGTACTGCAGTTAAGTTAGAAACTTACCTTAACGCTAATTTCAATCGAAAAATATTTTTTTCGGACGAAGCTCATTTTCATCTTGGAGGACATGTTAATAAACAGAACTGTAGGATTTGGGGTTGCGAAAATCCATACGTAGTCATAAAGAAGCCAATGCATCCTGCAAGAGTGACTGTTTGGTGTGGGTTTTGGAGTGGGGGTATATATCAAGTATTTGATTTATTCTTACACCTATCATATTACACATCACAATCCGCGACCAGTTATACAAAACATGTGATTCCCATGTTTGTTCCCATGTTTGCGGAAAAAATTGTGAGTAAGCTAGAACATTTTTTTTTTCACTTTAGCCATGATTAGCACATGTTTAAGCTCAAAAAACGTGACCCTTTAATTTTTTCAAAAGTTTGACCGTTTGCAACAAGAAAACGGTTAGTTAGATCGTAATGTAACTTTGCATGGTTTTTGGGGGTATATTCAACTGTAACAAGGCACACGTAACATTAGTCACTTTACGAAGATTTGAATTTCAGCCGTTGATGTTCTGAAAAAATCAATTACCCGTTTTTTCCTGTTTTTTCTCAAATTTACCCGTTTGGGGGGTTTTTTCCAGTTTTCAAATTGCCATAGATTCCTGCCCCTTGCGGAAACCCTTTTTTCCCCCCCCCCAAAAAAAAAAAAAAACAAAAAGCTATCCGGTCCACAGCATGGCTAGAAGCATGAAGTTATAAACATTTTTTTTCAAGCTCGTGGACTTGAAAATAAAAGCAAAAACATTCACAAAATTTTCTTCTCAGACTACTTCCTAAAATTGCGCGAAACATGTAGCTTTAAAAATGTGTTTGCCGAAATATCTCAAAACTAGAAACTTGAAGCTTCAAAATGCTTTTCCTTAGACCTCGATAAGATCATTTTTCACTGAGATACAGCATTCTGAAAAATCCCTAAAAATTCGGAAAAATGTTTTAACCCTTTAATTTTTTCCATTAGTGTATTTGGCACGTTGTCGTATATCCAGCGTTACAATGTGTTCATAGGGCGTTATCTGGTTTTACTTTCGCCGCCGCAACGTTGCAAGTACTATTTGCATACACGATTTCGTTGTCGATTTTAAATATAAACAAAGCAAGTGGGGCGCAATTTGTGTTTTATGGCGAGCGACTGCGGTGGCCGCAAAACGTTTAGTGTGCTATATGAAACATAATGGACACTAAAATCGGATTAACGATATCGCGGAACACATGTGTTTGTATTTATTCGGTTTGTTAACCTCAAATGATGAATAAAACGGACCAATAGTACTTAGGGGAGGCCCCAAAGGGAGAGAAAAAAAAAAAAGAAAAAATCCCCCAAAAAATCTCAAATGATGGATAAAAAGATTTGTACCAATAGTAACTCTACGAGGGAAAAGGAACGTGCAACTTTTGTTCGAGATCATGCCCCCCCCCTGGCAAAGCGAGGATTTGAGCAAGATGAAAGCACGCAAGGACAATTCGCTCAAAAACTGTTTAAACGATTCAGCAAAATCTCGAACACATTCTTTGTCGATCCCTGCTATTTTAGCAAGCCCCCCCAAGCTTAGAAGAAAATTTTTGCGGGGGTATTTACATTTTTTTTCCACTTTTTTTTTCTTTTTTTCCTTTGGGGGGCCCCCCCCCCCGCCCCCCCCCCCCCTTCTTTCACGTCCCTCTTTAAACCGTTTAAACCATTCAGAAACTTGTGTGCGGGATAAACATTCATTCCCGTACATTTATGTTAAAGTTTTCCCCAGTTTAACAAGAAACTTGAGATTAACCCGTTGCTCCATCTGAACACTTAACATTTTTTCGACGTGTCACTTGTGCGTAGACTAATTCAAACGACTGCTACAGTCAACCTGAGCGACCCACTGGCTTGTCCAGCGAGCTCAGGGTGGGGAAAGTATCACCAGACACAGTTCTGTTCAAACTTGTCGCGACAAGCTCGCAGCGTGCTGGTAGCAGCATCAGTTCGGTTATTTAATAGCTACACCTAGTAGGTACCATCTGTGATTGTGACGGCCGACCGTTTGATGTGGGGAATTGGCACACAGGTTCGATTTTTCTTTGCGAATATTGGCTCAGCTTGATTTTGAATCCGCTAGCAATCAGTAGTGTTAATGTAATGTCAAAACGACTGCAAATGCGGTCTAAATAAAATATCACGGTTTAAGAGCTAATTCAATACAAAAATTAAATCATACCATCATCATTTACTTTCACATCTACATACTGTAGTGGAAGTAATGTACTGAAGTGGAGAATAAAAACAGTATTCCCCAAACAAGTTCAAAATATTATGCAGCATCAAGATTTGAGCGGACAAAAATTAATTTCATTTTTTTCAAATGTTAGCCGTTATTTTTACAAGGCTTGCCATTAGTTGTTTCAAACAGTCATTGAATAAAGATCACTTTAATAAACAAATGAATATATTTACAGTTTCTTTTAAATATCTACTCAGTAAATATATCAGTGAAGTAAATTTGTTTTCTACTTGTTTTTGTAAACACGTAGAATCCAAATAGATCAACGTTTTTGTGTGCCACTTTTTGAAATATGCCTTTTAAATGGTCTGTTGTTTTAAAAAATGGACCTATCCACAAACATGGCGGAAACTATACTGATATGAACTACTCGTACACGATGCAGTGTTTCTTTAGGTACTTGGAGCATATTTTTTTGGTAATAATAAACATATGGGATTTGATAATACCTTGACGATTAAAGGTACCCGTAAGCGATCATGAAATATGGTACCGGTCACTTGCTGACTGTAAAAGTGACCAGTCATTCCCCTCCTTTATAATTCTAAAGACGATAAATCTACTGTTTCCCGACATATGTACGGCCAAAACGGCACCGTACCGTATATTTAGGAGCGTACGCTCTTCATGGAGGCCATCTGCGCACCATCGCATCTGACGGGTATATACCGGTGTGCGTTTCACCTGCGTATGTTCAGGCGTGGCACGTGCACTAAGTCACAATAAGAGCCAACTGCTTGCTCTCTTTATCGCCCTGTGTCTGTTCAAACGTTGACCCGGTGATTTTTTCTTTTGGCGCGTGCCCTCGTTTCTATAGTCCAATCAACGAGCAAAAGCCCCCATGTTAATTGGTCACTAATCGTTATCAGCAAACAAAAAATATGGTCGTATAGAGAAATAAATTCTAAGAAAGATAGCGTTTTTTGCTACTCGAGTTTTAAAGGTGAACATAACCAAAAAAATTCACAAAAGTAAAAAAAAAACGTTTTTTTGCAAATAAAAAAAAGCTTCAAGTTCTACACAAGAAAGTTAAATTAGAAAGTTATAGGTATTAGAAATGCGCATCGAATGAAATTTGAACGAAAAAAAATCTGTTCATAAACATTTGAGAGAAATTTAAAAAAATGTAAAAAATCGCGTTTTCGTATTTTTTTCTGTATAAATTCCAATTTTGTTTTAACAGACTTCTTGTTAACTACAGTTATAGCACCAAGATAAGCGGAAAATGATCCTTTTTTCAGGAATTTAAAAAAAGAGTTTAAAACAATTTAAAAAAAAGACGTTTTAAAAAATCATCTTTTACAGAGGCAAAAATGATCGTACAGAAACGATCATGGGCTCATTTTATTCACGAAGACTTGTACTTTCATGCTATTAAAAAAACAAATCGCTTTTATTTAATTTTTGCATAAAAAATGTGTTGTAATATTGTATCATTTTTTCGAACCGGTTTTTTCGAATAACTTTTTTAATTTTGGTTTTACATTTTTGGCCGTTGCATATTTGAAAACTGGCATTCAAAACACGCATTTTTTAAAAAAAATTAAGGTCCCACGACCTCAGGGAGCCGAGATGTTTTTTTTTTTTTAATTCCTGACAGCGCTGTATACGTCCGATTGATTTCATTTTTACACGAAAAAGATCTCAAAGACTTTTACTTTCTTAAAAAAAATATTTTAAATAATTTCGCATAAATTAAGTTGACATAATTGTTTGCGAAAGAACAGCGCTGGGTGCGACACGCCCTAGCCGCACGGCGACAGAGTGGAGGGACACTCCACTTGGGCGCATCGAAAACCTAAACACGATTTCAAATCGATCGCGCTCGCAAAATTATCTTTTCCTCCGCTTAAAAAAAATTATCTCGGCTCCCCGAGGTCGTAGGACCTTCATTTTTTTTTCAAAGATGCTTGTTTTGAATGCCAGTTTTCAAATATGCAACGGCCAAAAATGTAAAACCAAAATTAAAAAAAATTATTCGAAAACAAACGGTTCGAAAAAATGATTTTACAACGTATATTTTTTATGTAAAAATTAAATAAAAGCGATTTGGTTTTTTAATAGAATGAAAGTACAAGTCTTCGCGAATAAAATGAGCCCTTGTTCGTTTTTGTACGATCATTTTTGCCTCTGTAAAAGCTGATTATTGAAAACGTCTTTTTTTTTTTTAAAATCGTTATAACTCGAAAAAATAAAACTTTTTTTGAATCTTTGAAAAAAGCATCATTTTCCGCTTGTCTTGGGCTATATTTGTAGTTAACAAGAAGTCTGTTCAAACAAAATTGGAATTTATACAGCAAAAAATACGAAAACGCGGTGTTTGACTTTTTTTTTTAAATTTTTCTCAAATGTTTATCAACCGATTTTTTTCGCTCAAATTTCATTCGACCCGCATTTTTAAGACCTACAACTTTCTAATTTAACTTTCTTGTATAGGACAAACCTTTTTTTTTATTTGCAAAAAACCGTTTTTTGACTTTTGCGATTTTTTTTGGTTATGTTCGCCATTAAAACTCGAGTAGCAAAAAAACGCTACCTTTTTTAGAATTTGTTTCTCTATACGACCATATTTTTTGTTTGCTGATAACAATTAGTGACCGGTTTTCTCCCCGTCGATTGGGCTAAATAAGAGCCAACTGCTTGCTCTCTTTATCGCCCTGGGTCTGTTCAAATGTTGACCCCAGCGTTGCCAACTCAAAATGTGTCAAGGTAAGAGATTGGATTTTAAAAGTTGATAGTTTCCGACTAAGTTTTCATAGAAGTAATCCTACTATGAAAAGTTGGTAGATCTACTACCTTTATTTTTCAAGTATTTTAGAGATTTTCGAGTAAAAATCTGGTATTCTGAATTTATTTTTCGATTGACGATTTTCTGAATTTGATAGTTATTTTGTTAATAAAGATATGAAGATATTGATGAACATTTTTAAATGATACACTCTATATATATAGGGTGATTGATCCAAACTACCATTAAAATCTATTAGAGCAACACAGGCTATTACAGCAGCCAAGAAAATAATTTTTGCTTTTAAAATGTAATTTTTAAAAAGTTCGTTAAAACATTTACATTTATGTACATACATGCAGATGTAAATGTTAAAACTAGTCTTTATTATTTGTCCTCTAACTCATTTAAATATTTTTTATCTGTTTATTATAATTTTGTTATTTCTTTTGTTTGTCAATTATATGTTACATTTTCTGTGTTTGTTAGTCATATATTTATTTTTTTAATTACATGTTAAAGAGTACATAGTTTACTTTCGCGCACCTTTTTTATGAATGGGAATTATACATATATGTATGTTTAACCCACTTGCAGAGTTTCCTTTGTCTTTCTTTGGGTCTCTATATATTTACATTACCATCTTACAGTAGTACAAGTGACAATTTACAAAATTTTAGTATTTTTATATAATTATCTTATAATTTCTATGTTGTATTTATATTTTCTATATATCTACATATATGTATTTTATGTTTTCTATGTATTTTCCATTATACACTACGTATTTGAAATTGTATATTTTATTTTATGGCCATTTGTAACTGTGGTAAATAAACGATATTATTATATCATTAATAGGATTATATTAAAAGTATTGGGGCTTGTAGAAATGAATGATGTTTGAAAACTTGGACTTGGATTTCGATCCTACACGTTATTTTAATATTTTTATGAGATTTCCCTATACCTATCTTTTTACCGTTTTTGAGTTAATTCTGTTTTTTTTGTAATTTTATTCATTAGCGCCATAACCTTAGAAACTATCTGCAGTGTTTATTTTATAAAATTAAGTATCAGTATTAGCACTGTAGTTAGTAGAATCCTAAAGCTATACAGTTATGCTTTTATTATTTCTCAATGTATAGGGTGTTTGAAAGAGAACAACTATTTAATCCAACTTCAAACCATCCAAACTCTTTTTTTTTTAAATACGGCGTCTTATTTTTTATTTTACATTTTAATGTAGATTTAAATTCTGAGTCCATCTATAATAGCATTCCCTATACCTATATTTAATAGTTATTTGTTATTTTAAAAAAAATATTTATAACTTCTTACAAATCGTTAGATTTTTCACTTCGATTTTTTTTCCAATTATTGCTATTTTTGCAACAATACAACGAATCTTTTAATACCTAACCTAACACGCCTTGTATAAAATTTAATAACAAGACTTTTTTCTCTTTTCAACTTTCTCTACAATAAATAGTTCACGAATTATCTATAGATGCCAACTTTCGGTAAAACCGAAAGTGCATCCGTCTTGAAACTATTTTCATGAAGTCCGCCACAGGTCTATTAACTTTGGTCCAAATTTTCCAAAATCACTTATTTCTACAAGCCCTAATACTTTTAACGAATTAGCTCAATCACCCTGTATATTTGTATAATTTTATTTTACAGTATACGTTCTGACTACCTAAGAAGGCAGCAAAATAATTAATTTTTATTAGAAATTGTTTTCATAATTCAATTCTTATTTTTAAATCAAGAGTTGTGGACGGATTAAAAAAATACCAGAGTATTCTAATTTAAAACTAAAACTGGAAAGTTAGAAGCGATTTAAATTTTTTGTATTTTCAAGGTCGTTCAACTCATTTTTTAAACTAAAAGAGTTTAGGTTTGCTTAGAATGCTATAAAATATTGTTGATTTAGCTTCAGGGCTCCATGAGATATGTACTTACTGAAGCAAAGTTCATTCATTTGAATTCCGCAAACACCGAATATCAACAATAAAGTCCCCAAAAGTTATAAAACTATAGGTATACACACGTCTGCCTGCTTCTGAAACACTTAATTACGAGTGTATTTAGATTGGCCCCAATGTAAATTCGGTGCCAAATAAATTACGCCTTTCCGCCGTTCTGTTCTCGTTATTTAACTTACGTCTCTCGATAAACTGCGTAGATAATGTCGTCCCCGAGGTAATTCGACCCCCAGGTTTAAACGAAACTCCGGGGAAAAAAAAACGTCGCGCCTACAGCCACATCGCGGGTTGCGTCGCAAGCCGTTGTTTTCACGGCTAAGTGGATTTTTATTCCAATTTCACCTCGCGATATCTCTCCCCCCGCATGGCAGACGTAAATTTTCTGTTGTTTATAAGGCTGTTTGCCGGGTTCATTGAAAAAATCCGCTACGTTAGGAAAAATCGATGCATGTCGCGTACAGGGCCGCATTTAGCCCATTTACTGTATATGTAAATTTGAAAATAACTATTCAAATTCTGTAAAGTTCGTTTCTTCAACCACCGGAGTTTACCCCGGAGCTCACGCTAATGGCAAATCCGTTAAAAGCTCATGAAACGAAAATGATTCTCCGTTAATTGTCATTCCCCAATAGAAATCGAAGATCCGGATTTTCGTTAATCGTATCAGGGCGATATACAGTCTGTCCACAATTGGTATCTCCGTCATTGACTGTTTTCAAATTACATTTATCTGTAACCGTTTTCGAGATAATTCCAAAAATCTGAGCAATTGCCTTGAAGAAAATGTCTTAAAATTTTAATATCACGACTTGCGACATTTTAGCAAGTAGGGGAGAGTCTGGAACAGTGGCTATGTTTTAAAAAAAATGTAATAAAAGCCAGAATTAACCTTTTTTCTCCACTCTGATAGCACTAGGTAACAATTCTACATTCTTCTCTCCAGATTTTCACTATAAGACTGAAAAATTTTTTGCAGTGGGTGGCAGCCACTACTCTTTATAAGTAAAAATATAGCGCGAAAGTGACCACGGTTCCTGCGTTGCCACTATTGCAGACTCTCCTCTACATTGTTAGGACACTTTTTTAAGATGATTTTATTGACGTTCTCAACATATTTCTGTTGTCATTTATTTCTGATATAATGCCGTTTGATTGAACATTTTTATTTTTCTTACTGGCGCCATACTACATGTTTGTGTTATTAAAAAAAGAGTGCTTAAAATTTCAAGGGTGTAGCACCATGCACCACGAAAAACATGTTGTTTACTGTGAAATTAAATATATATACGACGAACGACTGTCACAATTGTAAAATAAACGGTGTCAAAAATCACAGCCTTTACAATTGAATAAGGTTATGAATTTAAGATTAAGAATAGAAATACATCTTTTTTTTGCTCGACTAAATTTGATGTATTTTTTTTTTGGTGGCTCGGTATAATAAATAATATAATGCAAACTACATGTAAAGTATTTTATGTGACATCCTCTTCATCTAAACACTTTTGGTACCGCTTTAAAATTGAATTTAACTGGTAATTTGATAGAACTATCAACTTTTGATAAACTTCAGACTGTTCGGAAATATCAAAAGAGTTTCAATGATACATATTAACATAGACAATCGGAAAATAACATTTGATATGAATATATTTATTTCGATTTGTACAAAGGACCCCGCACAAAACAAATAGGAAATGGGTTCAGGTCGATTTATCTAAAAATTGATTATATGACAGTTCTCGACTTTCTGAACAAAAGTTCTCATGTACCAATAAAGATCCTATGATTAGGATTCAAGATATAGAGGGATGAAGGTTGCTTATTTGGCTATATTACTGAATATGCCTAATGTATTTTGCAGATCGTAAACTTGGAGAATTAGTAGTCTGCAAGAAATCTTTCAATAAAAAAAGTTATAGACAGATGTTGAGAGGTATTATATTGGCCCTGATATCCTGACCCTGACCCACTTTCCATTTGTTTTCGATTTCCGAATTGTGATTAAATGCTCTAGAAAAAAATATGGCTGACTTTATGGAGAAAAGTACTGAAAATTTGGGGATTATTTTTTTAATATATATATTTTTTTTTAGTCCAAAAAGTACTCTAACCTACTCCGGATTGTGGAGGGAGGTGGAGGCAATAGTTGTAGTTGATGATATGATTTTTTTTGCCGACCTCAATTGACTCTAATCTTTTCAAAATGGCGGATATTGCATAAAATCTCATGAAATATGAATTTTTCTCTAGTATTCACGAGAGAATAATGTTATTGTGAGTTTTTCTTGATCCACAGTCATTCAAAACAATACTATAGAATATATTTGACTAAATTTTCAATTTTCAATGATGGCGGATTCAAAATGGCGGACGGATTTCTCAAGAAATGGCGCATTTTTCTTTGAAAGTACTCTTATAGTTTATCTGAATTTACCTCATCCAAACTCCAAAGGAATGAATATAGCGAATTGTTATTGTTATATAATATTGTCAGAGACAGATTTTTGAAAACTCATACATTTTTCCTCCCCTCAAAATTCTCATTCTCAGACGCCCGTCGCACGCAGAGCCGGCCCTGTGCTCCCTTAACCTAAACGCCTAATTTATTAAACTCGATTTATGGAAGTAGGTGGCTTCATAATAAAGGCGGAATATTTCACGATTATGTCTGACAACGGAAAAATCGGTATATATTTTTCAAGCGGCGACGATGATCGTATCTGAGGTAAAACCAGGTGTTCTTGCACGAGCTCGCAAGATGGCGCGCGGTCTTTACATTTGTTAGGGCCGAAATTCTTTTATTCACGACCCTGACCACGGGGATTAGATGTTAGAATTTTTCTGCGAGGACGTGCGACGAAACAGGTTTAGATCTAGGTTTTAATTTAAGCCTTAAAATGAGAAAACGGTATTAAAACATTTGAAACTTTTAGATGTTTTAAAAATAATCAGAAGTAAAAAAAATCAATACTGTAATACAAAAGTTATCAGAATTTAAGCAGGTTTCTAGAAGTGGTTGTATGATGAATGATGATTATGGTTCCGAACGTGTGCTGTAACGCAGAGCCGGACTCGTAATCCGTCATATTATTGACAGGAGATGACGTATAAGAGATCAAAAAGATAGGAGTAAAAATATGTTAATAATGTAAGTACATACTTATTGCTTGTGTCATTCAGAAAAAAGTATGTTAAAAATACAGCGTTTCAAATTAAATCGAATCCTAAGTCCTTCTGGTCATACCTTAATAATATGCGTAACACATCTACAATTCCACACTCAATGACTTACGGTAATACTCCACTTGGTGATCCTCAGAGTATAGTTAATGCGTTTGCTAACTACTTTCAAACTGCTTTTATCCCCTCATCTGTGTATAATACAGCAAATCGCAAAAGCATGGATAATAATCCGCTACTTAATACTCCGATTATCAAAGAGGAGGATGTCTTGAATGCCCTAAAGAAGTTTAACAATAAATCAACTACTGGTCCTGACGGAGTTCCATCATTTTTGTTAAAAGGTTGCGCCATAATTTTTGCGTCACCGCTTACCATTATCTTTAATTTAGCTTCAATCCGCGACGTTCCCACATGTCTGGTCTAAATCAAGAATTTGTCCGACTTTAAAAAAAGGCGATAAAAGTGTAATTGAAAATTACAGACCGATAGTTATTCTTTGCAACTTTAGTAAGCTTTTCGAAATTATTTTATACGACGTCTTGGCATTCCATGTAAAATCTCAAATTTCCATTTTTCAACACGGTTTCTTGGCTGGTAGATCAACGGTTACTAATCCTGTAAGTATCACACAATTTCTTGCTAGATCGTTAGACCAGGGTGGTCAAGTTGATGTGATTTGCACAGATTTGTCCAAAGCCTTCGATAGACTTGATCATGGCCTCCTATTACAAAAATTATTTAACTTTGGCGTAACTCCTCATTTTGTTCAGATTCAGATTCAAAGTCAGATCATACTTATCAATGAGAATTTGGTCCTCTTTTTTTAACTGTTAAACGTCTTAAAATAAAGTTTGCGGAAGCTATGTCAGAAATGTATTTTTTTTATTAAGCAAAACTCCTTTGTAATGATAAAAATGGCGACCGAAAGTCGTGTTGAAAAATAAAAGTAAATGGGAATGTAGTCAAGTAACACCTTATTTTGCAAGTCTCTTTATGCTGATTAGTACTAAAGTGATAAACATTCGATCAAGAGATAATACCCTTAGGGGTGTAGATTAATGAATGAATATTATAGACTGACTGAAATAATGTTAATGATTCCAAAAACAGCCCCATTAGGATAGTAGGTAATATAAGAATATTAGAGGGCAACAAAAGTATTGTAATAGAGGACAATAAAAATATTGTAATAGAGGGCAATACAAGTATTGTAACTGTAATATCCCCATTAGGGTTGTAGGTAAGATGGATTAACAAAGAATAAATAATAACAATAATATTTTATTATTATTAGGTAACATGGATTAAATAAAAAGGTAAAGTGTAACAGTTAAGGGGGAAACAAATTGTTGTTTGAAGTAAAACACAAAACTTCTTCAAACAAACATTACTTATTTTTAAGCGCAGAACACACATCTATAAGCAAAAAATAGGAGTTCCTATTTAAAAAATCAAAGGTGACTCAAATGATCTTGAAATCCTCTACCAAATTTAACAACATTCTAAGTGAGTTAGATCCCGCCGTCAAAACGGTGGCACTTTTGTTTGAAAAATTGTTTTGTCAAACGATTCATTTCGAAGTTATTCGCATTTGTCAACTTAAATGCCCCACCCTGTATGTTTGTAGAGGGACCATGATCGTTCCACATCTACTGACGTTAAAGGTGCAAATTCAAAATAGTTCACACGGACAGAGGACGACACCACACGTATATAATTTTCACGAAATCACACAGTTGTTTGTGTCACTAATAGTTTTTTGCTGTCACTAACATCAGTACATTATTATTTTTTACATCTACAGAGGACAATACACATGTTACTACTATTTCTATACTTTTAGCCGCTGTTTGCAAAACACGTTTAGGAGCTATCGATATCGGGGGCATTAACTACTTTATTATCGCAAAATCATCAATCAAACCAAAATTCCTCTTGTCTAATCGTACCAAGGAGTTATATTTTTTTATGGATATTCGAGTCTAAATGTCCTTTACACTCTCGGCGATCACGAAATATATATCGTCGCTTTCAAAGATTACATAAAATATGTGATCCATCTATTGTAAATTCCTTGTAATTTTCAATCACCTTTTTAAGTCTAATCACAAATCGTAACGACTATGCCATTATTTCAGAAATCCACACAAAAGCAGGTAAAATGTCAATACAGTACACGAACGAGTTACTCACTCGCGACAAAAAAAAATTGTTTTCAACCCGTCGACCCGTTTACATCGCTAACGTTTCTCTTAGTTCACTGTCTTACGGAGAAAATGTATTACGGCGTCCTGGGATCCCGCGAAGCCTTCGTTCGGGAAAACATTCTACGCACGGACAGTGGCGTGGGTATACAGGGGCAAGAAATATGCGCTTAAAAAATACGGTTTATACTAAATCATTTTTTTTTCACTAGTTTTCCATTTATTGCAATTTTTGCAACAATAATAATAATAATAATAATAATACTCACCCTATAATTACTCCGAAGAGTAACCCCTTAGGTCCTCTCAGGGACCTGTGCGGGAAGGAGTGGCTGACAATACAACGAATCTTTTAATACCTAACCTAACACGTCTTGTATACAATTTAATAACAAAACTTTTTACTCTGTTCAACTTTTCTCTTCAATAAATAGTTCACGAGTTATCTATAGAAGTCGCTGTAATTGCAGATACCCATTAAAAAGTGGGGGCAGTAAACAGTTTTATTTACCGAAATATGTATTTTTAGCATTGCAAATGAAATGAATCTCCATCGTAAAAGGGATATTAATTACAGTCGAGTGAGTTGCACAAAGTAGGTTCAAATAATTTTTATGCAATGAAATAACGAACATTAAATTGGACTTGACATGTCTAAACGTCGGCGATGAATATGCATGAATTCGTATGTTTTGTTAGAACTGAAAGAACAAATTAAATATGTATATAGTAATAACATTTAGTGCCAGATAAAAGTTAGGGAATGCATGAGGGTTTACTTTCCCGTATTTTGTCGTACAAGTATGACGGTTGCCAATGCGACCGCAGGCAGATGATTAAATAAAAACCTCTGCCACTATAACCTACTCTTCTTCCAGGAAAAAAAGTAGATTTTAATAGAGCTCTTTTATCTGTGTTATTATTGAGATGTATGTCAATAGAATTGATTTCACCTATTTTGAATTCCCACCCCTTCCATCCCCTCAACCCCCCAACCTAGTAAGGTAAAAACCTTTATATTTGCAGGCTACGCTAAGTTGTATACGAGGTGTAGCTATTAAATAATCGAACTGATGCTGCTACCAGCGCGCTGCGAGCGTGTCGCGACAAGTTTGAACAGATCTGTGTCTGGCGATACTTTTCCATTCCTGAGGTCGGTGGACAAGCCAGTGGGTCGCTCGATTTGGTTGTAGCAGTCGTTATTAAAAATGTTAAGTATTCAGATGGTGCAATGGGTTAATCTAACGTTTCTTCGTCAGACGGCCAATCAACATTATTACATCGAGGTTCTGACGGCCCTTCGGTCTACGGAAAATAAGCACTTGAGTATTCTTGTGCGTACGCAGTATCCCGAGAAGTTAAATGTTTGGGTTGGTGTCTTAGGCGATTCCATCGTTGGGCCATTTTTTATAAACGGTTCCTTAAATGCCAATAAATATTTAACAAATAAAACAAACTGTTTACGGACATGAACATGAAAGACCACGAAATTTAAATGATTTACGGGCCAGAATTGTACAAGTCCTAAATAATATTTCCCCTGAAGTGTTAGAACTAGTGTTGTAAGAATACGTATTAAAAATTCCGTTCAACACGAATATCAAACTATTACGTATTAATCCGAATAGTTGCCAACCGCAATACGGAATCGAAATTATTACGAACGCTGTCAAATGCTGGAAGATAGCGTGGATATCCGACGAAGTCTCGGACGAAGTAAACATAATACGTAATAATACGTAATAGTACGATGATACGAACACGAACGAGGTCCGAGGGAATACGGAATACGGAATTATTACGTATTATGATGCGATGCCGTGCCGTGTACCGTGACATTGCGTATAGAATATCATATCCGTATTCCGTAAGCCAAGAAAAGCAAAGCACGTATGAAAATTAATACGTATTAGTGAATTCATCCGAATACTCTTTTAGTACTATTGCGTATTATCCGAATATTAAAATCATCCGAATATTTACGACACTATTTAGAACGCGTAAGAACTGAGTTTTGCGATAGACTAGGTTTTTGCGAAGCACAAAGGGGTGCCATTTTTGAACCACTTATTCAATGGGCATTTCTTCTTTCTTTCGTCTTATAACCAGGTTGATTTATATTTTCATTTTTTTATTTTTTATAGAACTTCAATTTTGTTTTCTTGCAGACCGGTTAGTTAAGGAATACAAAAATTTGAAAACAAATACAATTATGTTCGTACACTTCTTTTAAGTGTATGGGATAATTGTAAAAGGCAGAATTACGTAAGAATTTCGTTTCATAGAGCTAAGTCGATGTACACATCCATAGCTGCGGAAAAGTACTGAGTTCCACTTAAATTCGGCGATAGGCGTGTAGGTAATCCCCTCTCCACTTTATATTACGCGCAGGTCTCATACGTTTCTAATACGTGCAGAAGCGTGAAACAATGTGGCATCTAACTGTGTTTGTCTGTCCTTACTGGTGTATTTTAACTTATTCTCTTCTATACATGTATCGCCAAAATGTAAAGGTGCAATTTCCTAGGGTGTATGTACATTATTAACACATTTTTACTTTTTTGATCTGTCATATTCTTCCGTCTGTAACATGACGGATTACGAGTCCGGACCTGCGTTACAGCACACGTTCGGAACCCTAGTTATTATGCAACGAATTATGCTTCCGAATACCGATATTGTGATGGAAATTTGTATTACGGCAACTACAGTTTCAAATCGCTTTCACAGTAAACACATTAGAAAAACAATGCGACAGTCATCAAGCCATGCAGCGATGCAGTCGACGATTCTCGTATTTTCGCGGTCTCCCTCAACACTTAAATATCCATATCGTTAGCATAATATTCCGCATTCTTGGTTAATACATCGGTAACGCTACGGAACGCAGATTATCTCGGGTTGTTTGTTTCCCAGAACTAAATATAAATGCGCTTATCGCTCCGCGTCGAATGTATATGTATAATTTCCTTGTTATTTGCGAAAAAGTATGGTAATTATCGCATGCTCGAATTTATACGCCGGGTTTTATATCAATGGAGCGGTCATAAATCTCGGCCGCGATATTACAGATCATTTATCATTGCGGACTGCTTATTTTATTGCGTGGCGCTCTATAAGACGGCTGGATATCCAAATCGAATGCAGAATGTCTTTAAAAGGGATACTTAAATATGATTTATAAATATAATTTATTCCATTTCATAGTTTGGTGCAAACAAAAATTGTAAAATAATTTTCATGTTTCGCCAATAGTAGCGAATACAACTAGTAATAGAATACAACTGCAAATATAAATTGCAAAGTAATAGAATACAACTTTTAGCTTGCTTATACTTAATGCTCTATATTTAATGAATGGTATATTCTAAAACGTAACAAATGTAATGTACTCAATTCAAATATGACCTCGGTTTTTACCTATCACCTATAGTCCAGTAGGCAGGGAGCTAAAATCATCAAAAAGTGTTCTTGAAACATATATGGCTAGTTTTGACGGTTTCCTATGTATTTTTTTTGCGTAGACACAATGCGCGGGGTTCGTAGAGCTAAAACCGTTCGCTAATTTTTTAAATTAACAATTTGTGAAAAAAAAACTTTTTTTCACATTTTCGCTTATCTCCGTCCATTGTCTCCGTTCCTTGGCATATTTTATATAGCATATGCATTTAAGAAGTGGTAGCCTATTGAATCTCCAAAATTTTAAGCACAACCCGGTCTCCAAGTGCTATTGTTAACTTGCAAATGACTGCTGAAGTTGAAAACGTGCTCTTTTTTCACTTCGAAAGTAGGGCGACTATGATCATGAAATATCTTGGAAGGACTGCTATTTGTAGCATGAAGTTACAAAAAAAATCAGCTCGATCCGTTAATCACTTTTCAAGTAATTAACGATCGATTTTTTTTGCAAGCCTTAATTAACAGTGACGCCATTTCTTTGTTTATTATATGATATTGACCGGGTTGGGCTATAAAAATCATAAATCTCTTCAAGTTTGCGAAACTTTTTGAGATTTTGAAAAATATTAATTTGGGCCAGTTTTATAATGTTTTCTACGCGACTACCTTTTTTTACGCGACGTTTACATATATTGTTTTAGCGTTGCCGCTTCGAAATTCTCGGAATTTTGACTATAATATCTTGACGCCCATTTTTTTTTAAATACGCGTCTTGAAGCGTACTTTCAAGATATTATAGCCACAATTCCAAGAATTGTAGTTGGGTAGAAAACGTTATAAAACTGGGCAAATTAATATTTTTCTTGAAGAGATCTATGATTTTTCTAGCCCAACCCGGTCAATATCGTACAATACACGAGGAAATGGCGTCCCTGTTAATTAAGGCTTGCAAAAAATATTCGATCGTTTGACAGATCGAGCTGACATTTTTATTGTAACCTCATACTGCAAATAGCAGTCCCTCCAAGAAATTTCATGATCATAGTCGCCCTATTTTCGAAGTAAAAAAATAGTGAAGACAAAAGCACTTTTTCAACTTTAGCAGTCATTTGCAAGTTAACAAAAGCACTTGAAGACTTTTGTCGGGTTGGGATTAAAATTTTGGAAATTCAATAGGTTACAGCTTCTTATATGCATATGCAGCCTGCTTTTTTACGTGGAAGTGCTCAAAATATTGAAACAAAGAGTCAACCTAGTGAGGCCAGCCATCGCCGCCGATTGGAAGCTTCACCACGACAATGCTTCAAGTCACACCTGCTTCGTGGTGAGTATCTACCTCGCCAAGAACGGGATTTCAACGATTCCCCAGCTGCCCTTCAGTCCCGACCTGCCTCCTCAGACCTTTTTCTTTCTCCAAAACTTAAAACCATCCGCAAAGGACGCTACCACCTGGACGCCGTCAAAGCGGCTACGACGCGAACTTTTAAAGACATTTTCAGCCGCCTTCGAGTCGTGAAAACATCGCTGGCAGAAATCTGGGAATTACATTGAAGAGTGTTAATGATTTGTAATAATATTCACAATAAATTATTTTGTACAAAGTTAGTCCCATTACTTTTTATACAAACCCTGTATACTTCATTTTGTATCGAAAAAAGTATAACACAATCAATAAATTATTTTTTTTGCCTTTTTTTCGCATGTATTCGCCGAGATCGGTTTCATGTTTCATGTTCGGTCCGCTAACATGTTTGGGGTCCATTTTCCACTATACCGCTTCTCCATTTCAGCAATTTGCTGGTGAAATATTTCGCGGTGTTGCATCTGAAACTGCACCTAACTTGTCAGGGAAAAATTCAAAATGGAAGTGAAGAAAATGCAGCTCAAATCAAGTTGCAACATAACGTCTTGTAAGATTGCATAAGTTCTTCAACTAGATCTTTGTAGTTCTTCGGTATCTTGTTATCTAGGAAGTTGCTACATACATTTTTGAGGACAGTTCACGCCAGTTTTCCTTTCTCAGTGCAGTTTCAAAATTTTCGTCTTTAAAAAGTTCTCGTATTTGCAGACCAACAAACATTCCTTCTTTAAGCTTTGCCTCGCTTATACGCCTGAATTTCCGTCTCAAAAAAGAAAAGCATTTCCTTCTGCATTTAACGCTTTAACAACATTTTTTATAAGCCCTAGTTATGTCCAGAGGAGGTAAATAAATTTACTGCTGCTCTACAAATCAACAGCAAAAGCAAAACAGTGATAGTTAAATTGTCTACTAGGGAATACTTTTTTAAAGAAATATTTTTAATTGTAAAAATAAATAATGTGATAGTCAGATAATGTGATAGCATTGACAATTAAATAAGGTTATAATTTAAAGATTAAGAATAGAAATACGTCTCTTTTCTTTGCTCGGCCCTTGACGTTTTTTTTTTTCGGATGGCTCGTTAGCTAATGTCCATGGTATCAATTTCGTTTGGGTTGATGAGTTCAGTAAGAACGAAACCGGTCTCCAATTGTTAGGTAAAGAACTAATGAAAAAGGAAAATTACTGGCCGGTAATGCGATTATTTCCTTGATATACGGCGGAGATTTGAAGCCGTAAATTTTTCAGCGCAGCCAACTAGGGATACGAGAGGATTGTTCGCGGTATCGATTTTAATAATCACCGTGTTATATCTTTTATCGTCGCGGCGGAGAGAAATGATTTTTTGTCCAGCTGTGCAGCTTCGGGTGTATATTGCGATACGACGGAAGAGGGCAATAAAAAAAATGACAAAAAAAAGGAGAGAGATGTGCCTTCTAATTAGCTGTAAAACTTTTATTGCCGGCATATCGGGAAGATTAATACGGCGTTTGCTGCGGCATTGTTTCGGTGTTTCGGGGTTATGTGAGATTTATTACACAAATCGTCGAGAGACGCGTTGAAATGTCCAGCTCTTGTGATTTATTGACAAGTTTTTTTTTTTTAAATTGGTTGTGTTATAATGTTTAGTACTACTTGAATTGACGTAAGAAAATGGGTAGTAGGAATAGAAGTTACCAGAAAAGATATAGGATATACACTTTATCTCTATTTGTAGGTAATTCCCAAACGATTCAAACTAGGTATTTCAGATTTGAGGCACATGTACGAGGCATGGCTATTAAATAACCGAACTGCTGTCATAACACTTTCTATTCGTTACCAATTACATTAGCAACTTTTTCGCCTTCAATGTACTCCCCTTGGCGATTTCTACACCGCTCCATACGGCTTTTCCATTGTTGAAAGCAGTGCTGGAAGTCCTCTTCTGTCAGCTGGTTCAGAACCTCCGTCGCTTTTGCTTTAACCGCTTCCACGCTTTCGAATCTTGCCCCCCTCCAGCGCCGATTTGACCTTGGGAAATAAAAAGAAGTCACATGGGGCAAGGTCGGTCGAGTATGGTGGATGTTCCAATATAGTAATGCCGTATTTTGCAAAAAACGCCTTTACAGACAAAGCAGAATGGTAAAACAAGAAGAATTGGTCGTCCACAAATCGGGTCTTCGTCTTCTCACTTGTTCACGAAGTGCCGTCAGAACCTCGATGTAATAATGTTGATTAACCGTCTGACCCTCAGGTACCCAGTGAACGTAAACAATGCCTCGAATGTCAAAGAAGACGATCATCATCGCTTTGAATTTAGATTGGCTCATCCTGGCTTTTTTTTGCCTTGGCGAGTTCAGGCTCTTCCAATTGGAATGGGAATGGAATTGAAAGGATTGGCGCTTTGTTTCGGAGTCATAAGTAAAAAACCATGATACACCACAAGTAATCACCGTGTCTAACAAGCCTGGATGAGTGTTAATGTTGTTTAGAATGTCAGCGCAAATGTTCACTTGATCTCTTTTACTCGGGAGTGAGGAGATTTGGCACCATTTTTGCGCATGTTAAACGATTCATGCAAAATCTGGCGAACACATTCTTTGTCGATTCCTGTTATTTCAGCAAGCCCTCGGATGCTTAGATGACGATCTTCGCGGATTAATTTACCAATTTTTTCAATGTTTTCGTCCATTTGATGACGCTGAGGCGGATTTGTTTTCGGTCGTTACATGTCCCTCTTTAAACCGTTTAAACCGTTCAAAAACTTGTGTGCGGAATAAAAATTCATTCTCGTACACTTTTTTTAGCATTGCATAAGCTTCTGTAAAAGTTTTCCCCAGTTTAACAAGAAACTTGAGATTAACCCATTTTTCCATCCTAACACTTAACATTTTGTCGACGCGTGACTGGTGTATAGACTAATTCAAGCGACTGCTACAGTCAAAATGAGCGACCCACTGGATTGTCCAGTGAGCTCAGGGTGGGGAAAGTATCACCAGATACAGTTCTGTTCAAACTTGTCGCGACACGCTCGCAGCGCGATGGTAGCAGCTTCAGTTCGGTTATTTAATAGCCACTAGTCACACCTCGTACAACGTAGTATGCAAATATAAACGTTTTTAATTCACAAGGTTGAGGGTTGGGGGAGGTTGAAGGGGGCGGATCAATCACAGGTCTTTTTCTAAGGCGTTTTGGCGACCCGAGGTGCCGAAATTGTTAATCTCAATACCAAAGGTTTTAACGACTCTTCTGGAACGGCATTGTCTTCCTCGTGGTCGAATTAGTCGGGAAGGATGTTTTTGGGATATTCAGTTGGTCGATTTAGTAATTATTTTCTAAGTAAGGACTAAGTAAGGTCTAATTCGCAGGTTTTTGACAAATTCACTTGTTTTTATAAAAAACGTCATACATTAGCGCGCTCCGCAGCCGGTCAAATAGCCACTGAGCGACATAGAACTAATTTAATAGAGTCCCTATGCGCCCGAATATTATCCCAGTAAAAGTAAGCAATTTTGAGGATCGTAACGTTTCACGGGTTGCATACTCTTCAGGTAGACTTATGTCTTACTGGTTTTAACTGAAAGCATGTACTTTTTCATAAATTACTCCTTATATAAACAATTTCTATTCACTGTCTGGCTCTGTTTTTAATATTTTAATGCTATCTCTAGCATCTACACTTTTTTATACAATAGGTTTCGTCTCACATACAGTGGCGTGCAAAAGTCTTGGTGCAGCGCTAAGAAGAAACGGTTTTATTAGATTTTCCAAAGTAAAAAAAGCGCCACATTAAAATACATATACATTGCATCAATTCAGTCATTACATAACTTGTATACATATAATAAATGCTAATACACCCATCTCATAAGACATTACATTGTGCAAACGAAACAAGTGCCTAAAATCGTGTTGCAAAAGTCATGGTGCAGGTGTGTAATATGCATGTATAGTGTGTGTGAATCCCTGTGTGATATAGTGTCAAACGTCGCACAAGTTAGTCTACCACTGTCTGTACAAGGGTATACATCAACAAGTGACCGAGTAAATATTTTATAAAAAAAATCACCCCAAACGGAGAGAGCTTTCAATTGGCGAGCGGGAAATTATTTTAAAGCTTCATAAAGAAGGAAAATCGCACCGTAAAATAGGTGAATTGGTGACTAGAGAGACTAGAGGTGCCGCTCTACAGTAAAACATGTGATAGATCGCTATAAAAAAGAAAACAGAGTGGAAAACAAATTACGCAGTGGGCGTCCTCGCAAACTTAGCAAACGCGATGAAAAAAAATACTACGCTGTGTGAAACAAGATCTAAGGAGTAAGTGCTGAAAAGCTTGCTCACGAATTGGAGGTATACTCTGGAATTAGTGTTCACCGATCAACTGTCTCTAGAGCACTTCATAGAGCTGAATATCACTATCGCATCGCACGAAAAAAAGCCATTCATCAGTAAAGCCGGCAGATCCGGGCGGCGGGCATAAAGTTTTCACACATCTCTACGTAAATAACAGGGTAATTTTAACACATCTCTTTATAAATTGCAACACTGTTGCAATTTATGTTAAGATTGATATTAATAACCCACTCTTTGATATTAATAATTCCACTCTGTTTTCTTTTTTATAGCGATCTAACATGTTTTACTGTAGAGCGGCACCTCTAGTCTCTCTAGTCACCAATTCACCTATTTTACGGTGCGATTTTCCTTCTTTATGAAGCTTTAAAATAATTTCCCGCTCGCCAATTGAAAGCTCTCTCCGTTTGGGGTGATTTTTTTATAAAATATTTACTCGGTCACTTGTTGATGTATACCCTTGTACAGACAGTGGTAGACTAACTTGTGCGACGTTTGACACTATATCACACAGGGATTCACACACACTATACATGCATATTACACACCTGCACCGTGACTTTTGCAACACGATTTTAGGCACTTGTTTCGTTTGCACAATGTAATGTCTTATGAGATGGGTGTATTAGCATTTATTATATGTATACAAGTTATGTAATGACTGAATTGATGCAATGTATATGTATTTTAATGTGGCGCTTTTTTTACTTTGGAAAATCTAATAAAACCGTTTCTTCTTAGCGCTGCACCAAGACTTTTGCACGCCACTGTACGTGGCTTGTCTCTTTTTTTTTTAAATTTCACTCCGTCGAACACATCCGAGAACGACATTCAGCGTCACTTGGGCAAAAAGCGGAGGGAACGAAGCGGATGCTTTTTTTCAAAGGCCCGCGGATTATAAACACCCGTCGAGAAGTCCACGCTAGAAAAATACGAACGGCTCACAACGCGGGGCTTAAAACGTTTAAATTTCCGTTGAAACTCGCTGTCCCGAACGGCGCACAGTGTGCGAAAACGGCAAAATTTTTCTCAAAATAAGATAACTCCCCCCCACAGAAAACTCCAATCGTTGTGATTTTTTTTTATTTTACAGGTTTTGGACAGTAGATTAAAGGAAAATTGGTCCGACATACGTTTGAGGTTTAAGGGGGGGGAGAGGAGGAGACACCCCATAAGGGATCCCAATAACTTTCCAATTAAAACTTTTAAGCTCCAATAACCGCATACCTCCAACTTTTAACCCCCTGACCTTATAAATTAAGCTGTCAAAACCCCGTGACCTCATAACTTGAAATTTTATACCCCCATAACCTCAACTTTTAGACCCCCATCTACGCAAAAATCAATTTTTCGAGCCCGACAACTCTGAAATTGAGGCTCTTATGTCCCAATATCTATATTAGTTTTGAATCCCCATGACCCCATAACTTAAGCTGTTAAACCCCTATAACCCCATAACCTCAGTTTTGAACCTTTAGATTTGATTTAGGTGGTTTTCTTTGTAGAAGTATAAAACCATTGGTTATAGGGTTCTAAAAGTTCAAAACTGAGGTTATGGGGTTATAGAGGTTTAACAGCTTAAGTTAATGGGGTCATGGGGATTAAAAACTTAGGTTATAGAGATATTGGGGCATAAGAACTTCAGATTTAGGGTTGTCGGGCTAGAAAAATTGAGTTTTGCGTACAGGGGGGGTCTAAAAGTTGAGGTTATGGGGTTATGGGGGTATAAAATTTCCAGTTATGGGGTCACGGGGTTTTGAAGGCTTATGTTATAAGGTCAGGGGGTTTAAAAGTTGGAGGTATGCGGTTGTTGGAGCTTAAAAGCTTTAATTGTAAAGTTACTGGGATATGGGGTTCCTTATGGTGTGCCTGAAGATGCTAACTTGGTTGGCGAAACGCGCGTCGAGAAAAGTGTAGTAGTTCGGTGTTTCGTGGAAAACGTCCAGTTTTTTTTTCTTTTAATCTACTGTCCAAAACCTGTAAAATAAAAAAAAATCACAATGATTGGAGTTTTCTGCGGGGGGAATTATCTTATTTTGAGAAAAATTTTGCCGTTTTCGCCCACTGTGCGGCGCAAAACTGCTCGGGTTTACACATGTCGCGTAGCCATTTGCATATCTTTTCATTCGCGGCGGGGTAGAGTCCGGAAAAATATCGCTATATTTTCTGCGCTTTGGCCGGCGCGGCGCTCCCCGCATTCGGAAGTAATTGCTTCCGCGGCATTTTTGCGGTGACTTCTATGTGAAAATAATTCAGTTTAATGGCTCGTAGTTGCTTTTTAACAAATGGAACGGGAAGGGAAAGGCGCTACATTCCGCAAATTAACGTGCATACCGGTTGTTCTTTTGTTCATTACACGTGCTCAATTATTACTTAATTTGTGAATAAATAAAAGTAAAAGCATTATACAGAGTGGAACAGCCAAAAGGAATAAATTCAGTAGCTCCATTATTATGCATTTTTTTAGAAAATTCTGAGACACGTCAATTTCTAATTCTAAAATGACATATTGCGACGTAAAAATGTCATCCCTAAATTCAACCCCCTTCAGGTAACAGCAACAGCCACTAAATTTTCAAATTGGAAGTAGGGGCTTGTGATACTTCATTTGAAAGGTCTTTTCATTCTCTAGTCAAAACTGCTATGGTTTTATTTTATTTTTTTTGCAGAAATTAACAAGAAAAGAACAGTTTCTCTAGCGTAGGAAATTCGTTACATTAAAATAAAAAACAAATCATAATTAATGCAGCATATGTTCAATATGCATGCCTCCAGCATTTTGGCAGCATCCTAGACGTAAACAGAACTGGCTTCTAATGTTTGTTAACATCTGCGGGGTAATAGACCTAATTGCAAGTGTTATTATTCTTCTTAAGTCAGCTAAATCGTCGAGTTTGGTTTTGTAGACCATACTTTTTACATATCCCCATAGGAAGGAGTCTAACGGAGTGAGATCAGGTGATCGTGCAGGCCATTCTACAGAACCATGTCTCCCTATCCAGCGATTTGGAAATATTGTGTGGAGATATTGTCGGACATTGACTTCGTAATGTGCTGGTGCACCATCCTGCTGGAACCACATTGCATTACCTGGAAGTTGTGGGTTTGCTTCAGCTGGATACAAGTTTGCCATCGTCGGTACAACATTATTTTGGAACAGCGCTAAATAAGTTTCTCCATTCAAATTGCCGTCAATGAAGAAGGGACCAATAATATTTTCTCCAATTATTCTTGCCCAATCATTAACTTTCTCAGGATTTTGCGTGTGTAGGTCCCTCATCCAGTGAGGTTTCTCTCTCGACTAGTAACGACAGTTTTGGCGATTAACATGGCCGTGAAGTGTAAATGTAGATTCATCCGAAAATAAAACATTTTCTATTTGTAAAGTATTGTCATCATCAATCATTTGCATCATTTGTTCATCAAAATCGTCTTCCGCGAGCTCATTAGTTGGTACCAGTTTATATGGGTGCATCTGATTTTCTGTAAATACGCGGAGAATCGAGGAATGGCTAATATTTAATGCTGAAGCTGTTTGACGTCTCGACGTATGTGGATTTTCTTCAAGCATAAGCATTACATCAAATTTCTGATCATCACTGAGTTTATTGTGAGGATATTTCTTCAGCTGCCGTACATATCCACGTTCCCGAAACTGCTTTTCTATTTTACTTACGGTACCTTGAGATATCGGCGGCAACTCCCGATATTTTTCTTGAAATAGGCGAACAACTTCAGCCTGCGTTCGTGTTCTGTCTCCGTAACCAATCATCTCCAGAATCGTTATCCTATGCATTTCTGTTAAGTAAACCATCTCTCTGAATTGCAACACGAAAACTAAAGCAAAAAGTTTAACACTGATCACTGGTAACTACTGCTACAATGACAAGCACGTTTCTAAGTAGTTTCACTAAAGCTGATAATGGCCAACTTCTTATATTTCAGGTTTGTTTTTTTGTTGCTTGCTCGTTTTTGTCGTTCGATTGTCAAGCAAAAAATTGTACATATTTATTAGTAACTTTTTGTCTTATGGTAGGGAATGTCGGAAATTACAGACATCTACTTTTTGTTATTATTAACATTTCAGAACCTAAAATTGACAAACTTATAAGTTTTATTTTAATGTAACGAATTTCCTACGCCGGAGAAACTTATCTTTTTTTCTTGTTAATTTCTGCAATAAAATTTAAAACCATAGCAGTTTTGAATAGAGAATGAAAAGACCTTTCAAATGAAGTATCACAAGCCCCAGTTTGAAAATTTAGGGGTTGTCTCAGGATTTTCTAAAAAAATGCATAATAATGGAGCTACTGCATTTATTCCATTTAGCTGTTCCACACTGTATACATAACACAGTAACGACAGTAATGTTAACCACTTCTTACAATTAGTCAAAGTCGTAGCGCTGGTACTTTTATTCCCGGTTAAGACCGATTAATTAACTAAACGATAATACATGTGAAATGGTATATGCCTTAACTGGGACTAAAAATACCGGGCCTGTACTCGGGGCCTAGTATCTAATCTCCTCTGCACAAACTGATTAGTTCCCTAAGCCCACCCTGTACTGTTAGTTCTTCACAAAACTGATCATGTCTCTAGTAATCATAAAGGAAACACAAAAAAGTCGATACTAGTTATAGTACAAAAAAATATCTGAATTTGAGCAACGATCAAAATGTGTGAGTTGGAATACCTATGCTGCTGACCGCAGCAGGAATATTAAAGTAAGTAAGGAAGTAAAGAAAGTAAATAGAACCCAATAAATCGCAATACTGCACGATAACCTAAATCGGATTTATTTATTTACGTTTATTTCTCCTATAAAGCATGTCGCGTTGGCCGTCTCAATCAATTGGGGCCGAGATAGATGTTTCACCGAACTGTTTTCGAGGAAACGTGGAAATAAAGGTCGTCAACAATAACTAACACCAGCTTTTACAAGTTCCTTTATAGCGCCGACACGTCAGATAAACATAAAAGAGGCGGTAATAGATTTTATTCTGGCAAACCGAAGAATGCCCGCCTTCAGAGGCTGCATAAACATTTACTTTGAGGTGCAAAGGTTGAATGAAAAAGAGTTCATTGAAAGCGCGAAACAAAATACAAATAACAGGGTATAATTATTTATATCTACGATATTCGTATATTCGTAGAAATCTTCACTATCTTCTGAGAAAATTTACTCGAACAAGTTGGTTAGTATTATAAAATTAATGTCAAAATTAATGTCACTAATTTTTTAAAAGCACTAGAAAAAAAACAGTTTAGGAAAACAGTTACAAAGAACAAAACAATGATTCCAACAAGTTCAAACTTGTACTGAAGGTGCATTACATGTTAACCTACCGCCCTTCGAAGTCCCGTCTTCGCAGTGTTGCTAGAGTTTGCGATACGTTGCCAGTCTAATTAAGTCTTTTCAGATTTTCACATTTTTCGCCGAACTTTTTTCCTGCTCTTTATCGTAATATTGTTAGTTTGTATCATCCTCAGTTAGAATGGTAACATGTTGGTAAACTAGTATATAAGTAATAAATAGTATATAAGTAATTTCATTCAATAGCAGAACAGTATAAACAACATAGTCTACTAGGGTTGAATAGTATATATGGGGAATTTCACGCCAACTAAGTGAGATAAAAAAAATCTGTTTGAAACATCGATAATACTTGCTAAAAAACTAATTTCCCTAAAATTTTAGATTTTTTTGAGCCACAAGGAGAGGGATGGTGAGGGTGAGAAAATACAAATTTTCGTTTCGACTCTAAAACTTCAATCTATCTCGGTAAGAAAATGAAAAAAATGAAAAAAGAAGGTTGCAATGGTTTTCGATGTGTTTTTTTTTGCGTAGAATACGATAAAACTATTTTCAAAATTATTGGGGGTAGTTTTCATCCTTATTTTGAGGATTGAAAGTTTAAAATCGAAATTTCGAAAAGCCTGACACAATTTTTTTTCGTTTTTTTTTTTTAAAATTTCGATTAATTTTGAATTCATAATGGGCGTCGACCAGGAACTGGCCCAAAAAACGGCCCAAAGGTGAAAAAACGTGGTTTTAGCGTTTTTTCTCATCCTGTGAAATAGTAAATGGCAAGTGAATAATATATTCCAAGGTTTTTGGGGTCGCTGAACGGACGCTGGGGTTACGAATCTAACGTCAGATTTTCAAAAAACAAAATGGCGGATCCAGTATGGTAGGCAACTTTTAATGCCCCATATATTTTTGAACTGCTTCTATTTAAAAAAAAAATACTATGGATTAATATCCCTTTAGAACTTTGGGTTTTGTTAACATTTCCTGGACAGTGATTTTAAAGAAAACTAGGTATGGTAAGATTACTCTTTAACATCAGTTCAAGAACTTTGAAAATAATCTGATATTTTCGGTTTTTTGAAAACTAAAATTCTACTTATTTAGCGATATCTTTTCAGATACTTATTCAACATGTCACATTTCAACTTGGTCATTTTAGACGCCGAATTTCACAAGATGTAATCCTATCAGAAGCAAAACAAAATCACACCATAGTACAAAAATTATCAGCCTTTAAATTTAAGCAACCTTAAAAAAATGATGAAATGTGGGTGTATGATGACATTGATGACATTGATTACTGATGATTTTCGTTGCCGTCTGTACGTACATTATCACTCATTTCACGTTAAGCATGGATACCACGATTTCCGAAGCCAATTTTATTATTATCATTTACAGAAATTTCGTGTATCTCTGGTCCTTATATTCCGAATGGCGTACGCCACGTGAATTTTAATTTTATCATCGTTCTTCCCTTATGCCACTGGAAAAAGGAAAAGCATAGAGACTTTGTTGGATCACGTCTAGTCATTGTCTTACTCATAAATCTAAATTCCTATTTCTGGCTCACAGAAATCGGTCCGTATACTTCACTGTCATATTAGTATGGATAAAAACCTATAAAATAATTCACATCGATGTATTAATGAAACTCAAATGCGAAATCTTATTAACTATTAACTACATATTTATTAACTACATAGAAATAATATTAACTACATTACTTAGAGCCCGTAGGTTAATACTTGAATCCAGGACCGGTTTTAACTCAACTGGAATACTGTTATATGTGCCACATTAATAAAATACATCGTCAACTCCTGTATACAGTACGTGTCACTCTAATGCGTACATAGCAGAATGAAGGGGAATCGATAAGTTAACTTTTTTGTTGAAGACTTCACCACCGCCTAAACATGAGGTGGTAACCAATCGCGATCCGTTCGCTAGCGCAGGCGTATGGCAGGCATCCGGTTTGTCGATGATTGGGTTGAAATTTGAAATAGTATTTTATATTTCATTCTGGTCTAATTACTGATTAGTAGAGACAGGATCATTTTTGTGCATAAGGATTTCAAAACAATTTTTTTTGCACATAAAAACAGGTGTAAAGTTTAACATCCTTGGTGGATATCTTGTTTTCGATTTCGCTTAGGCCAGACCATTCCTGTATTGGCTTCGTGCTAACGTGCATAATACCGACAACATGTTTGACCCACTATAGGAGTCGGAATTTTTCGAAGTAGGTCCGGCTCGGAATCGATTCATACAATCGAAATACATATCATTTCATAGAATCTCGAAATAGACAGCGCACTTTTAAACAGATAAGGGCCCCAGCATGTATTGTGTGTTTCATTGCGTTGTTGTGTTAAATTTTATTATATGCAACACAGTCTGAAAATGACATTCGAGTCATACGGTCGAGCGTTAGATAAACAATTTTCCGGAACTGACCCTTAATGGAAGTGAACTTCGTTTTACCGTGTATGACAGTGTACTGACATGCCAGGCAAAAACATATGTTTTACACCATGTTGGTATAGACAAACATAAAGCTCGTGTAAGTGGTGGTGTGGGTGTGCGAGGCAGACAGAGACCATTTAGCTTGGATTTAGAAAAAGATGGTAGCGTGCAATAGCGTGGACCACGGAGGTTATAACAAGGGATACCTTAGAGAAAAATGGTCGTACAGGAAATAAAAAAAGGCAATTGTAGCCTCAAGTGTCTAGTTTTCAGATCTGGACTTAAAATTGTTTTAGCGGGTGTGGTTCTCACATAATCATCCGAAAACCAACAAAAATGTTTTTACAAATTTTTGCTCGTCTTTAAAATGGTCTGTAGACTTCAAAAATTTGTGTTTCATCATGCGACCATAAAGCTCTTTTAGACAATTTAATCAGCTTTAATTTGACCTCTTAACGAGCTCCGTACGATGATTTGCCGAGGAGTTATTATCGATCAAAGCAAAAAAAGTCCTTTTCAACTTTGACAATCAATTACTCGGGAACTATCTAATGATCGTACAGAAAATGTAACTGCAAAACATTCTCTATAAGACACAATTGGGGGCGATTGATAAAAAAAAAATTGGTATAACTTTGGATATAATGGATGAACGAAGGATATCGTCGGTAATTTATTAACCTCAAAGTGTCTCCAAAAAACCCTCAAGGTTGCAAAGCGCTGCGATTTTTTTTCTTAGTGCTCCGAAGGTTTAAAGGACCCCGCACCAATCATATGGATTTTGGTTCCCGGCCAATTTTTCTGGGGTTGAAATATGTTGTACTTTGAATCCCCCTGAACAAAAGTTTTCATGGCACCAAGGTCCAAAAATCAACTCCAAGCGAGTTACGAGCAGTCGAAATCAGAATTTTTTGGAATCTATTGAGCTTAGCTAAAATTATCTAAGAACAAAAATGTCTTAGAATTAGTCAAAGAATACCCTCAAATTTTTTCAGGATTTTTAGATGATTTTTGAAATGACGAAAAATTGCAATTTTTCGCCATTTTTAAAAAACCAAAAATCATCTCTAAAAACCCTTGAATTTGAGAGTATTATTTGACTAATTCTGAGACATTTTTGTTATTAGATAATTTTTGATACTCAATTTTTGAAAAAAAAAATTTTCAAAAAAAGTTTTTTTTTTCGATTTTTTCCAACGAGTAATGTTTTTGAGCAAAAAAATATGGATTGTCGCCAAAAAAATCATATTTAAGTTGAAAATATGTATAAAAATCGAAAAATTGCTTGTTACGGTGATTTTTGGCTGAAACGATAAATTTAAACCTTCGGGGCACTAAGAAAAAAAAAATCGCAGCGCCTTGCAACTTTGAGGGTTTTTTGGGGTCACTTTTAGGTTAAAAAAATTACCGACGATATCCTTCGTTCATCCACTATATCCAGTTATACCAAATTTTCCAACAATTTTTTAACTTTTTTTGCCAATATTGTCGCTTCAAAAAATTTTTTTATCAGTCTTTTACAGCCTCCGATTGTGTCTTATAGAGAATGTTTTGTAGTTTCCAAAACCCTACCTCAATTTTCTGTACGATCATTAGTTCCCGAGTAATTGATTGTCAGTTGAAAAGGACTTTTTTTGCTTTGATCGACGATAACTCCGCGGAAAATCTTCGTACGGAGCTCGTTAAGAGGTCAAATTTAAGTTGATTAAACTGTCTAAAAGAGCTTTGGGGTCGCATGATGAAAAAACATTTTTTGAAGTCCACAGACCATTTTAAAGACGAGCAAAAATTTAGAAAATATTTTTTGTTGGTTTTCGGATGATTACATGAGAACCACTCCCGCTAAAAAATGTTTAAGTCCAGATCTGAAAACTAGACGTTCTCCGAATTATCCCTTGTTGAAAATTACCCAAAAATTTGGAATTTTTTTTAATATCCTTTAGTTTTTGTTACTAGTTTACAAATACTGATAATAAAAAGAAATGCCATGAAATTCATTTAAAATTTTTATATCGGTCGTTTCGGCACATAAAACAATTCGTTCATATCTTCTCAGATTGCGTTTTATAGATTACTACATTATTCACTGCTCTCATTAATTTTTTGTTTCGTTAATTTTGGTTCATCCTCTCTGGAAATGGAAATATAGTTTTACTCAGATAAGAGCTTCCAGAATTACGAGAGTGGATGGATTTTGAATGGAAATTCGGTCTCGTCGAGATCTTCGAACAAAAGTGTGCTACTCCATGTCGTTATTCGCGAAAAGCAGAAAGATCCGCAGCTGCAAGCGGAGCCCAATAGCGAATTCTAGGCACTTAATTTTTCAAGGACGTTCCCCGTGCTCGGCACCACTTTGTTGTTCAGACGTAAGCACATAAGGGGCTCGAATTGACACACTCGTATAATTAACGTGAGGTTTGCTTACAAACCGAAATACATAATGCTGGAACAAGGCCGTTAGTAATTCTAGTTTCCCCCCTGGACCCGGCAGTGGGAGGGAAACCCGCCGTGTTTGCTTACCGAATTTATTCTTTATCGAATCTGGCATTTAGAGTGCCACATCGATCGAGGCGAAAGATCGAGTTCGGAGGCAAACGACGAACTTAAAAGTTCCTCCTGCCGATTCATATTTAATTTGGACGTGAGTCATAACTAGAGTTGGTGCAGCGCAGAGTGTAACAGGACCGTAGTCAGTTTATGAATAAAAATGTTCATATGTTCACAGAAAGTATGTTGCATCATAGTATAAAGATTATTACTTATTACCAAGCGCGAATGTGACAGGGCCGAAACTGTGCATGTCCTGCCCTTGACTCGTTGGCCTTCACAGCTGACTTGCATTACGAAAACTGCGATAGCAATTTTAGTTATTTATGGCACGCTGTAACAGACATTCGCTAGTATTGCATCGCGTTGATACGTTTCGTTTTTATGTATTCGCCGTGTGTTTAAATAAATTCATAAATATTAATAATTATTAGTTGAAGGGAGAAGTGAATAAAGTGAGGTACCATGCCAAAGGTGAAAAGAAATAGACGGGAAGTATTTAAAACGTGGTTTGACAGTGATCCCGAGGGTTTAAGGACGTACGTATTCAAGGAAATGACCTTTTTTGTACTGTGTGTCAACGCATTATAAATTTTTCAGATAAAATTAAAGTAACAAGACATCTGAAAAGCCATGCCTCGTCCAGCGCAGACGACTTCGTATTTTTCTATGAACTTACAGAAGCCTTTGTTGCAAGCAATATTCCATTAAACAAACTAGAGAACACCAAGTTACGTACGTTTTTAGAAAAACGTATGGACCGAAAAATTCCTCATGAAAGTATGTTAAGACTTGATATGTCGATCGGGTTTACAACAATGTAGTGACATCAAAACGCGAAGACATAGCGGACAACTTCGTGTATTTTATTATAGACGAAGCTTCCGATACTTGCGGGCGTTTAGTAGCTAATTTGTGACAAACGTCGCTACTTCACTCCAGAACACTTAGAAAAGCACATAATAATATGTTTTAACCACCGCTAACCTGACTTAATCGTACTATTTGGTAAAAATAGTACTATGTTGCTACATAATTTATGTAAACATATTAATATTTTCATTCGTTAACTGACTACGGTCCTGTTACACTCCGCGTTCGCACGAACTCTAGTCATAACGCAGTTTGGGCCATGTCGAAAAAAACAAGATCTTTGTTCTCGGCAGTCAAGGTGTTAATAAAGTCGATCTATAATTTAATACACAAAAATATACTAATACACAGAGTGTTCCATTTAAAACAACGAAGTTTTGTAGCGGTTACAGGAAATGGACCATCATTGTGGGCAACTTTTATTTGAAACATTTTCTTCAAATTTACAATAACAGAGTTGTACAAGACCCGGATAGATGGATCACCCCGTATATAACACCAGCCACCACTGGATTTTGCCAACCTCAAATCGAGTACTTGTTTAGTTCAAATGGAATAGGTACCTTGTATTTTTTTTCTGCTTGAAAAGTTGAAATAAATCCCAATCAACTTAAAAAAAAAATCAAAACTGAAAGGTTGTCGTCGATTTTATCATACTTTATGAATGCACTCTATTGAAAAGCACCGCATCGACGGCTACGTGCAGCTTTGGTACGTTTCAGAACCAAAGGCGAACACTGACCCATATCTATAGGTCAGATTAGCGCCAGTGTAACAAAGCGACGGAAAACCCGCCCGTATTCTATGCCAGAATTGACGAACTTTCGACGTAACACGTACCTCATATAACAGAATTATTTCCATCGATCCCGCGGCCGAGTTGCTCGCCATTCCGCAAATGGGATTTTTACAGTGAAACACGAGCCGGAAAATCCCTGCCGGATGGAATCTACAATGGTCGACACAAAGATTATGATGTTATGTTAATTAAAAAGCGAGCCGGTTTTATAGAGACGTACTGTTATCGAAATGGATGTGAAAAATAGAACGATTTGAAAAAACTTGATAATGTGGGTGGACAAAATCGGTCTATGTTTTGTCGTCACCGTCGAGAAGTAAGGCCTCAACGCTTACGGTGACGTCACCACTCCGAGGTGACTAAGCCGTTTAACATTCATTTGAAATACAGATTATGTTATAGTGAAATATGAATTAAGATTTAAAAATAATCAGGAAACCATTATGGCTGTTATAACAAATCGATTGTTCGTATGGTTCTTTAACCTTTTTAATAAAAGGTGTACAAACAAGTTTTTAATAAAAAATTGTGAATTTATTGTGAAAGGACGACACTTAATGTTTTATTCGATCGTTTGCCACTACTTTTTCCCATCTTTCTGGTAGCATACAGATACCTCGTTGGAAGAATGTTTCATCAGAAGGCTATCCACGAATCGACCCAATTTTTGGTATCTTCATATCATGTGAAGTGTTACTCACACAGCTCATGCGCCATCAATCGAAACAAGTGGAAATCGGAAGGAGCAATGTCTGGTGAATACGGCGGGTGGGGTAAAACTTCCCAATTGAGTGTTTCCAAATAGGTTTTGATCGGCGCCGGAACATGTGGACGAGCATTATCATGCAGGAGAATGACTTTGTCGTGTCTGGAGTAGTAGTGGGCGCGCTTTTCCTTGAGTGCTCCACTCAATCTCATCAATTGTATTCGGTAGACAGCTCCAGTAATGGTTTCGTTCGGCTTGAGCAACTCATAATAAACGACACCAAGCTAATACAAATATACACCAGAGTTTTTCCCATGGATATTTGGCTGAGCTGTAGATGTTGAAGCATGGCCAGGTGGTCCCCATGATTTATTCCTTTTTGTATTTTCATAGTGGATCCATTTTTCATCACCAGTGACTATACGGTGTAGAAAACCTTTTCGTTTATGCCTGGCAAACAGCATTTCACGTGTGAAAATCGGCGTTCAACGTTTCTCCTCGTCAGTTTATATGGAACCCAATTTCCTTGTTTTTGAATCATTCCCAATGATTTCAACCGATGTGAAATTGCTTGTTGAGTCACTCCTAATGTAAGTGCAAGTTCTCCTTGCGTTTGGCACGAATCTTGATCCATAATGCTTCTAATTCCGCGTCTTCGTACACTTTCGGCCTTCCGCAACGTTCTTTGTCATCGACGTCAAATTCACCGTTCTTAAACTTTTGAAACCATTCACGACAACTTCTCTCACTTAAGGCAGCCTCACCATATGCTTCTACAAGCAATCGATACGCCTCAGCTGCAGATTTCTTCAAATTGAAGAAGTCAATCAAAAGTTTCCACAAATGACGTTTATTCGGCTCAAATCTAGACATTCTCGCACACAAAAGAATATATTATACTGATAAAAAATCACTAAGAAAACATTTATTTAAGGTTATGTTGTTGCCTGATGTCCAATCTTACGATAACGACTTTTACATTTGACAAATTTAACCATACCTTACTGGTGGCGCCAACATTTGACAAACGGCGGAAATTTATTTGTACACCTTTTATTTAAAATATAATTGCTTTCTTGAAATTGCCTTGCATAATGACTTTTAATTTTGCATCTCTACTTAGGCGACACGCAACATTTTTGGATAAATATTTCGGAAAATTAGAACATACCGTGGGAATGGCGGCAGAAGCTAGTTTGGGACTTTAAATCTACTGTAATGGTTTTACCAGATTTTGAGTCAAGAGCGACAGAAAGACAATATTTTTTTACACACAACACAAACCCTATTTTATTTTGTTGCGAACTTATATCTTGGTTTCATTACTATGATTAGTGCCCGTAGGTTAATAATAGATTCCAGGACCGGTCTTAACGCGTCTTGAAAACGCGTATATCGTGAATAAGGTATATCGCCAACTCCTGTATAACATATGTACATAGTACAATCGTAGTTCAATCGTGCACTCCAACCAAGTTATGGCACGTTCCAAAGGTCGAGTAGCGAACGAGAACATAATTTACACTTATCGCTAGTATTCATTGAATTGCGCTGGTCGATGCATCATTCGTGTGCACGAAACGTCGAATAAGTTTGTAAAAATGTCAGGACAGTGCTTAACAGGAGCGTTGGATAAACAATTTTCCGGAAGTGTTATCGTGTGTGATAGTGTACTAACGTGGCACGTAAAAACAGATGGTTTGCAGCTTGTTCCTACAAACAAACATAAAGCTCTGGTAGGTTGTGGTGTAAGTGTTAGAGACAGACAGAGACAATTTAACTTGAATTGAGTCAAAATGGTAGTGCGTAATATTAAACGACGGAGGCTGAAGGACAATGTAGCTAACGTAGTGGTTGGGGGACTGGATGAGGCAAAAGCCATGGAAGGGCATTTGATAGCTTCAAGGGTGTTGGAAAGCACAAATGTGGAAACAATTAGTGAGTGTGTGACTAGAAGTTAGCAGTCTACAGTCACTATGGGGCGAGGAGAACTCTGAAGTAAATAAACGCCATGTATTGCTGCTACTGTAGGAAGCGACGATTAAAACAGAACACTCTGTATTTGCAATATGTTATTTTGTGCACAGTCACGATTTTTTTCAACAAAGTTCGAGCCGATTTTAATTTTAATTTATTCGTCTCCGAAGTAAAAACCCTATACGCCGCTTTTTTTCAGGAACTTCGCAGCTTTTTCGCCTCGAATATATGTTGCGATTAGAGGAACGCCCCCCTCCGAAAACCTGAATTATTAAACGCAATAAAAACTTCGTAGTCGAGCGCCATTCTATCGTAATTAAAAGTCTGAACGGTTTTCCCTTAACTACCTGAAATCTGAAATTAATTTAACCCCGTCTTAACCTTAATTTAATAGCGGGGCGCGATCAGACTCTCCGTATAAAACTCGCCACTCTTCAGCCGACCGATTAAATCGAGGCGAAACTTTAAACTCATTACAATCGCAGTCGGCCGTGGAATCGCGAGAGACACAATGGCGAACGTACCTGATCGATTTTATGATTATCGCGTTATACGCTGACGGGAAGTGCCGCGATCGAGAATGTCCATCTAGTGTGCCCTCTTCGATATCCTGCAGAACGTTCCACACGAGTAGACAAAGCAATGAGGAAAACGTAATTTTTGCTCGTGCTCGTTTCATGTCAGCAGTTGCGCACAAAATGGCACCTAATGTACTTGACTCGCATCTCAAATATGTAAGAAATTATCCCTGTATACGAGGTGTGGCTATTAATGAACCGAACTACTGTCATAACACTGTTTGTTCGTTACCAATTACAGTAGCAACTTTTTCGCCTTCAATGCACTCCCCTTGGCGATCTCTACACCGCTCCATACGATTTTTCCGTTGTTGAAAGCAGTGCTGGAAGTCCGCTTCTGTCAGCTTTAACCGCTTCCACACTTTCGAATCTTGTTCCCTTCAGTGTCACCGTGTCTAACAAGCTTGGATCAGTGTCAATGTTGTTTAGAATGTCAGTGGAAATGTTCATTCTTGATTCCTTTTGCTCGGGAGTGAGGAGTCTTGGCACCATTTTTGAGCAACTTTACGCATGTTGAACAATTCATGCCAAATCTGGCGAAAACATTCTTTGTCGATTCCTGTTATTTCAGCAATCCCTCAGATGCTTAGAAGACGATCTTCGCGGATTAATTTAGCAATTTTTTCAATGAACCAAAAGTCCGTTTTTGACGTTGAGGACCCACGTCCCTCTTTAAACCGTTTAAACCATTCAAAAACTTGTGTGCGAGATAAACATTCATTCCCGTATACCCGTTGCTCCTTCTGAACATATTTTCGAAGCGCCACTGGTGCGTTGACTAATTCAAACGATTTCTACAGTCAAACTGAGCCACCCACTGGTTTGTTCAGCGAGCTCAGGGTGGGGAAAGTATCACCAGACACAGTTTTGTTCAAACTTGTCGCGACACGCTCGCAGCGCGCTGGTAGCAGCATCAATTCGGTTATTTAATAGCCGCACCTCGTACAGGGTGTTTCGTAAGTAATCTGAAAAACTGAGAGAGTTACCTCCTCAAGCGATTTCGTGAAGAAAAGGTCATTCAATTTTTGAGTTATTAAGTTTCAGTTTTTGTTTTGTTTTGTTTTTTTTTTTTAGAATTTGAATTAAAATAATATAATTATTTTCTTAATTTTCTAGGGATTTGAACCAAACTTGGTGTATAACAGTTTTTGGGGGCATTGAATCCATATCTGGCATCATAAGTATAAAATTCAATATGGCATCTTTAGCATTCTTTTTATTTTTTTTTAAACTGGACCGGAAATTGTTTTGATAAAGGTTTTTCGAGGTTGCTGACCAAAGTTTTTGTAGTTGCTGAATCCGGAATTAGATTTTTAAATTTCAAGATGGCCGATCCAAAATGGTGGTCGAAAATTCAAATATTTTCGGAATTTTAGAAAAACTGCATGTAGGGAATTTTTTTAGATAACTCATTACTAATCTGGAATCAAATTGTGAAAATTCACAATGGCGGACGAAAATTAAAAATTTGTGCGAATCTGAAAAGCTATATATTGGGGTTTATGAGGTCACTGATAACAAATCTGAAAACAAATTTTGAAAATAAATCCGAAATTGTGGATCCAATATGGTGGTAAAAACTAAAAAATTGTGGGAACCTGGATAAAAAGCAATATATAGCAGTTTTTGAGGTCGCTGATTACAAATCTAAAATCAGATTTTGAAAATTCAAAGTGGCAGATCCAACAGCTACAGCAGAATAAGTGAAAAACTTCTTGAGTATACACAATATTCATTCAATATACAATATTCTGTCAAACATCTAATCTGTAATACGAATGTGAAACCAATTCTGTACCCTCGTAGTTGAAAAAATTGAATGTTTCACATGAGCTCCACCCAATTTTCCAACCTTCGGAGTAGTAAATATAAAAAATAACTCAAATTAAATTAGAGACACAAAAACCCTTGTATATAAAATATGTAATGGTTTGGTATAGAATTGAAAAAAACTCGAAATTTCACCTCAACTCCTATTTTTCACCCCTCGGGGTGGCAGATCACTTGCAATCGAATTAGAGACAACTCTTGCAATCGAATTAGAGACACAAAAACCCTTGTGTATAAAATATGGAATTGTTTGGTATAGAATTAAAAAAAACTATATTTCACCTAAACCTCTATTTTTCACCCTTCAGGGGTGGCAGATCAAAAAAAATAACTTTTGCAATCAAATTAGAGACACAAAAAAATCCCTGCATACAAAATGTGCAACGGGTTGGTAAAGAATATACCCTTCGGTGGTGGTAGATCCAAAAAAAAAAACCTTCGATATGGATTCAGTGACACAAAAAACCCCTATATACTAAATATTGTACGATTTTGTAAATTATTCGAGGGTACCAGTTTTGGCACGAACAGTGGCAAAAGGTGAACCAGTGAACCGGTTAATTAACATTATTCTGGTTCAGGTGAAAATGTGAAAGATCCATCACTGTGTTTGAAATAGAATCAAGACCCTCTTCGACTATGGAGATAGCTTGTTTATTAACGCTTTTCCACAGCGTGAAATAGTGTGTTGCGAAACATGAGCGGGACATAGCGATAATGGCATTCATAACCCGCATTTCGCAGTGTGGCGACCGCATCCCGTCATTTAGCTCTCCCACGAGGAGGCATTCCTTCAAATGAAAAAACGTCATTCAGCGTAACAAATTACTCCGGTTAATTTCCATGCTGGCAGCGGCACGGGCCATTTGGAGCGAACGCGAGCTCTGTATGATTACATTAAAATTAATTCATTCGAAAAGCGGGTGACGCCGTTTACATACGTACGAGTATACCTTGAAATGTACTCATTCCAAAACGGATTGCCATTACATACCGGGTGACCACGAGATTACTACCCAGGCTCTAGCTGAGGCACGAAAAAAGATATCGATTTCAAATTTTGGGAATGTATATCATTGAATGGGATGCAAAACTTAGTTACAAAAACGACTGATCATCACTTCCTGTTTGACCGGAAATGCCCTAAACTTTGTTATTTTATATGGAATACCCTGTATATTGTATATTTTTTTAATTCTACTGAAAAAACTAAGACTAAAACATGTATCATGTCCTATACCTATCTTTGACATTTTCCGAGAAAATCGCGTTTAAAGATGTCAAATGGGTCATTTATAAAATTCTTTTGAAAGAAAAAAAGTGAAGATAGGGACAAACTCATATGATATCTTTAACTTATTTTGGAAGCACTAAAGCCTGATATCATTAAAATTTCGCACTTCCGGCTCAACCGGAAAATACCGGAAGTCATCTTTAGAAGCAATTTACTGCAATAATTTTAATGGAATGCCCTATAACTAATTAGAAATTTGAATTCTACAAACAATTTCGAATCATTCTTATGTACACTTCCCTATACCCAAAGTTCATAGTTTTTGAGATATTAAATGTTTAATGTCAGAATGTCATAGGTATGAACGATGCATAAATAGAAAACGATAGAATCAGTCAATGCATCTATCAGAGGTGCCTGGGAATTTTAATATAAGTAGGCGCTATCACAGGCTTTTGTTTTTAAACGTCAGTTTCTTTTAGGTTCTTCTTCAATTCTTTCGTTTTTTAAGTGACGTTCAAGCCAAGGGAAATATTTATCATGTGGTTGTGCACGATCTGGATATCGTTGCCCGTATAAAGCTTTTGCTTCCCTGCGATTTTTTCTCACTTCTCCATACACTAGCAGCATGTCGATTTGATGTTCGCGAGTAAAAAGTGGCATTTTAAATAAAAGAGAAATAATAACACTACCACCAAACGTTGTAAACAGTAAGAATGAATTGTCAAATTAAGCAACAATGAAGAAACTGACGTTTAAAAACAAAAGCCTGTGATAGCGCCTACCTATATTAAAATTCCTATGCACCTCTGATAGATCCATTGACTGATTCTATCGTTTTCTATTTATGCATCGTTCATACCTATGACATTCTGACATTAAACATTTAATATCTCAAAAACTATGAACTTTGGGTATAGGGAAGTGTACATAAGAATGATTCGAAATTGTTTGTAGAATTCAAATTTCTAATTAGTTTTAGGGCATTCCATTAAAATTATTGCAGTAAATTGCTACTAAAGATGACTTCCGGTAGAGCCGGTTGAGCCGGAAGTGCGAAATTTTAATGATATCAGGCTTTAGTGCTTCCAAAATAAGTTAAAGATATCATATGAGTTTGTCCCTATCTTCACTTTTTTTCTTTCAAAAGAATTTTATAAATGACCCATTTGACATCTTTAAACGCGATTTTCTCGGAAAATGTCAAAGATAGGTATAGGACATGATACATGTTTTAGTCTTAGTTTTTTCAGTAGAATTAAAAAAAATATACAATATACAGGGTATTCCATATAAAATAACAAAGTTTAGGGCATTTCCGGTCAAACAGGAAGTGATGATCAGTCGTTTTTGTAACTAAGTTTTGCATCCCATTCAATGATATACATTCCCAAAATTTGAAATCGATATCTTTTTTCGTGCCTCCGCTAGAGCCTGGGTAGTAATCTCGTGGTCACCCAGTATACTCCATTTCTCATTATGTCAGTCGTTGTGTATCTACACATACATCTAGAGGGGTGTTATTTTAAGGAAATTTTACAGCCAAGGCCGCGCACAGTGGGTTAGAATCGGAAAATCCTGGCCAAAAATCGAAAAACCAAATTCGTTATATACTGTTTTAATTTATATAGCTTTGTGAAGCAGGGTTTCCTGCGTGTAATACTGAAACGACAGCTACCTAGGTTTTATACCTGCCGTTCTACTTCAGTCGGAAGTTGGCCAACTTCGAGTGCGTAACGGTACGAGAATCGGTCCCGAAATACTCAACGTTCGTGTGTTGTGAATTTTTGTTATCACAAGGTGTATTTCCGACTTAAAAAATGGAGGCTACTCTTGAAGGGATGTAAAATATTATCTATGCATTGAAATTCAAAATTTTTGTATTTCTTATTATGGAAAATAAATGTTAACTCTGCGCTTATAATACAAACGCGCATGTTAAGGTAGCGAAAGAAAAGTAGGAAAATAGTTTGTACCTACAGAGACCTAACACTAATTCACAATTTAACATGTGGGAAATATTAGTGGAATAAGAAATTCATAAAAATTGGCCGCTACAAACTGCTCATTTCAGTGAAATATGCAAAAATAGAAAGGTGAGTCCAATAGAACGTTCTCGGGGCAATTGTAACTGTACCTGCGTCAAAGCAGGTGTTCATCTCCGATGCAATAGTAAGTAAGTCCCAACCAAGGGGGGAAATGTATATACCTAGTGTACACTATTGACCAGTTGAAGGAGAAATATAGGTGTCTCAATATTCCGTGAAATATATATTTTTTATTTTATACTAGTTAAGTAACCTAATCCAACTTAACTGAGATTCTCTGCGATCAATTTTTAACACAAAATAATTTTAGTAACCTAATGTAACTTAACTGAAGACACGTTGCGTGCAATTGTAGGTTCCAAAAAAATTCTTACTTTTGGTCCTCCATTCCTTCAGGGAGTTAGATTAAAATCTTATTAATGAAAAATATAAATAATCTTATTCGAATCAAAATATGTAGCTTTTTAAGAAAATTTTACTTCCGGTTCTCCACCTGTTTTTTTCGGTAAGGAGATTTAGTTGAAATTATATAAGCAGAAAATATCAATGCTCTAATTTTGATCATAATAAGTACCTTTTATCGCGAAAAAAATGGTTACATGCGGTTGCTGCCGGTCTGCCATTTTGTTTCCCTTTTGAGGAGAGTATTAAACTGAAATCTTATTTACAGAAAATATGAATAATCTAATTTGGATTTTTAAAAGTTGCTTTTATCGCAAAAAGCGGTTATTTTCGGAACGCCATTTTGTTTGAAATTTTGTATACATTTGTGTATATATTTTTTTAAAATATAAAGTACAAATTTGAAATCAGCGACTCCAAAAACATAAAAAATAATAAATTCTATATAGTTTGACAAATTTTCTCCTTTTCTCGATTTTTGGCCAGGATTTTTCGATTCTAACCCACTGTGCGGCGTTGGCTAAAGGATTAAAAATATTTTACAATTTTTGCTGATATTGGTTGCAAAAATGGGTCACGTGGCTAACTGATGTGGTGACATTATTGACTTTTTTTTTGTTGGAACGTATTTGGAAACACTGGGGCAAGCACTGACGGACACGACGTGCATCATCACCAACTTCCAACGTGTGTATAATTTCGGTTTGAAAGCTTTAAACTTATTTTCGGCCAAAATACTTTGAATGTGTGTCTTGCTAATATCAATTTGTACAGATCTCTTTCTTAGTGATAGTTTTGGATTTTCTTCGACTGAATTTAAAACTAGAATTGTGGCTGCATCATCGTCATCATGGATCGTCTTTGATTTTTTTCCGCATTTTAAATCACTAGTTAAATCAAATTTTCGTACTTTTCTAAACTTAATATAATATGATAAATATTTTATAAGAAAACTATTTAATAAGATAAATTTTATGTTGTAAAGTCAGCATTATTTGGAATTAAAAATCAATAGTTGAAATTTCAAGCGCTTTGTCAAACACAATGTCAAACAATAACAAGCCTATTGATGGCTCACTGGAATTTCAAATATTCTAATTAGGGACTTTGAGAAGAAATGGTGTAAAAACAACCTATTAACTACAGTGTTGATTGACTAAATGATTATCTGGACGTACTGTTTCTTCAAAATAAATGTTTAAATAATATTTTTTGGGGTTTATGATTTCTTATTATGTCTGCGCCTTGAATAAACATAATTTTGTAACGGAAAATTGCTATACTTCAAACGTATAATATTGATAAAAACTGCGGAATCTTCAAAATACTTAATATTGATTAGTAGGCCATGCTTTCTTTTTTTATTTGAGTATTAAATTTAATTGCAAACAATTTTTCTTAATACCTATTTTACATAGCGTTGGGTAATATTTAAGGTACTTGACTCTTCATTATTATTTAATTTTTGCTATTTTTGAACACCCTGTATGTTGAATTGAACAAACAACAAACTTTCTGGACGTTTCAAGACAAGCAAAACTTTTTATGAAGAATGAGTTTTTGTCGAAAAATTAAATTTTTTGTTCATTTCACCTATAGGTAACTCAATCCGGGGACACCCTGTATATGTTCATAAAAATTCGCGTACAAAGTTTAAGAATAAAGTACTTAAACGTAGGTACTAATTGTTGTTTTAATCTACTGCATACTTTCAGAGAACAAAAACGTCAAAAATGAGTTCCAGAGTAAGCTCGTGACTGCAGGTAACCCTTTAAAAAATTAACAAATTCTGCGCTCTATCGAAGTACATCTAATGTGAAGATTTCAAATACATTGCTAAGCCGGGTGTTGCGGTTTGTATTCAGATCAGTATATTTTTACGTTAGGTACATAGGAGTTTCGCTCGAACTCAGTTGAGAATAAATTCATCACGCCGTTTTTCCGCGAGATAAAAATCCTTTGATACGAAGGTGTTAGCAGGTTCGCTGTAATGGTGCCAACGTAAATAGCGATAGGTAAAAGTCTAAAAGATATTTATGTATTTATGTCTTTTTATCGTTAGGCAGCCACATGTTTACGTACGCGTCAGTTAGACCGCGGATTTTCGGAATTCAGGTGTATAAACGAAACTGTTTAAGTTCGAGAAAATACTTCTCGGATTCGTCAGCCGCCGTAATCTGGCACGTTATATACGTTAGAGACATCTATTATTTTTAATCGCGGTAAATACAGTAATATAAATAGCCGTTTCGCGATACCTGTTACTTTTTTCCAGTTCCGATCCTAGAACGCTCATAGTCCAGGTGTTAACCGCCTCTTTTTTCGCCTGATTTTAATACGATTAATTTTTGTTTTTGGGTGTACTTTACCAGGGGCGGCTCCAAGATACCACTATCAATAATGCTACGAAATGTTACAGGTCTTACATAACAGGTCTTCATCACACACAATAATAGTTTCCGCATTTGTGCTTTCTGCTATCAAATGTCCTTCCATCGCTTTTGCCTCATCCAGTCCCCCCAACCACTACGTGAGATATGTTCTGCCCTTTAACATCAGTCGTTTCGTCAACATTAAGCCATATAGATATATCGTGCAATTCAGAGACGATATTTGTTTATGTCGTCAACAGTGTTGCTATATATAACCGGCTATGAGTTTTTTCTGCAGGCAGACTAACTTCGATGCACTCATAGCGTTCTGGATAAATTGTCATAAACTCGGAGTTATCTAACACGCTACCATATTTTGACTAAATCCAAGTTAAATAGTCTCTGTCTGTCTCGCGCATTCACACCACCACTTACACGATATGTTTACACTTTATGACTTTTGGGCTATGCTTTTGGGATTTTTTTTCGATATTTATGTAAGGTTCAAAATTAAATTTTGTCACTTGATTTTATGGGTATTAATGTATACAAAGGTATTTTTTTATTTACATTAAAGTTACAAAATGGCGTCGTAGCTCCAGGTAACAAAATTTTTCTGGAGGAGAAAATCGGCGTACACTGTAGCTGCCTTCATACACCACTTAAAAAGAAAACAATTTTTTTCTTAATCCACATTAGTTTTTCTTTGGAAGTACTCGTTTTTTTCATTTTTTTTTTCTTAAAAAAATCGATCTATTGTGTATTGCAGTTCTAATTATTTATCAATCACAAAAATCGTGGATACTATAGATAATCTGTATAAGAAGCTATAATCAAGATTTCAAGTCTTGGATAAAAACTGAGCTAGCTATGTTCTACGCCAATTTGAAAAAAAATAGTTTCGAGAAAAGCGCGTTTAAAGTTTGAAAACGTATTTAATCATATAAATAATACAGATATTGTAGCGTCCTATTAACTTCTCTGAGATTGAATAACGCCATCTATATACATATGTATATTAGGGTGGCCCAAAAAAATGGTATATATTTTTTTTTCGTGTCTCGTGTGAAAATATATTAATTTATCATATTATAAACCCCTTAAAAATTCAGGTAAAAAAAATTTTTTATGGGTCGCTCAAGATTTTAAAAAAATTTCCAAAATCGTTAAAAATTGAATTTTTTATTTTCTATGTTTTTTTTCTCGTTATTATTTTTTAGGTTGAAAAAATGTCGATTCGGAAATTTTTAAATCAATATTTTAATTTCTAAAGGTCACTCACAGTTTTTTGTACTTTTCAAAGTAATGTACTAATTATTTTTTTATCGAAATTGACGTACAAACGAATAGAAATAAAACACGAGACACTTAAAAAATTTCTCGAGACAAAATTGACTACCACATTGTAAGTACCAAATATTTATAAATTTTTAATTTACTTCGTTTTTATAAATTTTTTTAAGTGTCTCGTGTTTTATTTCTATTATATTATTTTTAAAAGCTTGCCTCCGCAAATCTTATCACCCCATTAAAAAAAAATGGAAGAACAAAGCACTCTAGAGCGACAGATGCATCTAAATAAAGAAATAAATTCACATTTGAACGCTTTTAATCACTTAACACCGAAACGTTTTTTTTTTTGACTCAACGCACGTTCAAATATATAGTCCATCTATTTTGAATTGAGAATGATAAATACGCCTGGGGAACAAAAAAAGCGGTGCAACTTTATGATTCCATGGGCGTGGTCGAATAATAACTTTTAGGGATAGGTAATAATAAGTAATTAAAGTCGATTTTATATCATGGCTTTTTTTATTTACATACATACATACATACACGTTTCGACATTTTCGCTGGTTATATCTGAAGCTACGTTATTTTCATCCATTTGGAAATGCCTCCAGAAAGCCATGTTTATGAAAGAGGTATTGATTAAAAAATATCGTTTTTTTAATGATTGAATTATGACGCAAATAAAATAAAAAGTTTGTATAATTTAAACCTTTTAAAAACCCACTTCGCTGTTATTGTACGCGCACAGAATATAAAGCATCAAAACACTCACAAAAACAACGTTTTTTTTTGTATACAGTCGGTCAAAGATAGCGTGGGTGTAACCCGTGTATTACCGCCAACGTAATCAACTGGGTCGACTGGATGTGGTGTCTGGTGACATATTTCCCCCTACCAGAGTAGCGACAATGACCAATGAAGTGTAGATTCCGCCCACTTCTTAAGTGACAGGCGCTCGTCAAGGCAACGTGGACTACGATACGGTCTATACGGGTACAGATCAGAATAGAAACGCGTATTTAGTTCCATACAAAGTGTTAGTAAACTGATATATCCTTATCCTACCTCGTATAACTACCTATTTTTAATTGGAATCAACAATGGAAATTCTATAACTGTAAATTTATTATTTTTGTCGAGTATTTTTTTTTGTAACTAGAAGCATATATTTAGAGGCTTAGCTGTGCCGCAATTTCGGCAGATCTTCGCGATCGTAAACGGGGGGTTATTTATCGGCCGGAGCGCAGTAAAAAGGGCGTATGATTTTCAAAACGTGCGGCGTTTTAAATCTCGCCGAGAACACGTCGTAAACCAAGTCGGATTACGCGGCTTCGGGGGCGACATGCAGCGCGCCGAATGCCCGCCTCAGCTCCGGATAATAGGTCGTCAATCTCATCGCTTTATGGGCCGCGCTACTCAGGAATTAATTACCAGATACGGGAGGTATTACTGCGCGTTCAAAGATAAATGTCTGCGGACGATAATTATTACCTTCGCCAAGCCAGTGAAGTGCCCGTGCCCGTGGATATTTCCGCGTGGCGATCGTTCGTTCGGTGGCGGGTCATACGCTGGAGCTCAATAACAATGTACCGGACAAATACACTAATGAAAAAAATTAAAGGGTCAACAAAATTTTCCGGATTTTTAGTGATTTTTCAGAATGTTGTATCTCAGTGAAAAATGGTCTTATCGAGGTCTAAAAAAAGCACTTTGAAGCTTCAAGTTTATAGTTTTGAGATATTTAGGCGAAAAAATTTTTTAGAGCTCCATGTTTCGCGCAGTTTTAGGATGTAGTGTGAGAAAAAAAATTGCGATTTTTTTTTGTTATTTTTTTTTCAAGTCCACGAGCTTGAAAAAAATTGTTCTAACTTAGCCATGGTATGGACCGGATACATTGTTTATTCAGATTCAATTTCTTTTTTTTTAAATCTCGATACGACCATTTGCTGCTGAGATATCGAACTTTAAATCAAAAAGGACCCTTTTGTCTTTGATCGACGATATCTCAGCAACCAACGGTAGCACAGAAAATCTAATGACAATTCTGAAAACTGGAATACACACCCTACAAGATTCTGCTGCGATTTTTGAGGAGAATTTTTTTTTATCCTTGATATGGATTTGAAAAAAAACAGGAAAAAAAACGGGTAATTGATTTTTTTTTCAGAACATCAACGGCTGAAATTTAAATCTTCATGAAATGACTAATGTTACGTGTGCCTTTTACAGTTGAATATACCCCCAAAAATCATGCAAAGTTACATTACGATCTAACAAACCGTTTTCTTGTTGCAATCGGTCAAACTTTTGAAAGAATTAAAGGGTCACTTTTTTGAGCTTAAATTTGTCCTAATCATGGCTAAAGTGAAAATGTTTTTTTGAGCTTCCCCCTCAATTTTTTCCACAAATACCGTTGAAATTTACAAAAAAAAAACAAAACATTTTTTTTTTTTCGAAAATTGAAATTTTTTTTTAAAGGCTTCCAAAACGAAAAAAAATATGATTTTCACTACCGTTGGCATTGGCATTACCTAAAGCATACCACGTGGAGGTTGCACGATCGGAGTTACGCTTCTTATACACACGTCTGTGTGTGTGTGTGATTTGTCTTCTAAGCAAGTACGAATCAGGGTTGAAACGCGATTTGGGTCATCAACTTTAATTTAAATTAAATAAAAAATTGATGGTCAAAAACATCAGACAAACAGACCCAAACACACACACACACACACACAGACGTGTGTGTAAGAAGCGTAAATCCGAAAATCAAAATTTTTTTCAGGTTTTGGAAGCCTTTAAAAATTTTTTGGAAGCATGATCAGGACATGTTTAAACTCAAAAAAACATGACCCCTTAATTTTTTCATAAGTTTGATCGTTTGCAACAAGAAAACGGTTCGTTAATCGTAATGTAACTTTGCATGGTTTTTGGGGGTATATTCAACTGTAAAAGGCACACGTAACATTAGTCATTTCATGAAGAATTGAATTTCAGCCGTTGATGTTCTGAAAAACCATCAATTACCCGTTTTTTCCTGTTTTTTTTTCAAATTCATGTCAAGGATAAAAAAATCTCCTCAAAAATCGCAGCAGAACCTTGTAGGGTGTTTATTCCAGTTTTCAGAACTGTCCTTAGATTTTCTGTACTACCGTTGGTTGCTGAGATATCGTCCATCAAAGACAAAAGGGTCCTTTTTGATTTAAAGTTCGATATCTCAGCAACAAATGGTCGTATCGAGATTTAAAAAAAGCAAATTGAAGCTGAATAAACAAGATATTCGGTCCATACTAATACAAGGCTAAGTTAGAAAATTTTTTTTCAAGCTCGTGGACTTGAAAAAAAAATAGCAAAAAAAAAATCGCAATTTTTTTTCTCAAACTACTTCCTAAAACTGCGCGAAACATGGAGCTCTAAAAATTTTTTTCGCTGAAATATCTCAAAACTAGAAACTTGAAGCTTCAAAATGCTTTTTTTTAGACCTGGATAAGACCATTTTTCACTGACATACAGCATTCTGAAAAATCGCTAAAAATACGGAAACATTTTTTGTCCCTTTAATTTTTTCCATTAGTGTAATTATATAGACATCCAAAAAAAAAACGTCATCAACTCTGGCTATGAACGAGTGAGATGGAAATAGCGGTCATGTCTAAGCTTTTCGTTTATGTCAAACTTTTGACAAGTGACTGTCACAATTTGTAAAATAGACAATGGCTGTCATATGATGCGACAATCTTGACATGTAAATAAGGTTATAAATTCGATTAAGAATAGAAATACCTCTTTTTTTTCGCGGCCAACTTTGATGACGTTTTTTTTGATGGCTCTATATTTTTCTGCAGACATGTGGCCCCTAGACTAATGAAAGTTGGAGAGTCAAAATAAACGGATGTAAGCTTCTCTACTAGTGGTAACATGTGACATAATCATCATGGATGACGCAACAGAACCAATGTGACCAATAACAATGGAACATTGTGGCAATGGGACCTTATGGTACCTCGATTGATATATATTTAAAAAGACATATTCAGTCATACGAATTTGGTTTGAGTTTAGGGTAGTTTTGATGGATTAAATAAATAAACACTAAAATTTTGACTTAATAAAGATTCATTTAATAGATAAAGATCAAGCACCAGCTCTAACACTAAGTGTACAAAATGTGCTCCATCTACTTCCTGACAGTAAAACATCTTATTGCAAAACACTTGTACCTGTTTAAATGTCATAAGTCGACGGAAATTGCCATACATTTTTCATCAATTATTTCGCCATAGGCCGATATTAGCCCTCATAAACGACCCAGCTTCTAGTCTATCGCCGTGATGGCAAGCCTCCGATGCCAATGTTTCATATATGCATTTATACGGAATAGGGGGCTTCGCGCTTCGGGATCCTGCGTTGCCAACATGCGTTGCTAACAAATTTAACCCTTAACTCCAGTGGCATTAAAGGTCATTTAAAAAACTGCATAGCGGATGCAAACACGCCCACCTCCCACCTCTCACACGTGAAGGCGCAGAAAGCGAGTTATTTGCTTTCATGAACCTAACAACCTAACCTACAAATATCTTTTAGCGTTCTGTGTTTTGGAAAATTTTGTTGGAAAGTGTCGTTATTCTTGCCGGTTTTTTTTTTGAGTGTTTTGAGTGGTATAGGGGGGTAATAATTATTGAAAGTGTTCCATATTACGTACGTAAGTCATTATTTGAACGTTTTATTTAATTAACTATACAAAATTATAATGGAGGTAACTGGCGAGTGTAGCAGTTTGTATTATTATAATAACAATACGAGTTGCCATGACACTCAAATAAATATTCGAACCTGCAATGATACCGTTGAGTATCATATACCGAAACTACTTTAATCGCCTGTCTTATGAGGATAAATTATTTGTTAAATCTTTAAGAATACCACTGCCAGATCTAAGTAAAACTTTAATTAATCAGGGTAAGTCGACTCGTAGCTTTGTTAATACGTGGTATGATAAATGGAAATGGCTAAGTGGTTCTTTAACTTTAAATAAAGTATTGTGTTGGCCGTGTGTATTATTTTCAAATCGTGAAGATGCTTGGACAAAGTCTGGATTTGATAAAATATTAAAACTTTATCTGATTCAGTTGACACATTCAAAAAGTCAGAAACATATTACCTAGTTGTGTAGTAAATTATATATTTTAGGTAAACAAAATATTATGAAAGTGATCAATTCAGCACGTCAAATCTAAATTGACGCAGTCCTGTCAAAAATCCGTATTTTATTTCGCTGCATATTTTAATTGTAAAATAATTTGTCGGAAACTCTACACCTTCCCGATGGTTTTTCTGAACCAATAAAATATATTAGGTACATTATGTTAGACAAATGTACTTAATATATTTTGTTGATCAAGTAGAGGTCCTTCTCCTAACTGTGCGGCGTTGCTAACAAAAATTTATTAAATAAAAATTTTTGCCTCCCCCAAAAAAAGTCACGAACCGCCACTGTAAGATGCTGCTACTTTGTCAGCTAGACCACAGATTTTGTTTATTTAGACACAAACGTATAGTTAAATAGGTAAGTAAACTAAAAATTCGAGGTATAAACACCTATAAGAACGTAACGAACTTTTACGATTTTTCGCAAATTTTTCGACAACTATCCACAGGCGGACTTTTGAGTCTGTATTAATTGGACGCTCTATTGAAATTTTAGTTTTTACTTATTTAATAAATCAAAATGTGTTTATACCCATAATAAAAAAAAGTACGAAACATTTTTCTTGCGCTATTTCTCAGGATTGCGTGAGAACCGTAGCTAATTTTTTGTTTGACAAAAGATCTCAAAACTAGAAACTTGAAGCTTTAATTCTTTTTTTTTAAATCTAGATACAACTATTTTTCACTGAGAAATCACAGCCTTTCAAAAATCACCAAAATATTTTTGTTCCCTTAATTTTTTGGAGCAGTGTATATTTTTTCGGTTTGACAACTTTACTCTTAAAAAGTAGAATCTAACCTTATTTTCTCTCTACAAAAACTGTGGACTTTCTGGATGTTCTGGAGAGATCTTTCCGCGAAAGGTTTAATATAAATAACTCTATTCAGTCTAAAACTAGGCGTTTAATTTTTAGAGAGCCGCTTCGGAAATCTAATTAGCCTCTCCCTTCATAATACACGTCTTCGTCGTCGGATCTGCCGCCGGAAAAAGGATTTTCCCGATATTCCGGGGATTAATAGCTCCGTTGTTTACTCAGTTAACATCCCTCCGTTTGACTATAATCCATTAGCAACGATCACAGAGAAGATGGAGATAAAGAGTCAAGTTAACAAGGGACATACTGGGTCCCTGACATCCTATACTACAAAAAAGTGCCATAGAGAATAGCTCGAAACCTTGGGACAGTCCAAGTTATATATCCATCACTCAATAAGTTCGTAGGATTACTAATGAAACAACAACTTTTAGGCAAAAATCGACTTTATTAATCACTACAGTCTCCTTCAAGAGCGATACATTCATTCCAACGCTTCTCTAACATTTCTTTGACTTTCTTATAGAACGATTTGTTCAATCACATCCTCATTGGAGCCATATATCTCTTCAGCGAACGTTTTTTTGAGATTTAGGAGTGGATATTTAAAAGACCTATTTCGTATAATATACACTAATGGAAAAAATTAAAGGGTCAAATGTTTTAATTTTTGATTTTTCAGAATGCTGTATCTAAATGAAAAATGGTCTTATCGAGGTCTAAAAAAAGCATGTTGAAGCTTCAAGTTTCTAGTTTTGAGATATTTCGGCAAAAACATTTTTAGAGCTACATGTTTCGCGCAATTTTAGGAAGTAGTGTGAGAACAAAATTTTACGGATTTTTTTTGCTTTTATTTTCAAGTCCACGAGCTTGAATAAAACGTTTCTAACTTAGCCATGCTATGGACCGGATAGCTTGTTTATTCAGCTTCAATTTGCTTTTTATTAAATCTCGATACGACCATTTGTTGCTGAGATATCGAACTTTAAATCAAAAAGTACCCTTTTTGTCTTTGATCGACGATATTTCAGCAACCATCGGTAACACAGAAAATCTAAGGGCCGTTCTGAAAACTGGAATAAACACTCTACAAGGTTCTGCTGCGATTTTTGAGGAGAATTTTTTTTTATCCTTGACATGAATTTGAAAAAACAGGAAAAAATGTGTAATTGAAGGTTTTTCAGAACATCAACTGCTGAAATTCAAATCTTCATGAAGGGACTAATGTTGCGTGTGCCTTTTACAGTTGAATATACCCCCAAAAACCATGAAAGTTACATTACGATCTAACGAACAGTTTTCTTGTTGCAAACGGTCAAACTTTTGAACAAAATAAAGGGTCATATTTTTTGAGCTTAAACATGTCCTAATCATGGCTAAAGTGAAAAAAAAAATTTTTTTCGAGCTCACACAATTTTTCCGCAAATACCATGGCTAAGTTAAAAACATTTTTTTTCAAGCTCGTGGACTTGAAAAAAAAAGAAAAAATTTGTCAAAATTGTTTTCTGATTCATAACTAGAAACTTGAAGCTTCAAAATTCTTTTTTTTAGACCTCGATAAGACCATTTTTCACTGAGATGCAGCATTCTGAAAAATCACTAAAAATTCGGAAAAAAAATTCTGACCATTTAATTTTTTTTCATTAGTGTAGTAGAGTCGCTAGGGGTTAAATATGTTAAATCGTATAATATATAATAGTCGCCTGGGCTTAAATCTGGAAAATATGGTGGATGTGGAAGCAACTCGACTAAAAATTCGTATAATTTTTGCCATTGTTTCGATCGACTTGTGACACTGCGTTGTCTTGGTGACAGCAGTGGCGGCTCGGGTGTGTGGTGGGAGGTATAGGATTACTTATTAGTACCAATGGGGGAGAAAATTTTTAAATTTTCAAGGTCATGCGTTTTACTGACACTTTTCAGTAACTTTCAATTTCAATGAAAAAATTCTTTTATACAAAAATATAGACTTTCACAAGAATAATTTTTGGGATTTGGTAACTTTTTTAAATAATTATTAGGCACGAATATAGAGAGCTTAAATACATATATTAAAATAATGGGTGGCAACATGTGAAAAAAAATTGATATAGGTATCTTACCGTTATTTGTAGAGGAAATCAGCTCGCATGTCCTTATTGTTCACAAAAATGTTAATCGCCTTTTCATTAAAGTCCCAGATTTGTTTCACAAAATTTAATACAATAATTATTTGGTTTAAAATATGTCTGTTTTTATTCACATTTTCATTGTGACGTCTTATATTTTCACGATAAGCACTATCAAGTTGTTGCCTTATGTCTACCTTTCCCAATACACTAAAATCTAAGATGTTAGGTAAATGTTTTTCATTGTAGCTAGCATGTTTCTTATCTCGTTCATTTAAATGTTTTAAATCACTCACCCCTTCTTGAGTCCATGCACTTCGGTTGCCACCCATCACTAAACAAATAAAACAAAACAGTTTGTTTCTTTTAGGAACCCACATAACCACTTAAATCTGTCATAGACACTACTATTAAAATTTCGTAAATAATTTTGCGATTTTCCTACATCTATTTTGGAAATAATCAAATCGGGTATCGGCCTTCCTAACCGTTTAATTTCCGTTCGGATCTCGTATGTAATATCTTTATTAGTCAATAAAATGTCCACCGAATTCATTTTGAAACGTTTCACAATCAAAAACAGTAAAAACACACTTCTCAGCGAAGAAAATAAACAATCACTAACAAAAGGTCACTCAACAAGTGTGACCCGTTCAGCTGATTTTCGAACGATTTAACGAGGTCTGTCTGCTGCCAATTGTCTCCAAACATACCAGTCACCGAAAAAGCCCGATTAAAAACGAGGGCTGGGAAACTGTGTGCCCTCGCCCATGCGCGCGAAATGCGAGGAATTCAGACTACGGTGGCTCGGTGCTCGATCGATAGTCTGTCATATATATGTGATCAAAATCATTATTTGTGGTATAGAAGGAATAATAATTAGAATATGAATAGTTTGTCGTATACAATTGATTGATTATTGCAACAGTAATTTATAGTGAATTAACACAAAAGAAATATTTTCTATTGAAATTTGGGCTGGGCACGTGCCCCTGTGCCCTTTATCACCAGCCGCCACTGGGTGAAAGAGCACTTTCTTCTTTTTAATTTGGGGCCATTTTTTTCACGATTTCGTCCCTCAAACGCACTAATAATCCTATGTAATATTTAGTATTGATCCTTTTTCCATTTTCAAGATAGTCGATGAATGTTATACTATGCGCATCTCAAAATACGGAGGCCAAAACCTTCCCAGACGACTTTTTTGTTTTTGGTCGGTTTGGACGGCTTTTGAGACATGAATTTTACCAGAGTTTCACCAGCGACCATCGACCTGTAGCTTTATTTTTACTGCGCTGTACATTTCACAGTCTGCTTTGCATTTTAAAGTTACATTGAAATTCGTTCTCCGTTTATTCGCATTTTTATATAATCGGCAATCACATAATGATATTACTGCTCCCGGCAAAAAAGCAAATACAGCACAAAACGGTAATTTGCCAGCGGATTACGTTTTTCAAGGAAATCAGGTAGGTATTTTGTCGCCATTTTTTTTCGCGGAGAGCGGTTTTTGCCTGTGAACGCAGTTAATGATAGTGGCAGTAGAGATGGTGGTTGTGTTGCGCTTTGGAATTTGTAAATTGACAGAAAGGTATATTATCTTGTCCCCTTCAGTGTCACCGTGTCTAACAAGCCTGGATCAGTGTAAGTGTTGTTTAGAATGTCAGCGGAAATGTTCATTCTTGATTCCTTTTGCTCGGGAGTAAGGAGTTTTGGCACCATTTTTGTGCAAACTTCGCTCATATTGAACGATTCATGCAAAATCTTGCAGAAACATTATTTGTCGATTAATCTGCCAATCTTCGCGTATTAATTTACCAGTTTTTTCTATGTTTTCGTCCGTTTTTGACGTTGAGGGCTCATTTTGGCTTCACGTCAGATAGCGTCACGCATTTTTTTCCATTGAATCCGCAGTTCGTCGAATACGGATAATAAGTAACAGACCGTAATAAGTTGTCAATTCGCCTATTACTTTGATGGTCAGTTCTCCTGGACCTCTTCCCCCGAGTCCTTTGTTTGTTTTCTTCGCATTACGGAGCCTGGTTCCCATGCGTTTCTCCACGTGACCGACGCATTCCTTTTTCATTACTTTCGGATCGTTGTTGTACGGGTCCAAATCCAAAATCGCCTTGAAGTCATTACCTTATCAGCTTACTGTCCCCGTCGCCAATATACTGAGCATATTTTACATTATGCTTTTCTTATGATCGTTGAAACACTTCCTTTACACTGTCCACCTCCATTTTCCGTGCGCGACTCCGTCGCCGTAATCGTCGTCACTAATCCGGCTGTAACTAGAAATCTAATACGCGGATCACTTTAAAATTTCAAAACAATAAATTTGAATGTATAACGCATCGATTTCAGTAAAAAACAAAAAAAAAATGTTTTTGAAACCGAAAAGAGGGAAAGCCCCCTTAAATTAATTGTGGATATTTGCTTAAATATAATTTGACGTTAACGTTTTTCATTTTGTGTACCTGTTCTTGTTACGCCACTGGCAACGTCTAAACGGACCGAATATTGAACTCGGCAAGCTTTACACAGTATAAAATACGTCAAACAAACCGCACAACTTTTCTACGCGCAATTTCGCTTCCAGCATAATCCCGGTTTGAATTATTATAAATACTATAAATACGAACGAACTATTTATCAAAAGCGGTTTAGTGGCTTGCCATTTAGGTAGCGGTATGAATAACGTCGAGCGATTTGTTTTGTTCAAAGCGGCACCGTAAATACATATAAATCAGGAACGTATTTCGCCCACAAAAGGTTAATTCCAAGATAACCTATATATAGGCAATATATGTAAATTCGAAGGTCACATCTCTATTATTACTCGCGTGACCGACGGGTGTTAGACGCGGTAGGGGAGATGTGGGCAAGTCACCAAGCCTTAAGAGCGTCAAGAGACAATTTTGAGTTTGCAACACCTTTCCTTAGCTCAATTGGCCAAGCTGATAGGAAAGCTATTGACCGTAGCTCCGGCAGCACAGCGGTCAAGGGGTAGGTTCCCCTGGTTATGTAAAACTTTGATGGTGGCTTTGGGCGCCAGATATTTTATATAAAAATACCAAAATGTAGTATAAAATAACCAAAGATTTGAAAACTTTCTTGATATACACTTAGAAAGAATAAAAGTCCAAATTAAAACAATAACAACTATATTAAAATAAAAAAATTATACAATCTGTTAAATTGACCCACTAGGTTAAATAAAATTTGAAGCACTGATTTTACAATTATACTTGGACCGGCAGGGTACAATGAAACGGTCTTACGTAAGCCCAGAGGAGAGTGGCTTCCGGAGGTAGAGGATGTTCCTGGAGTTGCTACCAGCAGTACTGCGGTGACTGTTCGACTTTCCTCCTCCTTGTACGCCACAGGTATTGGTGTTCGTTCCCTGGTTGATGGCCGTTTGTCCAGAAGTTGTTACATACAAAAGTGAAACAAACAGAATCAGTGTTGTTCTACTGAGAGTTCGCAAACAGTGGGTATCTGTTAATTTGAAGTTATATAAACCAAAGCATAATTAACACTACTAAATTCCAGGACTCAGGTAAATTAATGAATCTAAATTTTGCAACAATAAGACCCAAAAGAAAAGTTAACAAAAACAAAACCCCTAGCTAAGCTGCGACTTCAAGTTTCAGCCACGCCACTGTTTGATAAGTAGAGCAATCAAGAAAATTCATAAAAAAATCACACACAGTTAACACTTGCTGCTTCACGGTACGGCAAACTGAAGAAAAATCTAAAGAAAAATTAGCACTTTCGTCAGCGACGAACAGCGACAAACAGCGACAGCTGTGGGCACCTGTAGATACCAAATTGAACGAGCGGCAATTGCTCGAGGTCCGTGAGGTTTCAATAAATAATTACTACTAAATAGAAAATTAAAACTCACTTACCTCGAGCAAAATGTTGCAGGTGCAGGTTGCCACGCTCGTTCGTCCCCTTTTCCAGTGTCAAATCAAATTTGGTCAACGACCACGAAAACTCGTCCTTTGACTGCAGAAAAGGTTTGGTAGGGTCTCTATTTAATTTGCCACACAGCTATCTTCTCCCGAGCTGGGAATACCTAAAACATACAGAAACCACAGGGTCTGCTTTCCTAACAAAACGATAATTTCGATTCCTTACTGGAATCGATCGATAAATTCCAGGGTAGGTGAATCTAACCTATCCTGGGCACACGTGCTATTTTCCTTAATAAACCAAAAAAATATTTTACGGAATGCAAAAATACGCATTCAGCAACGATAACTGAAATATTAGAATATTTAAATTAAGCAGCAAACATTAAATGCAAAAGTGATTGCAAAGATATAAACAAATTTAATTAATGAATTGCTCCACTTACCACACGTGGACTAAACTGAAGTCTCGCTTATCACAACCGCTAAGTTAAGAAGATAGGTCAAGAAGAAGGGACGCTCCTTCAGTCGATCCGTATTTATTAGTTTCCAATAACACAAAAAATTATCGAATATCTGTCAACCGGTCACCACTGATATCGTAGAACAGCATTAGTTATTAGTTGCGTTCGTTTAACATTCTGCGAGGTGCGTTCGTTTCACTTAGGGGTCAACTGGTTGAGGTGTGATTTTACCAATTAATGACATAAAAATAAGAATGTGACGGGATTTAAAATAAATACCGTTACAAGTTTTTGATGACTTATTGTCATACATTTTGCATACCTTTTGTATCGTTCTAGTTAGTAGTAGCAAATATGCTTATAACGTGTGTCAAAACAAGAACGAAGTCGAGTGATTTATGGAAATTTGATTGCATGTCGTTTGTTTCTGAGACACTGCATCTCAAAGTTAAGATTACAGAAAAAATAAAGAAATAAATGATAATCCCCATATCTTATGCAATGTTTTCAGTTCGACCAGAAAGAGATGCCATATTTGTTTGGAACAAGGTGATGGACATATTCACCGAATGCTTTAAACTGGTTTCTTAAATAAAGTCTTGATGAATTCGTGCCTTTTTTTCTCAATTTGTAGAAATATTAATAAAGACTCTAGTATTTGAACTCTTTCAACATTGAGCCTGAGGGGTAATTGAGTATAATCTATGAATTATTTCATAATTAACAACATGCAACAAAGTAACAATTAAGTTATACGCTATGCTCTTATCACCGTAGCTGTCATTAACTTTTGAAAGATGAAAGCTTAAAGAATAAATTTTGGAAAAGGTAAACACTGTGTTATTGCGAGTGAAGCAACTATTGGTTAGCATTTGGATGTGCTACCAAGATTCACACTCTTAAAGTACGTCGTGCAATGCCATCTAGTGGATAATAATAGGGTGTGGTCATCTAAGCTACCCAGTGGACCAACGTCAGCGAGTTCGAGTACCGAATAACCATAATTTTCATCATCATAAAAATGAAGACGATACATAAATAGTGGTTTCAAAGTTATTGCCTTGCATATTTCATAAAACGCGCCATTCACCCCTACTATGAGTTTCACATGTTATTATTTGTAACTTCTGAGCGAAAAACATATTGAAACTATTATTATTGGACCCGTTTGTGTTTAACTATTATTACACCTTTCCACGAAATATTTTCTTTAATAAGAAACATGCCAACAGCACGAGGTAGTTTAAACGAACAATGATACAGTACCCTTTATTTGCTCTTCTTGGAGCGAATTTATTCGGCAATATTATCATTCTTTATTCAGTAGGTACTGTTGGAGTAGTCATATTTTTTAGTAAAAAAAAATATCGGAAACTTAACGTAACAAACGAATTTAGCCCAGACTCCTAACAAGGGCGTAGCCAAAGGGTCAAGTAAAAACCAAAATACTCGGGGGAATGCGGTTGCCGTTGCCTGTAGTGACCTTTTTTTTTGGCTTTTTTGTTTAATCTGCAGCGATGCCCCCCCCCCCCAAAGGGTCAAGTAAAAACCGAAATACTCGGGGGGAATGCGGTTGCCGTTGCCTCTACTCACCTTTTTTTTTTGGCTTTTTTTTCATCTGCATTGAGCGCCCCCCCCCCCCAAAGATAACTACTGGCTACGCCCTTGAACTCTAACAGTTTAATTTGAATGAATTATTTACCAGTTCTACATATTTAAATATTTAAAGCTGAAATTGTACGCCTTAAAAAAATTAAAACTGTGTTTCTATAGGGTGGGCCGTCTATTGTTTTTTTTTAAAAAACTGAGTGTTATTTTTACATTGCCGATACTGACGCGCTTGACATTTGAGATATGTATATGTGGTGTCTAACCTCCGCTGTAAGAAATGGATCGTTTTACGCATGAACAACGTTGGAAAATGTTGAATAACCATTTCCAAAGTGAATGCTATGTTGCAGAAACAGTGAGAAAATTGAGAACAATATTTTGTCCAAATGAACCTCCGTTAGCGCCTGGTGTAAGAAAGTTCTTAAGGAAAGTTCGTGAAACTGGCATGCTTATGGATAACAGAAGTCATCCACGTGCTCGTCCGGCGCGCACAGCTGAAAGAATTGCTGATATTGCCTAAAGTGTGCAAATTTAATTGAAATTGTTTTTCATAAATAATAGGAAGGCATACTTTCTTGAATAAAGCAACAATTATTTAAACATATTCAACGATGTAGTTTTAATAGTAATTTTAAAAAGAAAGTTAAAATAAAAAATTAAGACTTACATTTTTTAAGTCTCTTAATGTATTTAAGTGAATTCATTATTTACATAATACACGGACGTCACAAGTAGTCATCAACATAAAGTTTTACAGAGCTGAACGCCCTTAACCACGCGCTTTGCAGTTAAATGGAATTAAAAAAGATATCAGCATTTAAAAAACAATTACCTTGTACCCGATAGAGGACATTAGCGCACAATGGACTTGGCTTGTAAAATATGCGCAAACAAATTACAGATAAACGATAAACAAATTAGAAGCGATAAAAGAATGGTACGTTGTAAAGAAAGGCAAAAATCAACATATTACTTTTTTGTAATTGCGTAAATAAGAAATCATTTTCTAAAACCTAGCAATTACCGCTACAACAGCCTGTTATGTGGTATAAATGCTTACGTATTTTGAAAGAAATAGCAGTAATTTTCCGAACGACTAAAGGTTGCGTGATTTGCTAAACGCTAGTTAGACTCGATGAATATTTATCGTTTTATTGATCGGGCAAAGTATCGCTTATAACATCACCATAATAATTTTTACTTATGTTGGGTAAGATTATCGCGATTACTGACCCGTTTTAGGTAATCAGTCAGTCGCTAGTCAAAAAAGTTAAATGGAGAATAACAAAAAAAAATACTATAAATAGGTAATGGACGGAGGACTATTTATTAAAACGTAACAGTTGAAATTGGGGGCCTATTTTGACCGTTGTTATATGTCTTAATAGTTGATATACAGTGCGCGCCTAAAGTATGGAATAAATTCAGTAATGTGAAATAACAAATTTTTTGGAAAAAATCCTCGAACAGGTCGATTTTGTTTAATAAAAACACACGTTTTTGAGGGAACGTCTATTTTCAGATGTCATTTGTTTTTGAGTAATGACGTCATCAACTTATTCTTCAAATGGCAACCCCCTATTTTTTTAATTTAATTTGACAGACCCTTTCATTGTCATCATCATCAGAATGTTGCCACCTTACATAACAAAAGTAAACTTTTGCTTTTAAATGACCCCATAAAGAATAATCAAGTGGTGTAAGATCTGGGGATCTCGCGGGCTATTCTATCGGTCCTCGTCTGCCAATCCACCTCTGAGGAAAGATGACGTCTAAATATTCACGAATTAAGCGCGCATAATGCTGGGGTGCTCCGTCTTGCTGAAACCAGAGTGTGTTATCTGGAATGTCAGCATCTGGAATGTTTGGGAAAATTACTGCAAGCGCTGGAACTAGATCATTTTGCAAGAATTCCAGATATATTTCTCCTGTGAGAGTTTCTTCAAAGAAAGGCCCTTATTCTGTTTGCGACTGTTACGGCCCACACATCATTTAATTTCTGCGGATGTTGAGTATGTGCTTCGATGATCCAATGAGGATTCGTCCGACTCCAATACCTGCAATTTTGACAGTTCACTGTGCCGTTTAGACAAAACGTGGCTTCATCGGAAAAAAGTATTTGCTGGTGTAAATTTGGATTTTTTTAAGATTCATCATAGTTACATAGAATTGCAGTCGCCGGTCGGGGTCGTCTTCGTTGAGTTTTGCTTAGCAACGTACTTTTTTGCTATATTATTTTATTTGTGTTCAGTTTTTTTCAGAAATTATCGTTTATTTATTGTGAAAAATATATTTTTCATTTTGTAACGTTCAATTGTCACTTCCTCAAAAATTTTGTTATGTAAGGTGGCAACATTTTAATACCGTTAAATCGACAATGAAAGGGTCTCTCAAATTAAATTAAAAAAAATAGGGGGTTGCCATTTGATAAATAAGTTGATGACGTCATTACTCAAAAACAAATGACATCTGAAAACAGACGTTTCCTCAAAATCGTGTGTTTTTATTAAAAAAAATCGACCTGTTCGAGGATTTTTTCCAAAAAAATGTTTGTTTCACATTTACTGAATTTATTCCATACTTTAGGCGCGCACTGTAGAATGTTGCTGTCCGAGAAAAAAGAAATATTTTAATAAAACCGTGCTGCCGTTACCCAATGGGTTCCATTCTCGCTAACAAGGCGAGATAATTGAATTATTTTCGACCGCGAAATTGAGCAGTGACATAGACTTGACTAATAATGCCTAAACTAATCGATCTCAGCTGTCTGTCAATGTCGTAATTTCGGTGTTTTTTTTTTCGTATTGTGTCTGCACTATCCGAGTGGATTTTCACAAATACTTAACATTTTTATTGCAGAACTAGGCAAAGTTTTTTTCGATGTTCGAAGAACGTTATCTATTTTTGTTCTAGATTATTATTTTTTAATTATGCAGGGTGCAGAAATTAAGGGATATAAAAAAATCTAAAACATTTAGGTGATTTTCAAAGAGCCTGTAATTTGAGGAAAAATGGTCGCAGAGAAAGAAAAAAAGGAAATTGAAGCTCCAAGTTTCTACTTTTTGGATGTTGAGTAAATCTTTTTTTTATCATCAGCAGTTTTTTGAGTAATCGTCATAAGAAAACCATATATACTTTTTTTCGGAATTTTTTGGTTGTCTTTAAATGGGTCCACGGACTTCAATAAATTTTATTCGATAATTTCATCATAAAGCTTTTATAGATAATTAAATTCTCTTTAATTTGATCTATTTTCGAGCTCTGTACGATAATTTTCCGCTGAGTTATCACCGTTCAAAGCAAAAAAAGTCATTTTTGCGTTTGATAATCAATTTGTCATCAATTACTCATCAAATATGGTCATCAAGTTTATCAAGTTTTGCAAAATATTCATTTTTTTTTCATTTCTTTTTTACAATAATTATCATTTTTTTCGTGGAAAATCGATCCTTACAGTGATTTTAGCACAAACGAAAATTTCAACCTCTCTGAGCACTATGAAAAAAAAAACGCAGCGCTTTGAAACTATCAGGGTTTCTTTAGGGTACTTTAATGTTGAAAAGTTGCAATCAATATCTTTAGTTTATCCATTATTTGCAAAGTTATGCCAAGTTATGAAAATACCCCTATGCAGTTTTTTACCTCTTTTTTTAATCAACAATTTCGCTTCGATTTTTTTTAGCAAAAAGCCAATCACTAAAACTTGTAAAGAATATTTTGCAGTTTTCAAAACCCTACTTTGATTTTCTGTATGTTCTTTATTTCCCGAGTAATTGATTACCAAAGCCAAAAATGACTTTTTTTGCTTTAAACAGTGATAACCCAGCAAAAAAAGCATTGTCCAGAGCTCGAAAATAGGTCAACCCTTGTGCAAATTTTAACGATTCCATTCGAAGGAGCGACCTCGAAAACATAGGAATACACGGTTTTAGTTATTTTTTCTTTATTTTTTCTATCAGTAATACGAGCCTCTAAGTTCATGTCTCTTAACAGTGCACTTGGGCGTTAAAGGGTTAAAGAGAATTAACTTATCCATAAGAGCTTCATGATGATATTATCGATAAAAGGTATTGAAGTCCTTGGACCTTTTTAAAAGACAACGCCGTATGTCAACTTTAATTATAAATTAAATTTTATAAAAGTTAAAGGTCTATAATTCTGAGTAACAGTCGATTTGGTATATTGTTCTATCGAGTAGCATTAAACGGACTGTATGTCAGTAAACTCACAACATTTCGACATAAAAATGCTGCATAGGAGGTTCCTAGTTGCCCGACTCAACCCATATACAAGTATACAAATTATAAAAATAAAAATTGTGTGCGAGAGGGATCTAGTGGACTGTATGCGAAAAGGCACTTACGTTTTCTTCCGTAGGCCGCGATCTCCCCAAGTCTATATGCACGCGGATGCTTTCCTTCCTCTGATGCACTTATGCCGGCCGGCGTCACTGATGTGCACTGCAGTTGGGATAACCCAAATAGTCACTAATGCACTGTATGCAAGTAGATGCACTAAAATAGCTGATGCGTTATGTTAACGTAGGAGAGAGCAAAAAGTCGCGTGTCTTGTCTTCGAGAGAGTAGAGTTAAAAATCACACTTGACACTATTGTCCTGTGCCTTTTTGGAGCGAGAAAGAGGGAAATATATATGACACTGTGTGAGTAATGTTGGTTGCATACACTTGAGGAGTAAAATTAATTAAAATATTGAATAAAAATGGAACAAATTGCTTTTAATATTTTAATCCACATCCCTTACAATTGCTGTTATAAACTTACAAGGTTTTCAATGTTTTTGTTTTTATAAGTTTCCTCAGCCTAGTACTACTAACATACACGGACCACTTTTACGAGCATCCATCGTTAATGCCCCTATATGTACGTTTCCTTTGCATTTCGGCATCAAGTATGCAACCCAACGAGGAACGGGAAAAGGCGCGAATAATTCATTGTTGCTTAAGTCGGTATTCTGGGCGTTAATTTTTAAAGGACGGACCCGCTTCACATACGCCAGAACTATATTTCACTTTGTGCCAGGCTTCATATGTCGTAAACTATATTTCCTCCGCTAAATATTCCATTGTGATGAATTTTTCAAACATTTATGACCCGGACGTAGTGCGCGATGCAGGTCTCTAGCGTCATATTTCACCTCCGGTTTTCCAAAAAGGCAAAATTATTTAGGCTAGAAATACGGTTTATGACCTCCGGGTTGTTGGAGGAGCAGTTCCGGTTTCTTTCAGAAACATCGTATACGTTGGTTACTTCTTTGTAGATACACACTCTAGATCCAGAAATATGTCTAGAGATTCTAGATTTCGGAAAACCTACTACATAAAATTGTATACAGTAAGCGGCACCCTAATGCGTACATAGCCGAATGAAGGGCAATTGATAATTTAACTTCTTTATCGAGCAGATATAAACATAAGGTGAGAACCAATCGGAGATCCAATCGCTAGCGCAGGCGTGTGAAAGGCATCCGGTTTGTCGGTAGGGCTGTTTGAGGTAAAATTTGAAATACCATTTTATATTTCATTCTGGTCTAGTGCCTGATTAGAAAAGTGCGTTATTACGAGCGTACTGTAGAAGCACTACATACATTCATAAAAATAAAAATGGATTTCTATCATATTGACGAAAAAGTAAATAATTAAATGGTATTTAATTATGGGAGCTCTGGCGCAGTTTGAATTTGACATGTGCAGATGTTACTAACATTAACATGATGATTACGTCAGATTTCGGCGAAAACAGTCGGACCCGAATAATGACCCGAGTCGGACTCGGGTCATTATTATTACAAAACGATAGTTCACAGAAAATTACAACGTACTAAGGGGCTAACTATTAGAAAATGGAGCCATATTTAGGTGTGGTAATGTTAGTGGTCCCTAAACATGTCACTTAAAAAGAACTTACCCACGAAGCTCATAAAATTTCGACCTAAAATGCGATGAAATTTGATTCACAAGTTATAAATTTATAAAGACAGTTAGATTTTTTAATGATCAGTTATAAAAGTGGGGCATACATGATCCGTGTTGTTGCTATAGATCACAAGTCGGTGATAGCAGTACCTCCACTATTGCTTTCTTCGTCTCTTGTTAGATAATTGCGGTTTCCTTACAATCGATTAGAATTTACTTCATAAATTTTACCTTTAAACCGACAAAATATTCGAGTCTTACTTGCCAAATTTTTCTACCTGCCAAACGGATATTTGGAACAGGTCTGCCCTTGAAGGAAGACTCGTTTTTCCAGGGTATACCTGTTCCAAATTCGTGCTCCCATAATACCTGTTTGGAGACAAGGAAGACTCTAATATTTCGTCAGATTAAAGGTAAAATTAATTAAGCAACACAAAATCAGCTGTTACAAAACTGCAACTGTTTAACAAAAGATGAAAAAAGCAAAAATATGTCCTGCAAAATATCATACGCTACGCATTTTTCGTGACCACTGACATTACCACATCTAATTAACGTCGTGTAATAATGCGCTTCCTAGTACGTTTATTCGAATATTCACTAATGTATTCTGATGTATTTTCTGTGTATCGCTTTGCAATAATAGTGACATGAGTTTTCCTAAAGACTTATTATGCAGAGTCTAAGCTAAGACCCCCTCTTAGCTTTATGTACAACCAAAGGCCTGTATATGGTTGTAGGGGGAAAATGATCGTTCCACATCTACTGAAGTTAAAGGTGCAAATTCAAAATAGTTCACATGGACAGAGGACGACACAACACGCACATTATTTTCACGAATTTCGCAAGTTGTTTGTATCACTAATAGTTTTTTGTTGTCACTAACATCAGTACATTATTATTGTTTACATCTACACACAAGGATAATACACGTGTTACTACTATTTCTATACTTTCAGCCGCTGTTTGCAAAACCCGTTTATTAGCTATCAATATCGGGGACATTAACGACCTTATTACCGCAAAATCTCTTGTTTCGTCCACTGTCAGCCATAGAAATTTATTACGTAAGGGCGTACCCAAAAATAACCGGAATTATATTTTGAAAATTATATATTTTCAATTTTTTTACAAAACAACCTTATCCCCTTAAAAATACTCTCCATTACAACTACCTAATATATTTGTCTCACCGGTGCTTCCACTGTTCGAAAAATTTTTTGTAGTCATCTTTAGAAATGGCTGACAGCTCCTCCCTGGTTTTTTTTGTTGACCTCTTCAATGTTGTCAAATCGGTGTCCTTTCATGCGTGTAAATAAGAAAAAATCTCACGGAGCCAGGTCAGGCGATTAAGGTACGTGGGGCAGCGGAACTATGCCATTTTTAGTCGAAAACTGGCGAACAGAGATGGCTGTGTGTGTAGGTGCATTGTCGAGCAACCCTTTTCATTCCCAAATCTTCGGTTAAAATTCGCTGAACCGAGCTCCAAGATAACCCACTAATCTCTGACAGTTGATCAATTGTTTGTCGACGGTCTGTGAGCAGAAGCTCTCAGGTTTTTTCAACATTTCTGTCGTATCGGGCGTTCTGTTCGTTTATAGACGTCCAAAACGAGGTTTTTCATCAATCGACACGTCGCCATTTTTAAACCGAGCAAACCACTCGTACACTTGAGTTTTTCCCATAGCGTCATCTTTGTAAGCTGTTTTCAACATTAAAACAGTTTCAGCAGCATTTTTACCGAGTAGAAAACAAAATTTCACAGCTGCACGTTGTTCACTAAACTTGCCGTCATAAAAAACGAAACAAGAACAAAACAGCGCTAGTAAAAACAATCACTGCAGATGAACAGAACAAGCCAGGTCGACAACACAGGCGGCACTGAACTGGCAATGAGTTGCGCTATACACGCCCAGCGACAGAAATGCGTACTACACAAGCTCCGCCCACGGCAATGCTGTTCCGGTTATTTTTGGGCACCCCTCGTATATCTTCTTTGATATTTCCTATGACATGTTGATATGTCTTCTGTAAGTATGTTTTACGCAATGTATGGCTACTAGGCAATGGAAAATCGAATACATATTTGGCAAAAAACGTCTAAAGTACATATTGTTGACCATATTCCACGAAAGGCTACATTCGCAAAACAGTATGCACAAATCAAACCAAAATTCCTCTTTTCTAACCGTACTAAACATATTTTTTTGATGGATATTCGAATCTAAATGTCTTTTACACTCTCGGCCATTACGAAATATACATATATCAACAACAAAAATTTAATAAGCTTTTAAAGTCTATTGACAAATGAAAAAATGGCCTACAACGTTGTTACAAATAATAAAATTAAACAGGATCTAAATACATATTTTTAAGAACCTTATCATTTCTGTTTTTCATATTTGACCTTGAAACATGTTCAGTTGCGCAATTTTTCTCTTAAGTATCCATTTGCAACCCCCACATTATTTTTGTGTGGGTTGTGTTATGGATGAAACTTTTTAACTGCAAGTCATTCTGTCGAACAAAGTTTTCTCAACGTTTTTCTTTCTACGGGTCAATTTAATATGGCGTATTATGTGGGATACTGTACTGTTCCTCCATTTATAATTTAACTGGGTGAGTGATACAGGCACTTTTTTTAGTCCACACGCCAGCCCTCAGAAATTAAAAAAAAAGAATCTAATAATTACCCCTGGTTCTGAGACCATGAATTTCATAATTACATTGATATTGAATAAAAAATGTTTTATTCAATAGTAGACTACAGAAACCAGTATACTTTTCAGAGATAGCCCTACACCATAAGAGTTAGGGCCGCACTTAGTACATAGTACATCGCTGTGAGAAATACAAAAATATATATTTAAAAAACACTACCTAGCTACAGTCAACATGTTCGTATCATAGACGTATTTATTTTTTTACTATTGGTACTTACTCTGTTATGGTATATCTCTGTGTTGACATGGGCCCCAAACCTTCTCCATTTTTTTTGAACCTTTTAGATTCGGGCCCTAAAAAAAAAAATATTTTTTTAATTTTTTTAACCAAATAAAAAAAAAAATGCAAAATTCTTTTTCCTTTTACAATTAAAAATTTTTTTTTTTTTTTAAAAAACCAAAAATTTTTCGTTTGCAGGGGTCTGACTATGTATACTATATGTTTTTTGGGTTGCTGAAACCTAATCCGAAGTCCAAATTTCTCCATCAGATCCGGTTTTTTTCCTAACCTCAAAAAACAGGCCTAAAACCATGAAATTCAAGCTAAAAATCATATAATTTGATAAAAACCCAAACGAAATCCCATAATCATTTTTCCTGCCGGCAATAAAAATTGCGAACTGTAAAGCAGCCTTTAGAATTATAAGGTTATTGGGTTTTTGAGGTTATGGGGCCTATGGTTATAGAGTTTTGAGATTATATGGTTATGGAATTGATGAAATATATGATTATGGGATTTCGTTTGGGTTTTTATCAGATTATATAATTTTTAGCTAGAATTTCATGGTTTTAGGCCTGTCTTTTGGGGTTAAGAAAAGAACGGGAACTGATGGAGCAATTTGGAAAAACATGTTGGCGAAAAACATGTAGTATATAATATAAAAACATATAGTCAGACCCTGCAAACGAAAAAAATTGTTTTTGTGGAGCTATGTAATACATACCATAATTACTTTTATTAATAGTTATGAATATAGACATTACCCTCTGTGCGAGAGGATCTAGTGGACTGTATTCGAAATAAGGCACTTACGTTTTCTTCCGTAGGCCGCGATCTCCCAAGGTCTATATGCACGTGGGTGCTTTCCTTCCGATGCACTTATGCCGGCCGGCGTCACTGATGTGCACTGCAGTTGGGATAACCCAAAATAGTCACTGATGCACTGTGCAAGTAGATGCACTAAAATATCTGATGCGTTGTTAACGTAGGAGAGAGCAAAAAGTCGCGTGTCTTGTCTTCGAGAGAGTTGAGTTAAAATTCATACTTGACACTGCTGTCCTGTGCCTTTTTGGAGCGGGAGAGTGGGGAAAAAATGACAGTGTATGAGTAATGTTGGTTGCATACACTTGAGGAGTAAAATTAATTAAAATATTGAATAAAGACGGAACATACCGCTCACCTAAAATGTTACTAACATTTTACCGGAGAAAGGAGAGAGGGAGAGAGGAGTTAAGGAGAAAAAGGTAGGAGAGATGAGAAGTTTAATTGGAGGGTAAAGGACAGACCTTGGAGACAGGTCTTTTGAGATTGCCCCGCGCTGTGCGCACCGTGACCACGCGTGTAACATTATCGCGACCAGGGTGAACACATTCAACTCGACCAATGTGCCAAGTTTGAGGTGGTGACAATTCATCCTTTAAGAGAACGAGGGTGCCTATTTCAATTGGCACTGAGGAATCTAGCCACTTGCTTCGTTGCAAGAGCGTGTGTAAATATTCCCGATGCCAGCGACGCCAAAAGTCCTGGTGCATACGGAGGAGGAGCTGCCAACGATTAAGACGTCCAAGGGTTATTTCTGTGACGTCATCATCGGGGAGAGAATTGAGAGGATTAAGAGTCAGAAAATGACCTGGAGTGAGTACTGAGAGATCTCTTGGGTCCGAACTCATTGGGCAGAGAGGGCGAGTTGAGAACTGCCTCGATTTGAGTAAGAACTGTGTTGAGCTCTTCATATGTGAGAATTTGTGTGCCAACGACTCGAGTCAAATGATGTTTGACGGACTTGACACCTGCTTCGAACAAACCACCAAAGTTTGGAGAGGCAGGGAGATTGAAATGCCAAGATATGTGTTCATGCTCTGATGTGGAGTTTTTCATGAGAGAAGCCAGCTGTTTGGCAGCACCAACGAAGTTAGTTCCACAGTCTGAGAAAATGTCCGTACACGTACCACGGCGAGAAGTAAAACGACGAAAGGCAGCTAGAAAGGCTTCCGTAGACAAGGATGAGACTAATTCGAGGTGTATACATTTAGTGGCCATACAAACAAATACACATATCCAAGCCTTTTGGGACTTAACACCACGATGCTTTCCTAGAGTAATAAAGAAAGGGCCTGCAAAGTCAACACCTACTTTGGAGAATGGTTTTATTTGAGAGATTCTAGCAGCAGGGAGGTCACCCATGAGTGGTTGATGAGAAATTGGCCTTGCACGAAAGCACGTGTGACAACGAGAGATTACTCTACGGATAGCTCGTTTTGCGCCTAAAATCCAATATCGCTGAGATAGCAAATACTGAAGAGTTTGAGCTCCGGGGTGAAGAAAGACCTTATGAGTGTGATCTATTATGATATCCACGAGTCTGTGTTTGCTTGGCAAAAGACAAGGATGTCTTTGGGAGAAAGAGAGATAAGAGTTACTTAAGCGACCGCCCACCCTGAGAACTCCTGATTTATCCAAAAATGGAGTTAACTTCTTAAAAGTCCTTTGGAGTGGTCGCTGAGATTTGAGGCGATAAATTTCTGTCGAGAATTCCTCTTCTTGTACATTTTTGATAAGAAGGGTTAACGAATTTTCTAATTCTGAACGAGATAAATAACCAGACTGCTTGGCCTGAGCGTGTTTGAGATTGTGAAGAAATCTTAGAATGTAAGCCAAGATTCGTTGAATTTTAGAGAGTGAAGAGTATTTTTCAATTAGTTCAGAAAGAGTGTTTTTTGAAGGGGTTTGATTCTCTACACTGAGGAGAGTGACATGGTGTTTTTTCTTCATCAGTCTCTGGAATATCAGAGAGAGTTGGCCAATATTCTGACGACATAGAGAGCCATCGAGGTCCGGAAAACCAGAGAGAGTTTGAGATTAGAGCAGATGGCAATAGTCCACGGGAGGCGGGATCGGCAGGATTATCCTGCGAGCTAATATGTCGCCAAATTGAGGGAAGGGACGTTCTCATGAATCTTAGTGACCCGATTACATACGAACGTACCCCATCGGTGAGGTGAGGAATTAATCCAAGCGAGAGTTATAGTCGAGTCTGACCATGCATAAACTTTAGAGATGGTTATATGATCTTCGAAAAGTGACAGTACAAAGTTCATCAGTTCGGAGAGAAGTAGAGCTGAACAGAGTTCAAGTCTGGGAATTGATATGGATTTCAGTGGAGCAACCTTAGATTTTGCACAAATAAAGTTGACCTGAATTTTACCAGAGGGTAGAGTAGAGCGCAGATAAATAACCGCTGAGTATCCCCTAGAGCTGGCATCACAAAACCCGTGTAATTCTAGAGCAATGTAACTTTCGGGAATAATGTGACGAGGAATATGAATGTCCTGGATAGCAGAAAGTTCCTGTTTGAATTGAGTCCAAATGTCTAAAATGTCATCAGACGGGGAGAGTCCCAATCAGTGTTTCTGGCCCAGAGCTGTTGAATTATGAACTTCAAATATAGAGTGAGAGGGGTCAAGAAACCTAATGGATCGAATATTCGAGCGAGGTCCGATAACATTGATCTTTTTGTACAGATTTTCTGGAGAGGCGTGATTTTAAAAATGAAACTGTCTGAGGAGGGAGACCATTGAAGACCTAATATTTTAACTGTCGAATCAGTTTCTGAGTCTAATGCGAATGGTAAACTGCTAGATGGCAAGTGAGTGAGTAAACCTGGGTGATTACTAGCCCATTTACGTAATTCAAAACATCCTTTATTGAGAAGTGATATGAGCTCTTGTTGAACTTCAAGAGCAGAGTTCAAAGAGTTGCTGCCAGATAATACATCATCGACGTATACATCGGTTTCAAGAATTTTTGAAACGATAGGAAACTCATTTTTAAATTCCTTCGCGAGTTGTAACAAAGTTCTAATGGCAAGAAAAGGAGAGCAATTCATACCATACGTGACCGTATTGAGAACAAAGGTTTGAACTGGATCATCTTTTGAGAAACGACATAATATCTTTTGATAAGAGCGATCTTTCTCGCGAACTAAAATCTGCCTAAACATCTGTTTAATATCTGCGGTGAATACCACAGCATGGAGACGAAATCTGAGTAGGATTGAGTTCAGATCTTGTTGAAGTTTGGGCCCAGGAAGGAGAGTATCATTGAGTGAATAATTATTCATGTCCTTTGCACTAGCGTCGAAAACTACTCTCAGCTTAGTGGTTGAGCTGTCCGGTTTAAAGACGCAGTGATGGGGAATATAATAAGAGTGCAAGTCTGAAGAAATTTCCTTACATGGAGACATATGACCTGACAACAGATAGTCCATCATAAATTCAGAATACTGAGAGAGAAGGTTTGGTTGGTTATAGAGACGACGTTCGAGTGAGTTAAGTCTTCGTAAAGCTAGGTCACGAGTACCTTGGAATGTTGGAAGATCCTTTCGGAAAGGAAGAGCTATTACAAAACGACCAGATTCCAAATGAGAAACGGTACTGGAATAATGATTTTCAGCGAGATTATCCTCGGGTGTCAATTTTTGAGAGCGAGGAACTTGCTCCAAATCCCAAAATTTAGTTACTAACCTTTCCAAAGAAAGATCAGCGTGAGAGAGAAAAGTGTTAGAGACGATGGTAGTAGGAGGTTTCTCCATTTTACCTGTAACCATCCATCCGAAGATTGTGTCAATGGCTACTAAACCATTCGAAAGGTTAAGGGTAGCACCTTTTAGAATATGACCAAAAGTGTCAGCACCTAATAGCATATCTATAGGGCCAGAGATATTAAATTTAGGATCTGCCAAAGAGAGATTTGAGAAATTCGATAATATGGTATCTTCGAGAGAGACAGAGGGCATATTCGAACAAATCCTAGAGAGAACAATAAAATCCAACTCAAATGTTGGAGAGGTGTTATGACAAGGTCTAATACTAGAGGAGACGATTTGAGAAGAGTGAGCACTAGTCTGACCTATGCCACAGACTGAGATATTAGACGAGCGTCTAGCTAACCCCAGTTTATTTGCACAACGAGAAGAGATATAGTTAGAGTCGCTAGCACTATCAATAAGCGCTCTAACTGGTGTAAATTGTCCGTGTCCATTCAAAACACCAACCATGGCAGTAGACAACAACACGAGAGAATTATCGTGCGATAATAGAGTGTTAGATGTAGAGAGCGAATCATGAGGTGAGTGAGTCAAGGACGTCGAAGATGACGCTTGAGGTTGAGTCGAGTGAGTGTTAGGCTGAGAAGTACTTGGAGACGATTATGGTTCGGAGCATTTGAGGAAAAATGTAACAATGTGTTATGTTTCTTGGAGCTCCTCACACTCGAGATGAGACAATTTTCAACTAGAGTGTTTTGTCAAGCGTTTGTAGACCCTATTCGTTTTGGGATAAGAAAACTGCTGGAGGATTTGGACTTCTATCAAGAAAACAATAGAATAGATAACGAATGGTCAGACCCTGCAAAGCGGAAACGAAATTTGTTTGTTAGTGGTGAGATAAGTAGAGGTACCTAATCTACTTGTAGAGTATGTTATGAATATTTGATTACCGACTATGAAGTAGATTAGTTGCTCAAGTTAAAATTGATTCCTAGATAACAAGTTTACTCTTGAGCGTCGCACTGTTTATCCAGAAAGTCTATTAAGATGACAAAAGAATCTTCCGTATTTGAAGATATGTCATACGAAAGTTCGAAACGTGTAGCAGTTGATTTATCCAAGTGACAAAAAGCACTCAAATTTCCCAAAATAGGGAAATGCGGATGGTCCGGAAACTTCAAATGAGAAATTTTCACGAAACGCATCCACAAGAAAGCGAAGCGCGTCCAGGCCTTTGGAGCCGGCATTTCGTCTAATTTCTATAGCATGCAAATGAGCGGTAGCTATAATAAGAGGATTGTCATCACCTCCCGACAAGTGCACTTGTTATGCAACTAAATAATAGCGCTATTAAGCGCGAGTCTGCCCTGGTCAAATAAAAGGTTAGCTGCTGAGCAAATAAGAACTATTTCATTAGAGTCCTCATAGAAATAGAAAGCTGGAAACTAATAAAAGTTAGCCATTTTGAGCATCGACCATTAAATTGCGGTAACCATACTTTTCAGGGAAGTTATGTTCTTTTGTTTTACTAGATTTAGAAGAAACACGTATTCTTTATATATTTCTGTCACCAAAATTCTTCTGGGAACAGTCCTGTACATGAGAATGTGAGAACGAAGTCTCTTGGACTTATTCTCCTGCTAAATCACCGCGTCCATGGCAGACAACGACATTCAAAATACCGGGTGCCGTTCAAAGCCTGCTTTAATTTCACTGTAAAACGGCTGAACCTACATGTAAAATTCTTCTGGACAGAGTTAGCGGTGAGCATACTATGGCCTGCAATTTGTCTAAGTTCTTTTAGTCAACAATGTGGTTTGCCTGTATGCATTTGCCTGTTTAATTCTGACATTGTCAGTGTATCTTATTCTGTGAGATGTCCCTTAGGAAGCAATGTCCAGTTAAACGAAGCGCGACAGCAACCCTTATCTAAAAAGAATAACAAAGTCATTATTGAGAGAAATCAATTTGAACGTGTTCAAATAATAAATGACCGTAGTCTATGCCTGTATTTATAGAGTGCCAGTGTACATTTTGTCATATCTGAACCACGGATAAATGACAACGAGACTCAGGTGCTCCCAGGGCGCACTGCGTGAGACTAAAAACAGTAGACATCCTGTCAGCCAAGCTCGTCTGAACATGCGCTAGAGATACGTTCCTGTATGGCGGTAACATATCAAGTAAATTAATAGTGGTAGGCGTCATTTTAAGTATCTCTTTGAGATAACCATACCAGCCTTGACGTCGCCTTTAGGTTTGAAATTGCCGGGAGAAGGTACCAAAAAATGGCTGTCCGAGAGGGATCTATCGATCCTCGTATTCGAAGTAAGAGCACGTTACGTTTTCTTTAACCGTGCAGTATTGTCTCCGCCTGAAATACGGAGGTCTATATGCACGTGGAGTGCTGTACTTCCGATGCACTTATGCCGTGCCGGTGTAACTGATGTCCACTGCAGTTGGATAACCCTAAAGAGTCTCTGATGCGTCTGTGTACCAGATGCACTCAAATATCTGTTCATGTTGTTGTTAACGTAGGAGAGTGCAATCCGTCGAGTATTTCCATCCGAGAGTTAGTTGTGTGTGAATTCAGGAGTCATGTGGTCTTTCCTCCTCTCTGGAAAAGTGGGGACAAGATTGATAGTGTATGAGTCCAGGTCTTCGTAGATACCACTTGAAGTAATTCAGGTAGCATGAAAAATCCCATTGATTGACGACCGCACACCCTCAATTGAAGAGTGAGATTAGGTTGCTATTTAAATCCATTGCTATGGTTGGCGTGTTTTTCCTTATCGAGGATCTGACTGTTATCGATAGTTAATGACAAAGACAACAGCCAGGCAAAGAACATTACGCAAAGGTTAGTTCGATTATTACCTTAGTCTGCGGCCTAGTGAAGAAACCAGACATTTCTTTCCCAAAATCGTAGGAAAATGCAACTGGTCACAGAAACTCTGACTTGAAAATTTTAGGTTCATAACATTACGCATAAACAAAGAAAAAACTCCGTCGTTTAAGTCCGACGATATCGTCAAAAATCTATCTGCAAATGGTGAGCACGCTGAAATTTAGTAAGCATCACCTCACGGCCAAAGGCACGGGTTTTGTAAAAAAAGCCAGCTTATCGCTCGTGCCGCAGGTAATTAATAGGGGCCCCTTGAGCGACATAGTACTAAGTCTATTGTTCTTTGCGAACGTCCCGCTCAAATATTGACCGGACTTAGGAGTAGCCAGTATATCTAATGGATTACCTTACGATGTGACTGCATAGTCTATCAGGTACACTGATGTTCTTATGTTTTACTAGTTTTAACTGAAACTACGCTATTCTCTCCATATATTTTTTCTTCTTTCGGGGTAGCAGTTCTTTTTTTTCGTCGCAGTCTTTGGGCTTATTCTGTTCGCAACCGCCCACTCCGGTTTCACAGGCCAGGCCCGTTGTCACAGTACCGGGTTCTGTGCACAAACTTAGAGAGCATCCCTGTCGGAAGATATGCATGAAATCTTCGGAAAAAGTTCCGGGTGTCCAATAGACTGCCTTTTGATCTAAGGTCTACGCAATGACAAAGTATGTGGTGTGTTGCCGTATCCCTTGCAGTCTGCATTTTAGTTCTGTGAAAGAGCCCCATTCTGTGTAGGTGTCCTTAAGGGCGCAATGGTCCTGATAAGTAGAATAAGCTCTTATCTTGAACATTCATTTTTAAAGTTCCTGAGTGTCTTTCCAAAAATGTTCCTTTAAAAACAATTGTCGTGTCTTTAAATACGGATCATTAAAGTACAGTATACCATTATGTCGATTACACAGATGCATTCTCCTATTGACCAGTTACTTAAAATTTTCTCCAGGACCGGTTCTTTCGTGATCAAATGGAGTAGACGATCCTTTTCTCGCTAACTCGTCTGCTTTTCGTTGCCTTCGATTCCTGTATGTCCGGAACCCATACTCAAAGCTAACTGTTGAGGTCTGCCAGTCGTGTCATCTCTTTGACATCCCACCACCAGCCTTGAACGTCACCTTTGAGGGTGGCAATTGCCTTTAGGGAAGCCAATGACTGTCCGATAGTATATAGATCCTCGTATTTGTGTATGACTTCGTAAAATTTACTTTAGCAGAGTACAAGTATTGTAACTACGCTCTGCCTGAAATACGGAGCCTATAATTTTCCAAGTGGAATGAGGTAGTGTCGTTTTTCCGACAAAGAAAATTCTCAGCACCAGAGGTCGTGCGAGTCTTTCGTGTATTGTACAAAAAAACTATCTCAGTACTGTTCCGGTTGGTGTTTACTCCATTTCGATCTCCGTCAACTTATTTGAAAAAAATCAAAGTTTTTGTTAAAGTGTGTGAATTCTGCGCAGTTATGTAGTCTTTACTAATCCTAATACGTTTCCACCCACTAATTTTGATACTGTACTAAAGTCACAGGTCTTGAAGAAAACACAAAGCCCATTCTGGTCTCTCCCTCACGAATTGAATTGATGAGGGTATGAATTATTGGAGTTTGGCGTGTTCTTGCGAAAAATGCGATTTTTTTCCAAGACAGCAACTGTTAGAACTTTGCAATGTTCAAGATATCAGTTTATTCTACTTCTCGTGGCCACCAGACCATTCACAAGTTTAATGAAAATATTATACATTGTACAAAGATATAAGTTCAACCGTCCCACTCTGATTTTTAGCTATATTTTTGCAATCAATCTCAGTTTATTTAATAAAGTCGGATAATAAGTTCGACTCCTTTTCATTTGTGACGCCATTTTGAATAATGTCACGAACGGCCCCACGAAAAGTCAGCTCGGGCAAAGGCATAGTGTATTGAGCAATTTTACGGAGTTTTTTCCGACCTTTGTCATTTTTTTTGTATACCTTTTTGTACTGTCCCTAAAAATGTTGGCGTAGCCGAAGTAAATCTAATGGATCGTTTGACGCGCTATGACCCTGCCAATATTGATATCTGCGAGTCATTGTGAGGATGCTCGCCGGTTCTCCCCTACATTTTTTCTCATTTCGGGGATTAGTTCAGTTCTTTTTTTCGTCGTCTTTGTTATTATTCTCTTCACGACGCCCACTCCGGTTTTGGTGTACTTTCTCGCTGGGACCTCGTTATTTGAATACGCTTTTCATGCGGCGGGCTATTATCTGTAAAACGTCAATTAATAATAAAAAAATTAAACTGGGAAAAGGAAAAAAAAAACGGCTGTTTTAATATTCACCGTAGATTAATTTGTGGGAAATATAATCACTTTGAACCTAGTAATATAACAATTAAGTGGGAGTCACCATTGTGAAACTGATTCCAATAATGAGATATAATTATAACGGCCATGCTATCGACATTTTTTCTTTTATACTTTATTCATGTTAAGGTTTGTTTCCATTCGCTTTTCGTCCCACTGGCTTTTAAATATTTTAAAGCATCAATAACATCAAACTGCAAGGATTTTTTTGAACCCTAATAGGTGATTCGGAAGGTTTTTGACATGCTGAACATAATGCCGTTATCCGATTTACCCTACCACGTCACAATTTTCACAGAACTAATCTAAATCTGCAAAAAAGATTTTTTGGCCTGTATAGAGGCCTTTATAGCTCAGCAACGAAACGAGATTGGGTAAAACGAACTCGACCATCGTATTCCGTAAATCAAAACCTACAAAAATCAAAAGTGAAAAAAAAAAAACATTACTATATATGGCGCAATTATTATTTGATTTAACAGATTTCACAAGATTTTCCAGAATTTTGGTTTATCCCTTTGATAAATCATAAACGTTTTTTTCACTTTAAGGTTTTATTTTTCCAAAATCTTGTTCTGATCGAGTAAAAGCAGTAACTGAATGATGTTTAGCGCATTAAAAACCAATGTTTTATGTTTTGTCATTATCCTGAATTTAGTTTAATAAAACAGTTAACGCCGACATGTTTAGTACGTCAAAATCTATCGAATATGATACTTATTACTTATTGTATCTTTGATTAATTGAAAGCTGAGTATTACGAATATAGCGTTTGATGTATTTTAAGGTTGTTTTATTTATTTATTAAAAAATGTTCTCAAAAAAAAAATGTATTTGACTAAGATAGACAATGGCAGTGATACCTAATATTACCCAATAAATATGTTGTCATATTTGATATCACCTTAAAATCGATATGAAGCAAGTCTTATGACTTGCTTCATATCAATTTTAGGTAATGTTTTTTTCATAGTTCGTGGAGAAAAAGAAATAACGGCATTTTGTTTAGCAGGTCCAAATTTTTTGGATTAGCCTATTTAATTTTGAATTCTTTTGTACGTTTCCGAAACATAGATTCTGGAAAATTTTGGAAAATCACTTAAATAAAATAATAATTGCGCCATTTATAGTAATGTTTTTTTTTATTTTTACTACTAAAAAAAAAACTGGACGTTTTCTACGAAACACCGAACTCCTACACTTTTCTCGACGCGCGTTTCGCCAACCAAGATGGCATCTTCAGAGAAAATTAAAACTAAATTCTAGCCTACACACTTGCACTATTTATACTAAATTAGTTGCCACGGTTCACTGAATCGTATCTGTCTTTGTTTATCAGAGCAAACAGTGGACTGGTGGGTATCGGACCATTGTCCTTATTCATACCACTGTTACAATTAATGATTTCTAAACTTTCAAAAGCATCCAACTGTCTACTGTTTGTTACATTTCTAATTGATTCTAAATTATTTATGTCTATCCTATGGTTGTTGTCAAAAGCGTGTTGGGCAATACAAGATTTTTCCGTTCTGCCATATTTCAAATGAGCCATGTGTTCTTTAAATCTAGTCAAAATAGATCTTTTTGTTTGCCCAATATACTTTTGATCATAATCTTTACTTATAACGTATACTGCGTTAACTTATTTCGTATATTCCTGACTTTCCGTTATTGTCGATTTTGTCTTTGGGGTTACCCAAAAGCGTCTGTAGTCTATTTTTAGAATTATAAACCAAATTGATATTAATATTTTTAAAAATTTTATCTAGTCCGCGGGTGAATTTAGGTTCATATGGTAACGAAGCAAATTTCGAATTGTCATTATCTCTACAAAAATTGTGGATGGATTGTATATTTTGTACAGGGTGAGCCAAAAGTCCCGGTACTGCAGAATAACTCGGCGGGACTGCATTTAAAAGTCAAGCAAATTTTTTAAATGGAACTCCATACTTTTAACACCGCAAGTAGACACAGCGGCAAAATTGACGTTCAGATATGGCTTGAGTGATCCCCTCGTTTGATTTTGGGGATCTTTAAGGTTATGGTCAAGGTCAAATACAAAGTCACAGTTAAATAGCCAGGACAAAAAAATTCTAAAACGTTTGTATTTGTATTTAACATTTTTTAAAAAAACGACATAACTTCACCGACTATATCACTAGTTTTGTTAAAAACGTCATACATTAACGAGCTCCTCAGCCGGTCAAATAGCCACTGAGCGACATAGAACTAATTCATTCCCTATACGCCCGAATAATATCTCGGTAAAAGTAGTCAATGAGGATTCATCACAAGGATCACAAGACTGATTTCAGATATTAATTAAAGAATAGGAATCAGTGGCAGAGCCGTGTGGAGAATTAAAAAAAAAATATATTTTTTCTGGACATGAGACAAAATGCGAGCGTGACGTGGGGTAAAATGTAAGCTACTCTACAAATTTTTAGTTGAACTTTGGAAATAAAATAATTTTCGTTTGGACATTCTCGCATTTTGCCCTTTGGAAATAAAATAATTTGCGCTTGGAACCTTTTGCATTTTGCCCTTTGAAAGCTTGCATTTCATCTCTTACTTAGCTGTCATTTTGCCCCTTAACCCGTGTACATTTTACCCCGTATCCAATAAATAAACTTTGAATTTTGCGTCTATTGAATTTTGCAAGAGATCTAAATTTTGTAATTCCACAACTGAATAGATTTGACATAGGATGAAAATATCCCTTGTTTGGATATTAGGGTGGACCTTATTTTTTTTTTCGTTTTTCTCAGCGGGCCGGGTGAAAATCAGTTCTGGGTACCTAAAAACTTGTGCGGAAACCAAAACTGCCGCGATCGGAACCTTTTTTCCCGTGCCGCAAAGCGCCGGAAGTTTCTTATGGGATTTACATGTTTAAAATCACTGAAAACGTTCGATACGCTCAAAAACTATGAAAATCATCAAATCTGATAGTCGCAAGGATATATTTCCATGTATTTTTTCCTCCTGAATCAGATGGAATAGTCAGATTTCGTTGAGTGAAAAAAATTATGAGCGAAAAAATGCGAAAAAACCAAATTATACTAAAAAAAATTTTAAAAAAGACAAAATAATTTATTATGATGATTGTACCTGACTCTGAGGAGTATTAAGCATATCATGATTCAAAAGTAGAGGTAAAAACCCACAATTTGAAGTCCGGTTGAAGACTGTAGGTGCCTCTGAACCGGAGTTACGATCATTTCAAGTTGTACGCAATATTCAGGAGCGTATCGGTTTTTCGACTGTTTTTTCGACGACTGTTTTTTCAATCCTGATTCTCAACCGATAGATTCTCCTGCATCGATTTGCATAATTTAACGGTAGTATGAAATGCTCCATATCATACGAATAATTCATTATCTTAATATAATATTACCTTTAACTTGAAGCTTGAAGTCATTTTACATTGATTATAAGAGAATTTCGGATTGGAACATACTATAGTGTCCGACGTTCGTACACATACTTCTAATAACGTTAGCATTATACTTTGGAGTTAGGGAGCTGCTATGTGCTTGTTTCTCAACAATCGAGTAGTTTAAGGGTTATTCAAGCTTGAGCAAACGAAAGAACGGAAGGATGAATTCTCGAAAAAATACGGGGTTTCTCGAAGTTTTTCTCGAAGTTGGTAGCTTCATTCGCTCTGACATTAGCCGCGGAAATTTTTTCGTATTACTACCAACTTCAAGAGAACTCGAGAGAGAAGAAGTTTCGAAGAGAAGAATTGAAATTGGCGACGGTCGTAAAGTGGCCGTTTGAATAGATTCGTTCGGGGAATACGCCTCGGAGCGATCCGAGCAATCTGAGCAGTTCACCCGAACACGCATTTTTGATTCGAGAAAAACCGTATTTTTTTTCGAGAATTCATTCCTCCGTTCTTTCGTTTGCTCAAGCTTGAATAACTCTTAAAGTACTCGATTGTTGAGAAACAAGCACATAACATAGAGATTTGTATTAAGGTATGATGCTAACTTAACAAGTACGTGTACGAACGTCGGACACTATAGTATGTTCCAATCAATGTAAAATGACTTCAAGTTAAAGGTAATATTATATTAAGATAATGAATTATTCGTATGATATGGAGCATTTCATACTACCGTTAAATTATGCAAATCGATGCAGGAGAATCTATCGGTTGAGAATCAGGATTGAAAAAACAGAAAAATCGCCTTCCACCATATACGCTTCTGAATATTGCGTACAAGTTGAAATGATCGTAACTCCCGTTCAGAGGCACCTACAGACTTCAACCGGACGTCAAATTGTAGGTTTTACCTCTACTTTTGAGTCATGATATGCTGAATACTCCTCAGAGTCAGGTACAATCACCATAATAAATTGTTTTGTCTTTTTTCAATTTTTTTAGTATAAATTGGTGTTTTTTCGCAATTTTTCGCTCATAATTTTTTTCACTGAACGAATAAACGAAATCTGACGATTCTATCTGATTCAGGAGGAAAAAATACATGCAAATATATCCTTGCGACTATCAGATTTGATGATTATCATAGTTTTTGAGCGTATCGAACGTTTTCAGTGATTTTTAACATGTAAATCCCATAAGAAACTTCCGGCGCCTTGCGGCACGGGAAAAAAGGTTCCGATCGCGGCAGTTTTGGTTTCCGCACAAGTTTTTAGGTACTCAGAACTGATTTTCACCCGGCCCGCTGAGAAAAAACGGAAAAAAAAATATTAAGGTCCACCCTATTGGATATATTTCATTACCCATTGATTTCTTAAAAATTAAATTTTTTTATCGTTATTAAATCTTTGAATACAAGGTTTGTGGAGGCCCTCAATGTGTGGGGGCCCCAGGGCTCCCGCCCCGGTTGCCCCGCCGTGCATCCGGCCCTGAATATTTTAGTGTTGTCTCTAGTACGTCTTGCAACTAAAAATTTATAGAGCGGTCGAGGGGTAGGGAGAAACCGGAAGTGAAATATCGTGGCAATCGCGCAAAAGCCCTCCCCCGTCATATTCATGCAACTTTACTAGGGCTTTTAAGCGTACAAAGGCAGGGGCATCGAGGAGATCGCAGGCATGTATAGGGTGCTCGTTGGGACGTGTCAATGCAGGGATATTGTTCTAGCGCCGAGCTATAAATACTTGTCGCATTATTGGACCGCGGATCGTCGTAAAAAGAAGAGCTACAACGGGGGCGGGAGGCAGGGCGGGGGAGGGAGTCCGTGGAGGACCCTTGCTCGCCCTCCTTCGCGATTGTTAGGGGCGAGCAGACCGACGGAGTACGTGGCTTAACTTGGGAGCGAATGTGTCATCGGTCATTAGCCATACGTCGGTTTTATTAACAGGAGCTCTCTCGTTCGCTTTTTTATTGGCCGTAATGCCGGCGCTGGTCAGGAATAGTTATCGTTCTGAGTTCGGAAGATTCACTGGAAGGCTCTTTTATTTAATGTACCTGCTAGGCACAGTGGTGGGTCGTCTGGGCAGGAGAATAGTGACTCAACCCCTGGATTGCCAAAAACAAAGGTCTTTGTTTTATTTCTTGGTCCAAACTGCCGGAAAATCACAAATCTTAGTGATGTGGGAACGTTCACAGTAAAACTCGCGTCTTGCCAAAGCGTTTAATATTCGATTATCTGCTCTATTTTACATTCACTTCTGGTTTTATACAATGTTTTATCATTTGCAACTAAGCAATTTGCTATTTTATCTTTTGTCTTCTAAGCAAGATAATATACATAATATTATAGTTATAAATATCTAGGTTAGTATTATCTAAAAAAAAAGGTGAGTCTACCGGGAGACCAAAATATAATTTCTTTGTCTTATAAGTAATTGCTCTACTAATAGAAGAGTAGAATTAGTCGATTTGTACCCCTAAACGAAAAGTAACTGACACTTCAACAAAAAAAAATTGCTTTTTGTTGAGGAGGCTGAAAATATTAAATATCGTTTTTGGCAACAATTTAAAATTATTGCTACATTGTTTAAAAAATTCGCAAAGTTGCGAAAATCAGGTTTTTTTTTGAAATAAAAAGAGAGCCGTAAACTATACAAAAAAATGTTTCAGATAAAAAATGTAACTAGTAAAAAAACCCTACAAAACCCATCGAAATTTGCAAATCGGTTAATTTGTTTATCTGCAAAATTGAAAAAAAAACCGTTAAAATGGCTCCTTATTTCAATTCTTTATAACTAATTATAAAGTAAGCCTTGTGACTTGTAAAAGTATTGGAAAATGTAGGTATCGGTGTACTTAAAAAACGCTGAAAAAATTCAAACCAATATATTTTAAGGTTTTGCAAAAATGTAAATTGTTTAATAAAAAAGGTGCTTTCGTAAAACAGCCATTAATTTTTTTGTAAACATCATAGAGTAACGATTCAAAATGGATTCTCTTCTTGATGAGTTGGACTATCAAGTACATTGAAAAATTAATTGAATCTCACAAATTTAATTGTTGAATAATATTATTATATAAAAAATAAGTCGATTGGACTAATTTAATTAAAGTTGTGAGTATTCCCAGTCATTTTTTTCACGAGCTACCCCAAATTAAAAAAAATCATATATCATTCTACGATGTATAGTTTCGGAGATAATCCGATTTTTTTTCGTGCGCTGTGATTTTGAAGCGACCGAAAGAAAATCTGCGCGCAGGAGAACCACACTGCTGCCGCTGCTGTGCCGTCATCACTCATGCATCCACGCGCGTTACTAAAATAACGATGCACATTATTATAATGCTGTAAACGAAACCGACTACTACATACTTTCGAAATTCTTACATAATACAGAGCAAGATTTGATCTTAGTTCTGTTAGTTAAAAAAAAATCGAATAAGATGAGTGCAAGAAAAGAAGAAAAAACTCGGCTCCGTAGCTGTAAAATGATTCTAGTCTCAACATTGTACGATAAAAAACGAACGAGTTATTTAATTTGTTTATAACTTTAAAACGGACGTACTTTTCAATATCAATTTTAAACAATTAAATTTGTGAAATTCAATTAATTTTTCGATGTACTTGATAGTCCAACTCATCAAGAAGAGAATCCATTTCGAATCGTTACTCTATGATGTTTACAAAAAAATTAAGGGCTGTTTTATGAAAGCACCTTTTTAATAAACAATTTACGTTTTGCAAAAACTTAAAAATATATCGATTTGAAATTTTCTGCGTTTTTTTAGTACACCGATACCTACATTTTTCAATACTTTTAAAGCCACAAGGCTTACTTTATAATTAGTTATAAACAATTGAAATAAGGGGCCATTTTGACAGTTTTTTCAATTTTGCAGATAAACAAATTAACCGATTTGCAAATTTCTTGATAGGTTTTATAGGGTTTTTTACTAGTTACATTTTTTGTATAATTTACGGTTCTCTTTTTTATTTCAAAAAAATCTGATTTTCGCACCTTTTGCGAATTATTTACACAATGTAGCAATAATTTTAAATTGTTGCCAAAAAACGATATTTAATATTTTCAGCCTCCTCTACAAAAAATCAATTTTTTTGTGAAGTGTCAGTTACTTTTCGGCCAAATCCTAATTCTACTATACTATAACCCCTGATAATGTGGAAAATGTAATGGCATTTAAACATTTCCGGGGTATTTTGACCCACTAAACATTATGGTGTTGTCAAAATTTGAGCCAAGTGCTCCTAAAGGCCAGCATTAGGGAAAAATTTCCCCAAGAATGACTCAAATTATGACATTAGGAAAAACTGTTTTGATTGTATTTTATTCAGAAGGACCCCGCACAAAACAAATGGAAAGTGGGTCCCCGTCGTTTTGTCTAAAAATTGATTATACGATAGTTCTGGACTTTGTGAACAAAAGTTCCCGTGTATAAAAAAAGATCCTATGATTAGGACTCAAGATATAGAGGGATGAAAGTTGATTATTTGGTTATATTACTGAATATGCCCAATGTATTTCATAATTGAGCCATTTTTGGGGCAATGTCCTTCCCAAATTGGGATTTCGAAAGATCGAGGTTGTCAGAGTTTCTAAGTTCGGCAGTCAGGGCACATTTCAAGAAATTACCGTGGCACTCAAGGTTCAGAAGAAGTTGGAAAGTTATTTACTATTTTGTTCCCTATTTTCTTAATTCAATATCGATTTTATATGACGCAGAGTTGATATGAAATTTGATTACAGCGACGAACAGAAAGAAGAGTAAGAAGAGAAAAGAAAATTATCCGGAATAATTTTAATAAAGACCAACAGAGAAAAACAATTCGTTCATACAGAGGACTATTTTTTGGTACAAATAATTCCCTCTTTTCAATAGAAACTACAGTCGGGTGAATAATTACTCCTATCTATTTGTGGGTATCTCTACGTATATGTTCTGATACGCTGTTTGTATAGCTACGTATATGTTTTGAACATCGTAAAATTAGTGGACATTTTGCACTTGTGTAGTATATCAAAATACAGTGTGGAACAGCCAAATGGAATAAATTCAGTAGCTCTATTATTATGCTATTATTAGTAGCTATATTTTCACCCCCTTCACCCCCTTCAGGTGACAGCTACAACGTCTAAATTTTCAAATTGGAAGTAGGGGCTTGTGATACTTCATTTGAAAGGTATTTTCATTCAAAACTGCTACGGTTTTAAATTTTATTGCAGAAATTAACAAGAAAGTTTCTCCAGCGTAGGAAATTCGTTACATTAAAATAAAACTTTAATAAGTAACACTATTTGTCAATTTTAGGTTCTGAAATGTTAATAATAACAAAAAATAAATGTCTGTAATTGCCGACATTCCCTACTATAAGATAAAAACTTACCAATATAAACTTTTACCAACTAATGAGCTCGCGAATGACGATTTTGATAGACGAATTGTCTTTGTGAACAAATGATGCAAATGATAGATACAATACTTTACAAATAGAAAATGTTTTATTTTCGGATGAATCTACATTTACACTTCACGGCCATGTTAATCGCCAAAACTGTCAATACTGGTCGAGAGAAAATCCTCACGGACAGGAACTACACACGCAAAACTCTGAGAAAGTTAATGTTTGGGAAGGAATAATTGGAGAAAATATCATTGGTCTCTTCTTCATTGACGGCAATTTGAATGGAGAAACTTATTTAGCGCTGCTCCAAAATAATGTTGTACCGACGGTGGCAAACTTGTATATAGCTGAAGTAAACCCTATCCACAACTTCCAGATAATGCAATATGGTTCCAGCAGGATGGTGCACCAGCACATTACGAAGTCAATGTCCGGCAATATCTCCACACAATCTTTCCAAATCGCTGGATAGGGAGACGTGGTTCTGTAGAATGGCCTGCACAATTACCTGATCTCACGCCGTTAGACTCCTTCCTATGGGGATATGTAAAAAGTATGGTTCACGAAACCAAACACGACAATTTAGCTGATTTAAGAAGAAGAATAACACTTACAATTAGGTCGATTACTCCGCAGATACTAACGTTAACTAACGTTATTTTTTTATTTGTTTTTTATTTTAATGTAACCAATTTCTAATGCTGGAGAAACTTTTTTTCTTGTTAATTTCTGCAATAAAATTTAAAACCATGACAGTTTTGAATAGAGAGAATGAAAAGACCTTTCAAATGAAGTATCTCAAGCCCTTACTTCCAATTTGAAAATTTAAGGGTTGTAGCTGTCAACTGAAGGGGGTTGAATTTAGGGATGACGTTTTTACGTTGCAAGATTTCATATTAGAATTAGAAATTGACGTGTCTCAGGATTTTCTAAACAAATGCATAATAATGGAGCTACTGAATTTATTCCATTTGGCTGTTCCACACTGTATGTTGATATGCTGTTTGTAGGTTTTGAACGTCGTAAAATTAGTGGACATTTTGCATTTGTGTAGTATATCAAAATATATCAAATTCGTATCATTTTCACTATCTAATTTTTAGATTAGATTTTTCAAATCCGGCGCCAATTTTGAGACATTACAGTGCAATTTATCGCCTCTTTTTATGTTCTATTTTTTCAGTATTTTTCAAGTCCGTAAAGAGGCTGTATTTAAAACCGGAAGACAGTGCCGATAAGCTACATATGTATACTCTATATCCACTAAATTATCTCCCAAATAAGTCTCGCAATTGGATAAATTTGGGTAAATTGGACAAAGGGGAGGCGGCCGCTGAAAAATTTCGAGAGCAATTCCTGGATGATATTGCAAATTGGCCCTGCGGCGATTTATAAGGCCGCAACTGTGTTCCGGTAAATTTTTTAGCAGAAAGCCCGCAAAGCGGAAACCGTCGAAACGTAAGACGGGCCGACAAAGAGAGAGATAGAGAGAGGGAGAGGCAAATCCGTCCCAATCTCTCGGAAAACTTGCTCGGGTAATGATCTTATCGCATCCCGCGGCATTTGTCAAATAGCAGCGGAAAAGGGGATTTTAAGGACGTGTCGGCGAAAAATCGTATTTGTTTCGAAACTTCCCTATCGGCGCATTGGGGAAGGAATTAGAAAGGGGTGAGGAGTTGAGAGCAGTTCCCAGAAGTTTGCGGCCCTACAAAGTCGATGAGAAATGATAAAAATAATTGCCCTTTGTCAATCCATGGGCAACCGTATCCATGGATTGACATCACTGCCCACCAATTAAATTTAATTGCTAATTTTTGAAAAAAAAAATAAAATAAAAAACACATTGTGTAGGCCAGTTTCACGTTTTTTCCGCTAAAGTGAAAATTCGGTAATCTTTTATTAATATCGACACCTTACTTGAAGAAATATTTGTTAAAAACTAATAATAATGAAATGTATTTAAAATACACTCAGTCAAAAAAATCAAAGGAGCAGAAGATTTTCCATTTTTTTTTTAGTAATATTTGAAAGGCTTTTACTCTCTGAGGGCTTTGCCTGATTCTTTAGCTTCATGTTGTTATTTTTTTGTTCTCTCTGTGACCATTTGTCGCTGACATATCGGCTATTGAATGAAAAGTTACCTTTTTTTATCATCTATATATCTTGAACTAATGATTATACAGTAAACGGAAGGTAGGTTTTGGAAACTTGGATTAATTTTCTATGTCCATTTTGGTATTTCAAAAAAAAAAAAGTTAGATTAATATTGATTAGAAAAAGTAAAATAAAAAATATTTGCTGATGCCTGAAATGTTTTTGATGTTTTGGAAAATCTACTATAACTTTGCAAATATTGCGAAAAGTACCAGTGTTTGTAGGTTTCTTTGTTTAGCTCAAAATATGCGCAACAGGCCTGTATATTTTTGAATCAATCGGTTAGACCGTCTTTGTTTCCCGAATCGTCAGTTTTATCAAAAATTAAAGGAGTAGGTTTATGGCTCCTTAAACATCTATTAAGGAGTTAGAATTAGATGAAAAAAATATGACTGTTTTTTTCTGACAATTTTGCACTAAACACTCATCAAATCTCGAAAAAAAATTAAAATTGTGAAAAAAATTGTTTTTCAAATTTTTGAAAATGTGACTTTTCACTCAATAACCGATGTCTCAGCGACAAATGGTCGCACAGAAACAAAAAAAAATACCAACATCAAGCTAAAGAATCAGGCTAAATGATCCAGGCATTAATTAAGCCAGAAAAAATTGTTTTGAGCCCAAGGACAATTTTGAAAAACAATAAATAAATTGGAAACATTTTGCTTTGCGTTATTTTTTTTTATTGCGTCAAGAGTAATGCCTAAAAAATTCATCTCAGGATTTAAAAACTAGAGATTCCAAGCTTCAAAATGCTTTTTTTAAAATATCGATACGACCATTATTCACGAAATTTTTACAGCCTTTAAAAAACCATTTTTCTGCTCCCTAAAATTTTTGACGAGTTTATTTTAAACCTTACTTTAAATAAATATTTTTTAATTATCTCGAAAACTATTTCAGATAAATCTTTCCCCATTTAACCCATTAACGCCCAAACGGAAACCATTTTTCGTCCTTTTTGGAGCGTCAATCTCGAAGAAATTAATGAATTCACTCAATAAAAACCACTTATCCTAATGTTTTCGAATGTGATCTTTCGATTCAGAATTGTGATTAAATGCTCTAGAAAAAAATGGCTGACTTTATGGAGAAAGGTACCGCAAATTTGGGGATTTTCTTCATATTTTTTTTTAGTCCAAAAAAGTACTCTAACCTCCTCCGGATTGTGGAGAGGTGGAGGCAATAGTTGGAGTTGATGATAGGATTTTTTTGCCGACTTCAACTGACACTAATCTTTTCAAAATTGCATAAAATCTCATGGAATATGAATTGGAATATTGTGACTTTTTCTTGATCCAGTCATTTTCCTCAATCAAAACAATACTACAGAATGTATTTGACTAAATTTTCAATTTTCAATGATGGCGTATTCAAAATGGCGGCCGGATTTCTCAAGAAATGGCGCGTTTTTCATTATAAAAAGTAAATATGAGTTTGTAATTATACTTTTCCTATGTCATTCATTCATTGAAAATTCAAAATTTGAAAACGGAAAAATTACAGTCGTATTTAACTTAGATCATGGTAAACCTTAATCTTTTTCATAAAAACGTTCTATCGAAAATTTTTATCCAAACTAGGTTTTTTCCCTTGAGGTTCTCATAATATGAGATATATATTTATTAGGTACTCGGGGCACTACTAAGAGTACTTTTTCTCGTGGTGCATATACGATTTTTCTCACACCCACCAGAAAGTCGTTCTACGCTATTCTTTGAATAAATATGCGGACTCAAAAAAACTCATGCCCGAAAAATATATTTCTATTTATATGCGGAGAAGTTCCGAAAAAAAAAATTTCAATGCGCCTACATCCCTAAGTGCATAATATATAATTCTGATGATTTCATCATGATAACCTCAACACCGGAGAAAAACCTCGTTTTGAGGTTAGAATGACAAAATTTTTTACTCAGATAGAACGCATTTTTATGAAAAAAAATTGAGAGGACATTTTCCATCAGAATTCTACGTAAAATATGACTGTAATTTTTTAGTTTTCAAATTTTGAATTTTCAAGAATGATGTCCGCCATATTGAATTCGATCTTGGATTTCAGACTTTTTTCACCAGGAATAACTCAAAATGTTACTAAAACATGAAATGACATAGGAAAAGTATAATTACAAACTACTATTTACTTTTTATAATGAAAAACGCGCCATTTCTTGTGAAATCCGGCCGCCATTTTGAATACGCCATCATTGAAAATTGAAAATTTAGTCAAATACATTCTGTAGTATTGTTTTGATCGAGGAAAATTACTGTGGATCAAGAAAAACTCACAATAACATTATTTTCTCGTTAATACTAGAGAAAAATTCATATTCCATGAGATTTTATGAAATGTCCGCAATTTTGAAAAGATTAGAGTCAGTTGAGGTCGGCAAAAAAATCCTATCATCAACTCCAACTATTGCCTCCGCCTCCCTCCACAATCCGGAGTAGGTTAGAGTACTTTTTGGACTAAAAAAGATATAAAAAAAATCTCCAAATTTTCAGTACTTTTCTTGATAAAGTCAGCCATATTTTTTTCTAGAGCATTTAATCACAATTCTGACTTCAAGATTACATCCGAAAACATTAGGATAAGTGGTTTTTATTGAGTGAATTCATTAATTTCCCTTCGAGATTGACGCTCCAAAAGGACGAAAAATTGTGTCCGTTTGGGCGTTAATGGGTTAATCACTTTTCCTATCCCCCACAACAACCGAGATACGAATGCATGCAAAACCAATGTGGAACAGACAGTATGTGGCCCGGGCACCGTTAAATAATCTGTCACATTTAACGCGCTCTGAAAATATATCTCACTTACCCATCTCATCAACTATATCGAATTAAAACGCAAACAAACATAGTACTTAGACCAGGGCCGTCGCGGCTGCACGGCGCATTAAACTTAATGTGCGTTTAGGTCAGGGCGAACGAACTTCATTTGTTCGGTGTGCACTCTCCGTGGATGAAATTGCCGCGCGGTCGACAAATCGCCGTATATTTGTCTGAAATTAGTTCGCCCGAGTCGGGGGATGCACACCCTCGCATGCATATGCATCTGGGAGGGTTTGTGTATTGAGGGCGCTAGTGAGCGTGGGAGGCAAATTGCAGGTGGCAACGGCTGGTAATTTATTGCAAACGCCGCTCTAAAATTAAGGGAATGGATATTTTAGCATTTACACGCAGAAAAAGGATTAGCTGGTTCACTGGTGTTGTTTCGTACGAGGGGTTATCAAAAAGTTCCAGGACTGAGGTCTTATAAATTCATTAAACAAACTTACAAGTTATTGGACATTGTCTCCTTCAAAGTATTCCCCTGGGGGGCTATTTTCCCAACTCCGTTTCCACTACTGGAAAGGCCTTGATGACTCATTTTCTGGAATGCTGTTCAGCTCATCCAGCGATTTTTCTTTAATTTCCTAAAATGAGTCAAATCTCATCACCACAATGGAAGACAATATCCTCTTCATCCCCAAAAAAGCCCAGACAAATGGTAGAAGGCTTTAGCAATGGAAAGGGGGAAAGGGTATTTTTGAGGGGAATGAACGTGTAGTTTTTTATGGAACCTTTTATATTTGTTATGAAAAATATTTTTAATTTTCTAGTGGTTTTTTGGGGGGTTGATGGGGGTTTTTCTTGGTAAATTATTTAACCCCTAAAGTTTTTTGAATTTTTAGACTTCCGCCAAAGGGGATGCATAGTGGATTTTTATCATAGTGTATTTTTATCAGTGGATCAACAAAGTTCAAAGTCAAAATTCAAATGGTCTAAATTAAAGAAAAAAAAATTTGTAGATTGAAAAGGTTACCAGCTGGATGAACGTCACTGATAGCAATTCTGAAAACAGAGAAAATGAGTTGGCAAGGATCCAATATGAGGGGGTAACCCACTAAAAATGGGTGCAACCCGGGAAAAAAAAAATTATAAAGTTCCAATATGGCAGACGAATGTGAAAAACTCTTAGTTATAAGACCATGAATGGGGAGGAGGCCCCCCTTTACCCCGGAAGGGCAAAATAATTGCACTCAAAAAGATTTTCTAATCCTTCGATCTTCAGTGACTCAAAAAAACCCCTATATACAAAATATTGTATGATTTCGTAAATTATTCTAGGATACCAGTTTTTGGCACGAACCAGTGACAAAAAGTTAAGTTACCAGTTAATTTACACGGCAGTATATCGTTTAGTCCAACTTCGTTCACTAGAGCGAATAAAGTGTGTGCTTTGAAAAAACAAATAAGATTTTTTGCCTTTTCTTTTAGACATACAATTGATATTGCTTATTGAATTGTGAGATTATTGAACACCAAAGCAAGATTGTGGGGGTTTTATTTGATTTTTTCTCGTTTATCGGCTTAGATATGTTTCACACAACAAACTGCTACAAGCGACAAATCCTTATTATATATTATTTTCCATTCCTCGTTATTCCGCAGTTGGAATAAGTGGATCTTATAAATTTCCATCACGTATTTCAGAAATTGCACAACGCAATGGAAGAGTGAGATCATTAAAATTAAGTTGACGATAGCACTAATTAAATAAAGCAAGATACGACGCTCGAAATTTATCGAGCCAATGCCTGCGCAGTGTTAACAGGTCTTCTATACAGGATGTCATTTAAATACTTATCTGTTGATATTATAAGAGTAACATGCGAAAATTATTAGCAGCCTTCCGCACGTTTGCCATTTTTATTGTGAAATTATAAAACATGTCACCGATGACGCTATTAAATGTGTGCAGTGATACCACCACTTAATTATATCAAAATTAAAACTACAATGGAATGCTTTATTCAAGTTTAAATTTCATGTTTGATATTCGTTGATATGCAGTGGACAGCAGATCCGAAGTTGCCATGTTGTATTACTTGACATTTAGGTATTGACAGTTTGTAATTATCTCCGCTTCCGAAATTCATCTTGTATAGAAAAACTGTTATTTTCAGAACAATCAGTGTTATAATTGCCAGATTTCCTCAATTGTCTTCCCATAAAGTCCCACATATATGTTCTATTAGTGAAAGATCGGGTGATCAGGGTGGCCATGGCAAGAAATTGACATAGGCTTCTTCGAACCGGTTAAGAGAAGTCCTAGCGACGTGAAGACGAGCATTATCTTGCTGAAAAAGTACGTCTGCGAGCTGCTGAAGATATGGAAGAATATGAGGTTCGGTTTGATTCACATCTCTTTCAACAGAAAATTGAACCTCCATACCTAACCATTTATCAGCAATTGACCTGGTACTGGAGAATCGGTCTCTTAGTGCCATTGTATTCGGCTTCCGGTTCCTCTTCTGTGACTTTCCTGGCCTTCTCTATCCATGACTAACAACAGCGAATGATGGTTGGTTCCCGTTAAGACGATTCGCAATTTCCCTGAACGAAAAGCTACCTTCGCGCAAAAATACACCCGTTACAATTACAGTTACAATTACGTATGGGGTAGGTGCAAGCCCTGTGCACTTAAGCCGATGCTTATTTTCCGCCATGGTCTAGTCATTCCACTAGACGTTTCCTTAAGAAATTTAAGGTCATTTTCTAATGGAGCGTCTGTCACTTCTTTTGGTTCTGTTGTTATAGCCCCAAAGTTCTAATACCTAACAGCTGCCAATGCTGGGCATTCGCATAATATGTGGAAGGAGGTTTCTTCCTCCTCTCCACACTATTTTTCACCTCGATTGTCAGATGTCAACTGGTTTCTACCCAGTTTTATGAAGTATATGGCCTGTCCTAGGATGGTTCGCTAATGAACATCCGCGGTTGTCTCAACCTTGAGACTTTCGCCCAGCGAGATATACGGTTTTCTCTTAATAGGTCCTTTATGGCCCTCTTGGCTGTCTGGTAAGCCAGACCGTAGGTGGGTTCCGGCCCTATCAGTGGAACCTCAGCCCCTTTCTTTGCAAGAAAGTCCGCTGTTTCGTTCCCTTCATGGCCTTGGTGTCCTCTCACCCAGTTGAGAGTGATACTGTTGTGTTCCGCTAGTTATGTTAGCGAATCCATACAGTTTTACATAACTGCCTAGGAATGTATTTCTACAGCTCCTAGGGCTTTGAGTGCTACCTGGCTATCAGAGATAATCTGGATCCTCTTATTTGTGTAAGACCTCCTGATCATCTCTTGCAAACAAGAAGATATTGCAGTTGTTTTTGCCTGAAATACGGTTGCCAAGTTCCCCAGGTGTATGTTGTATACAGTGTGGAACAGCCAAACGGAATAAATTCAATAGCTCCATTATTATGCATTTTCTTAGAAAATCCTGAGACAAGTCAACTTTTAATTCTAAAATGACATCTTGCGACGTAAAAAATGTCATCCATAAATTCAACCCCCTTCAGGTGACAGCTATAACCCCTAAATTTTCAAATTGGAAGTAGGGGCTTGTGATACTTCATTTGCAAGGTATTTTCATTCTCTATTCAAAACTGCTATGGTTTTATATTTTATTGCAGAAATTAACAAGAAAAAACGATAAGTTTCTCCGGCGCGCGTAGGAAATTCGTTACATTAAAATAAAACTTTTATAAGTAACACTATTTGTCAATTTTAGGTTCTGAAATGTTAATAATAACAAAAAATAAATGTATGTAATTGCCGACATTCCCTAATATAAGATAAAAACTTACTAATAAATACGTATAATTTTTTGCTTGACAATCTAACAACAAAAACGAGCAAGCAGCAAAAAAACAAACCTGAAATTTAAGAAGTTGGCCATTATCAGCTTTAGTGAAATTACCTAGAAACGTGCTTGTCATTGTAACAGTAGTTAACAGTTATCGGTGTTAAACTTTTTGCTTTAGTTTTCGTATTGCAATTCAGAGAGATGGTTTCAGTTTCAGCAACAGTTTCAGCATTAAATATTAGCCATTCCTCGATTCTCCGCGTATTGACAGAAAATCAGATGCACCCATATAAACTGGTACCAACTAATGAGCTCGCGGAAGACGATTTTTGAACAAATGATGCAAATGATAGATGACAATACTTTACAAATTGAAAATGTTTTATTTTCGGATGAATCTACATTTACACTTCACGGCCATGTTAATCGCCAAAACTGTTGTTACTGGTCAAGAGAAAATTCTCACTGGATGAGGGAACTACACACGCAAAACCCTGAGAAAGTTAATGTTTGGGCAGGAATAATTGGAGAAAATATCATCCCTTGGTCCCTTCTTCATTGACGGCAATTTGAATGGAGAAACTTGTTTAGCGCTGCTCCAAAATAATGTTGTACCGATAATGGCAAACTAGTATCCAGCTGAAGGAAACCCACAGCTTCCAGGTAATGCAATATGGTTACAGCAGGGTGGTGCACCAGCATATTACGAAGTCAATGTCCGGAAATATCTACACACAATCTTTCCAAATCGATGGATAGGGAGACGTAGTTCTGTAGAATGGCCTGCACGATCACCTGATCTCACTTAGACTTCTTCCTATGGGGATATGTAAAAAATATGGTCTACAAAACTAAACCCGACGATTTAGCTGACTTAAGAAGAAGAAGAATACTTGCAATTAGGTCGATTACCCCGCAGATGTTAACTAACGTTAGAAGACATTTCTATTTACGTCTAGGATGCTGCCAAGATGTTGGAGGCATGTTTTTTATTTTAATGTAACGAATTTCCTACACTGGAGAAACTTTTTTTTCTTGTCAATTTCTGTAATAAAATTTAAAACCATAGCAGTTTTGAATAGAGAATGAAAAGACCCTTCAAATGAAGTATCACAAGCCCCTACTTCCAATTTGAAAATTTAGGGGTTGTAGCTGTTACCTGTAGGGGGTTGAATTTAGGGATGACATTTTAATGTCGCAAGATGTCATTTTAGAATTAGAAATTGATGTGTCTCAGAATTTTCTAAAAAAATGCATAATAATGGAGCTACTGAATTTATTCCATTTGGCTGTTCCACACTGTATACATACACCCGTTAATAACGTTAGCAACAAGCGACAGATATGCCATTACCACTTGATCTATTGCAACGAAATTTTAACCAATCATTCTTTTCGAAACGAAAAGTTTCTGTCAAGTTTGGAAAAAAAAACCTACCTCTCCTTGGCGCTGCGATTTCCATGTCACTAAGTACATCATATTTGTTTATACGATGTCTAGTAATAACCAAGAAGGATAGAGACAGTTCGAAGAGGAATTGCTTCCGGACCTATTAAAAAAAAATCGGCAATACTGACAAACGTACCTTTGATCTCCTTCCACTAATGAATCCGGCGTATTCAGCCCAGTCATAAAATCGACTCATTTCAACAGAAAAAAAAATTCAAAGGGCCGCTTAATTAAAAAGAAACCGATTTATTAACGGGCAGAGCGCCCTCTCTATCAATTCCGTCTGTCCGATGCGGCGACCACTTTAAAACCGCCTTTGTTTGTTTTTCGTCGATCTCCCTCTATAAACACATAAAAGCTTTCACGGTTTCAATTAATCGCGTACGCATTTATCGGCCCCTCATTGTTTGCGATAGCCTGTTTATCAGACGGCGCAGCGTACCCGTCGATAAACAAAAAAATTGACTAGAGAAAGACAAACAGATCGAGGTCATCAACAACAACTGGGAATTAATATTCGCGCGTTTCATCGTGGACTGCCCGGAAAAAAGTGTTTCTGGAATAAGAACGGTTATTTCCGAGGAAGTCCAGTGGCGTGCGCATTCAGTGGCGCATGGGAGCCACATCAAATAGTAGCAGATTGATACTACAGTTAGCAACAATGGCCATCATTAGAGCTTGGAAGTTAAGGGGGCATGATACTGTTATCCAGTGTCAGTGTTGTTTAGAATGTCAGCGCAAATGTTCATTCTTGATTCCTCTTGCTCGGGAGTAAGGAGTTTTGGCACCATTTTGCGCAAACTTTGAACGATTCATGCAAAATCTGGCAGAAACATTATTTGTCGATTAATCTACTAATCTTCGCGGATTAATTTACTAATGTTTTCAATGTTTTCGTCCGTTTTTGACGTTGAGGGCCGTCCGGGGTGCAGATAGTTTAAACCGTTCAAAAACTTGTGTGCGGGATAAACATTAATTCCCGTACACGTCTTTTAATATTGCATAAGCTTCTGTTTTTCTGCATAAGTTTTTCCCAGTTTAACAAGAAACTTGAGATTAACCCGTTGCTCCATCTGAACACTTAACATTTTCTCAACGCGGCACTGGTGCGTAGGCTAGTTCAAACGACTGCTACAGTCAAACTGAGCGACCCACTGGCTTGTCCAGAGAGCTCAGGGTGGGGAAAGTATCACCAGACACAGTTCTGTTCAAACTTGTCGCGACACGCTCGAAGCTTGCTGGTAGCAGCATAAGTTCGGTTATTTAATAACCACACCTCGTAAAGTAGAGTTGCGATGTTTTGAGATGGTACTGTTAGCTAATTTTCTATACATACGCATTTCCAAAATTGAAAGAATAGTTCAATGTGGTAGATTCAAAATAAAATATGAAAAGGAGTGTGAGATTTGAAAATTAATATTTAAATAGTGTTTGGATATTTAGAAATATTCTGTTTAGTTAATGGATTTTTAAAAATAGGGTTTTGAGGTTAAAGTTGTAAATAGGTGAAGCTTTTTTTGCGAGTACATATAATTCGTAAGAGGTTTAATTGCCCTGTGGTGTTTTAGTGAAGTACGATCGGCTTTTTTTTGTTTTTAAGTTAAGATATTATCTGTCTTTATCATATGCTTTTTTTGATATTTACATTTTAACTATTTTTTAGTGATAAAGGATTTTCTTAAAAATAAGTTTAAGCTTATAAATTGAAGTCCTTTTAAATTTAAATTTAATTTTTGCTTTTAGATTAAAAAACAAAAAACCTCCTTGCGGAGGGGGGGGAGAGGAGGAGGGGATATAATTGATTTAGTATAGATGACTTCTTTCATCAATATTCGTTTTCTAAAAAAATAAAATATTAAAGAAAAATTTTGCCAAAATGTTCAGGGGGGCTCAGATCAGATAGAATATTTAAAATGGTTTGATTTGGTCTGAAAAAAATCAAAAAAAATCAAGGGATTCTAGCAAGTGGTAAGTAAAAAAATGCAGGATTAAAAAATGCCATTATTTTAATTAGTTTCGATGATAAATCCCAAAGGCGACCCTAAATAATTAAGTGATAAAAAAAAAAATTGACTTATTTAGACTCTAAAAAGAATTGAAAAGCTTTATTGGAGTTTCCATTGTTTCTGTTATTATTTTTCTCTGATTGTAAGTTTTGTTGTTGTTATGATTGTATTTTGTTGTTGAATTGATTGACTTCAAAAAATTAAAATTTTTTTTTATAGTTTTTTCATTCAAATTATTTTTTAATGAATTGCAACGAGGATGAGGGAGATTATGAGGAAGAATTTTTACCAGTACGGGATTAAAAAAGATTGAAAAATATTATACTTTAGGGTTTTTGGGATCAGACCTATAGATTTCAAATAAGTGGGGATCATCACCATCCCGAAAAATTTCAATTTCGATTGCTATTAAAGGGTTTCGGGGTCCTTTATGTAAATTAAAATTCAGGATTTTTAAAATGTGCATTTTTTGAATTTTGAAATTCGAGGGACCAAAGTATAATAATTTTTCAAAATTCTTTTTGCGTAATGATCCCGCAACGGTAAAAAAAGAGAAATATACCCTTAATTTTGCCATGTCTAGTTATTCTAACTCAAAAATGAAAAAAATTGTTCTCATTTTTTAATAGCCAGGTGTATGTGAATATATAAAGGAGAAATAGCTTGTAAAAATTGAGGGCAATTTTTTTGCAAATTTAACAGACGAAAGCACAAGGATGGTTTATTATTTTCGTTCATGTTATTGACAGTGACTGGGTAAAGGGTTAATCTACGGGTAAAGTTTTGCTACATATATGGGTATCTTCAAAATAATTTTAATAACAAACAAAGAATTGATAGTTGTCTCGATAGAGTTCCAAAAGTTTGTTTGTGTTGCTTTATTAATTTGTTAAAATTTAAATTATTTAAAGTAAATTTTGGTAAAATTTTTTAACCAAATTAATAGTCAAAAAAAAGTTTTCAGAGAAGGTACGTACATGATGTGTTGCGAATGATAGTATGGCACCGGTTTTCTATGCAGTGTTCTGCAAAATATGAGTTTTTTTGTAGAAAATTTGAAGGGTATATAGATTAGTTCTAAAAATGAAGAGTTATTTTATTATGAGGTACCAAGTTATTTATAATTTAAAATTGTGAAATATTATATAAGAAAAGATTTATTTTAATTATTTCTTAAATATTTAGCAGAATAAAAAATTGTCTGTGTTATAACACAATGAGTATAAATAGTAGATCAAAGTATAAATTTGAGTTAAAAATTTTAAATGTTAAATAAGATGGATTGATAATAGACAGTACTCTAATGGGTTACTAAATGGATCGAGGGGCGGCTAAAAGTCGGGAGGAGGCGTTGGGAAGTGCGGATAATTATTTTTTCAGATTTTGAACGCCTTATTTTAATGGTAACTAATAAATTTATATCTATGAATTTTTTTTAAATATTTCCAAACTACTTTCTAAGAACGTCACGAATAAAGTTTACTGAAGTAAGTATAATTGTATGTGAATTAAAAATTATCTGAAACCTTGCTTTTTTATGTCTTACATTTAATTAGAAATAGTATAACCATTATTTGCACAAGAAAGAAGGGAGAAAAGTGTGGAGAGGCAAAAGTTTCGAATTTTCAGATGGACAACACCTATCCCAAAAGTTTATCAATTTTTTTCATGGTGAAAAACCAATACATTCACAATTGGTCGTAGAATGACGAAAAAATAAATCCTTTGAAAGTTGGAATCGTTCTGACGACGTCGTGCATATTCTGACGAGTGTCTCTGCCAAAGTAAACACTCCCTTTGGAAAACACGTATTTGTTTGTTCGGACGAATTCGTCAGAAGTCGTCAGAACAAGATTTCGTCAGAATTCGCATCCATAGAATTTTAAAAAAACAATCCCCTCCTTTAGTTTTCAAGATAATTGATTGAAATTTAGGACATCCTATATACATAATAAGGACACTATCAATACAATGATTTTTTTCCATTCCGGTCATATTTTGATTTTTAAAAGAAACCTGTATATTATTTCATAATATAATTTTTAATTATTATTTTCAATAAATAAAAAATAATAGTATTGAGGGATGAGAGAACAGGCAGAATAAAGAACCAAAAAATAATTGTAAAAAATTATAATTATTATTTGTATAGAAATATGAGATAATAATATAAATGTATATATGTATGAAATATGTAGAAGTGGTATTATGTATATAGATATAAATTAAAAAGGAGAAAAGGGGGGATATTTAAAGATAAAGTGACATTATTTTAAAAAGTGTATAGTTTAAAGAGAAAAGAAATAATGTGCTAAGATATGATTGTAATAAATGAGATTTCGGAATTTAATATTTTGCTAGGAAATGTGAAGAAAAAGTAATAGAATTTTTTGTTTTTAAATAAAAATGTTCGTACAATAATATTTGTTTATATGATGTTTGATGTTTACAAATATGTGAAAATTATGAAATAAAATATGTTTTAAAATCGATTTCAGGGAAAAATATTTAGAAAATGATGTTAGGTGCCCATCCCTAATAGTAACCGTAGCCTTAGGCGCATTTTAGTGGATTTCCCGAACTCTGCCGCCGAAGTTCATCACCAACTGCTCGACTGCTGGAGGAGATCGACTCCGTTAATTACCGAGTTGCGGGGGCGGTCTCTCGATGCAACCGCCGCCGGTCGACCGACGCGACGCCCCCCATTGTTGCGACGGACTCTAATGTGTCGATGAATTAGCGCCGCAACTGATACAAACTTTGTTTCTGGTAATTAACTAAACACGGAGGGATTTAAAGTTATCGCCGGCGAAGCTTTGGCGGCGGGGGCGAAACAAAAGGGCCCGCCAGCGGCGGCGCCGATGCCTGGGGGGCTGAGGGAATCTCGCACCCCAAGGATACTAAGAAAATAGTACATAATGTTCCTGGAGTGGGTACTGGAACCTTCGGCGTAGAAACAAAAAACTGGTCGTCTTCCACGAAACACCGAACTACGAGGCGCGTTCATAAAGTAAGGGCCGTTTGGTCACAGAAAAAAATTTACTCATAAGAAACAAATTTTATTGTCATATTTAGTTAGGTACAATCTTACTTTACTTCCCTACATAATCGCCGTTCACTTCTAAGCATTTTTCGTACCGCTGCACCAGCTTCTTTAACCCCTCTGCATAGAAGCTTGCCGCCTGAGAGTTGCACCAGTTGACAACGGCGTTTTTGAGTCCCTCTTCGGTTTCAAAACGTTGTCCACCGAGCCACTGTTTAAAATGCAAGAAAAGGAAGTAGTCGCTAGGTGCAAGGTCGGGACTGTACGGTGGGTGGTCAAAAAGTTCCCAACGAAAAACTAGAATTTTCTCATTGGTTTTGGCAGCAGTGTGAGGACGCGCGTTATCGTGGAGGAGGATTATGCCAGATGACAGTTTCCCGCGGCGTTTGTTTTGGATCGCACGTCTCAATTTTTTGAGCGTTTCGCAGTCCACGTCAGCTGTAATTGTTGTCCCACGTTCCATGAAATCAACCAAAAGAACACCGTCTTTGTCCCAAAAAACTATAGCCATCAATTTTCGACTTGTGTACTGAGTTTGCTTAAACTTTTTCGGTTTTGGTGAAGATGAGTGTCGCCACTGCATCGATTGCAGTTTTGTTTCTGGGTTGACGTAGGATACCCACGTCTCGTCCCCAGTAACAATGTGAGAAAACAAATCATCTCCGTCTTGTTGATAACGGGCCAAAAACTTTCGTCCACTAGACATTCTTTGCTCTTTGTGGTGGTCGGTGAGCATTTTTGGTACCCACCTTGCACACAATTTGCGGTATGCGAGGTTTTCTGTGACAATATTGTAAACAGTAGTGCGTCCAAGTTGAGGAAATTTGTTAGCCAGGCCACTAATCGTCAATCGACGATCAGATCGCAGTGTTTGGTCCACTTGTGGAACGATTTCATCGGTCTGGATACTGGGCCTGCCACTCCGCTCTTCGTCATGGACATTTGTTCGGCCATTTTTAAAATCACTGCACCATTGTCTAACCTTTCCTTCACTCATAACTGTAGGTCCGTAAACCAGGCATAACTCCCGATGAATTTCAGCAGCCGACGATCCTTTTGCACATAAGAAACGAATCACAGAACGCACTACACAGTTGGCGGGATCAACGATTTTCGCGGCCATTGTTCTTTGCATTCACGGACAACAATACGACTCCAGAATCAAAACAAATGACGATGTAGCTTCGCAATGAGTCAGTAGATGGCGCTGCAGTAGTAAAACTGTGCTTCGTAGCGCCAATATTTATATATAAGCAAACGGCCCTTAGTTTATGAACGCTCGTATTGCACTTTTCTCGACGCGCGTTTCGTCAACCAAGTTTTTTTTTAGTACACAATGTGCCCGTTTTTTTTTTATAATCATCATTAGAGATAGGATTCCGGCGAGTCGCAACAGAGTCGAACTCAGGTCACTATCATTACGAAGTAATAACACAGGCCGACAAGATTTTAACCCAGAAACCAGAATATATTTTTCCAAAGGTTTTTGGTGCGATGAATCCGAACCCGAGGTCCAAATCTCTCAATTGGCTCTGGTTTTCGAGATATCCTAACCTAACAGTGCAAAAAAGCGATTTTGGCCTATATTTAAGGTTATGTAACATCGCAATTTTTTTTCCTCAAAAAAAACTATGAACAACGTCTTAAAGTACATGCCTTGCCCTTTTAAGTGCTGAGTTTAATCAAATATCTTTTTTTTTTCGCTGCGATATCGCATTTTGAAATTTTTAAGTTTGTGAATTTCTCTATAATTGATAACCTACAGGTATTAAGGATCGCGTGTACATCAAACAGTCAATTGGTTTTTTGATTAGAAAACGATTGAAATTGTTTGAAATTCAATAACAGGTCAATGTTTTCTTATGTAAAAAAAATTTGTTCGTTCAGACTCCAAGGTCAGATTTTCAAAATTTTTCGAGGAAAATTTTGGAAATCTGACCTTGGACTTCGGTGTTTTTTAATGAAAATTTTTCGGGGAAAAATTTGGAAATCTGACCTTGGACTTCGGTGTTTTTTAATGAAAAAACCAATCGACTGTTTGATGTACACGCGATCCTTAATAGGTTTTCAATTATAGAGAAATTCACAAACTTAAAAATTTCAAAATGAGATATTGCAGCGAAAAAAAAAAGATATTTGATTAAACTCGACGTCATTTAAAAAGGCAAGGCTTTAAGATTTACAAGCACGAGTAGGCGAGTGGGTTAAAGCGCCGTCTTTCCAGTCGCGATACCTCTGTGCGCGTTGTTCAAGTCCCGGCCGGGGTAGCGATTTTTAATTGTCTCGCTTTCTCGGGCTTGATATGCAACCACTAATACACTAGTGTATAGGTGTGGATGCATAGATGCCAATCCAACCGCACATGCCCTAGATTTGGTAATGTTCTGAGTTTTCTGGGTTTCCTCAGAACTGTAAAGCAAATGCGTTACCGAAATAATCTTAAGTCGCTCCCAGTGCGCCATGGCAAATAATAATAATAGCCACTCCTTCCCGCACAGGTCCCTGAGAGGACCTAAGGGGTTACTCTTCGGAGTAATTATAGGGTGAGATTATTATTATTATTATTATTATAGTTTTTTAAGAAAAAAAAATTGCTATGCTACATAACCTCGAATACTAGGCCAAAATCGCTTTTATTGCTCTTTTAAAAGCAGCCGTTTTTGAGATATTTTAATTTTTTTGAAAAAAATAGGTTTTGTAGTACCCTATTGAAATGGTCGTCACCGATTCAAAACAGAAGTTATAGTAGCAAACTTTGGGCTGCCCTTGGACGGAATATTAAGGTTTCAGGTGGCATGTAATTTGATGTTTTATTATTTACAGGGTGTCTAAAAAATCGAGTTCATTCTGACAAATTTCAACTGCTCAAAAGTGAGTTTTCTTAAATGGAACACCCTGTATTTTATTGTTCTATGTGATGGAGAATTGAGTGATCTTTCATTCTGTATTAGGATTCCCTATACCTTAAGTTTTCATGCTACCGAGGTATTTTTTCTTCGATACCTGGGTGTTCCATTTAAAATAAGGAAGTTGATGGCTACTTCCGGTATAACCGGAAGTGTCAGAAAAACACAAGTAGTTTAGTCGAATAGACCGTCCCCGCTAACCCCTGATTCCAAATTTTCAAAAATAAATTTCAATGGGAAGTTCATAAACTTTTAATGAACAGGTTAGCTGAATCACCCTGTATGGTGGGGTCAGTACGCTAGGACAGAGACTTTTGTAGATTCTGTAATTAATAATAATAGAATAATAATAATTAATAATAATAGAAAAAAGTAATAGACTCTGTAATTAACGAGCCGCCACTGGAGCTCTCCCTATCCCCCCCTCCCTCTCCTTGGCTTCGGTTCCGGTGGCAGTCGGGACCGTCCGGGATAATCTTCAACTTCCTGCGCATTACAGCGCCGGTAATATATGAAATTTTATCGTAAGCCCGCTTAAGCTAGGTGAGCTAACGGTTTAATCCCCTGCGAAGTTTGGGGAGCGCGGCGCCCCCCTTGTGCTGGGGTTGCGGTCGACAATCCCGTCGGCGTCTCCGGCAGCGATTTGGAAAAAACCGCCTCGGTCCCCTTCCGCGCCCCATTCTTGCGTCCTAACGCAAGAAGGGGGACCACGGCTGCTGCCGAAATTTGAAGGAAATATGGGAAACAGACCAGATTTTAAGGGTTGACGATAAGGGTTAGATGTCTCTATTTATAAACTATGTATGTATATTACTTGTAGACTGTATCAAAAAAATCGACTATTTTTTTTTTCAAAAATTATTCTGAAAATATTGTTCAGGATGTCGAAAAAATGAGCCTGTGAAAATATCAGCTCATAATTTTAATATTAAGAGGTGACTCATCGCGATTTTCCATTTCCCATTTAATTAACATGGGAAATTCTGGAGTGGGTACTGGAACCTTCGGCGTAGAAACAAGAAACTGGACGTTTTCCACGAAACACCGAACTACTACACTTTTCTCGACGCGCGTTTCGCCAACCAAGTTGGCATCTTCAGGAGAAATTAAAACTCAGTTTTAAGAATATTAAAACTGAGTTTTAATCTTCTCCTGAAGGTTAAAGGAGAAGATTAAAACTAGAAAAATAAAACTCAGTTTTAAGAAGATTAAAACTGAGTTTTAATCTTCTCCTGAAGATGCCAACTTGGTTGGCGAAACGCGCGTCGAGAAAAGTGTAGTAGTTCGGTGTTTCGTGGAAAACGTCCATTTTTTTTGAACATGGGAAACATTTTTTTTCAAGCTTTGGAAATTTTGTAACTCTTCAACCGATTGACCGATAAGACGACGATAAGACGACGATCAGACTGATAAGGGGAAGACTTATTCTTGTAGGGAATTGAACGCACTACAAAAAACGTCTCTTACAATATTTTGATAAATCTAGTCTTTCAAAAGTTATTTAAGGTTAAAATTTGACTCGCCAGAATTTTTGAGGTATTTTCATTTTTTGTGAATCCATCAAACTAATTGCAAAATGTTTGCCTTAAATTATCTTTTTCAGAGTCTTTTTGAAATTCTGAGAGTATCCTGAGTTAATTTGATCGGTAGTTTTGTCCAAAAATCCTTGATTTAGACGCTTTTCTTTGATATGAACATTTTAAATATTATTTTTATTAGCAAACTTGATATTTCTTATCTATAATTTTCTTTTCTAGATTAATTATATCTAAAACTAAGTTAAAATCATTTTTAATCAATATTATTAACTATTAATACGTAATCAATAATATATAATCAATACTAGTGACTTCGTATCAGTACAATCTGTAGAAATTTTTGACACATTTAATTTGTCATTTTATTGAGACCGACATACACTCATGGTCTAATAATCTCAACTTCAAGGAATCTAAAAAAAAAAAAAAATTGAGAAATTATCAGTCGTAAATGATGCTGCTGAACGAGGTGTAGCCTTAATTCAAGAGTATAATAAATGTCTAACTAAAAATGAGGAGGATCTGCAGTACTTGTTATTAACTATAAATAACCATCGAAAACAGTACTTACTGCAATAAAAACAATATTTCTTGATTATTGTTGCTTAAAAAAATATGGTTTTTGTAATTGTATCGGTATAACTTGTAAAAATAAAATTTATTAAATATTCAAAGACCTTTTTTCAACGAAACAATTTAATATTTGTTAATAAAAAAAATGTTTAGAATTATTAGTTTCCGTTTCATGTTTTTAAATAATTAAATAGTTAAAAAAATATGTTTAAGCAAAAAAAAAATTATAATCATGATTTTTAACTTAGATTTAGATATAATTAATATAGAAAAGAAAATTATAGATAAGAAATATCAAGTTTGCTAATAAAAATTAATATTCAAAATGACCATATCAAAGAAAAGCGTCTAAATCAAGGATTTTTGGACAAAACTACCGATCAAATGGACAGGATACTCTCAGAATTTCAAGAAGACTGAAAAAGACAATTAAGGCAAAAATTTTGCAATTAATTTGATGGATTCACCAAAAAAAAGTTAAAATACCTCACAAATTCTGGTGAGTCCAACTTTAACCTTAAATAGCTTTTAAAAGACTAGATTTATCAAAAAATTATAAGATACGTTTTTTGTAGTGCGTTCAATTCCCTACAAGAATATGTCTTGGTCTTATCAGTCTGATAATAGGTTGAAGAGTTACAAAATTCCAAAGCTTGAAAAAAAAAAATTCCCATGTTAATTAAATGGGAAATGGAAAATCGCGATGAGTCACCTCTTAATATTAAAATTAAAAGCTGATATTTTCACAGGCTCATTTTTTCGACATCCTGAACAATATTTTCAGAGTAATTTTTGAAAAAAAAATAGTCGATTTTTTTGATACAGTCTAATGTACATATATACAGTGTCCGTCATAAAATTGGAACCATATGGGATTTTTTTTGTCATATTAGAGTTTGATAAAAACTTTTGGTGACAATCACTTCTCCTTCCAAAATAACTTAAAATTCAAAGTTGACAGCTAACATCTATCAAACATCTATCAAATTTATGATTTTCCAAAAAATCTTTAGAAAATGACCTAAACTATTAATATTTCGAAAAATGTCACTAAGTAATTATGTTCCTAATGACATTTTACGCCTATATGCCGATTATGAGCGAAACATTTTGTTTGAGCGAAAGTTTTTGATTCACTCCCGTGACTAACTGATCTGGAAACATTTAAAACGCTTCAAAGCAGTATAAATTCTACCACTGCAATGCATACTGTGCTACTAATTCGTAGGCGTAATACCTACCCTGTTATGGAAAAAATCTAATTTTTATTTTGGGTACCTATGTCATAGGAAAATATTAATTTTTTTTTTGCTATGATCTAAAATTAAGTGGATACGTAATTTATAAGGTGATATGCAACTAATGCAATATATACACTAATGCACTAGAAATAAAACAATCTTACCTTGCATTGTGGTCGTTCACGTGGGTGCAGGGGTAGGTCTAGCTGAAAAATATATTAGTACCTTAGTTTTTTCACATCAGCAGACATATTTCATTAAAAAATAAATATAAAAACTTCAAATATTCCATAATTTGACAAGTTATTGCAAGTTTATTATTGAGATTAGAATAAAGTTATAGATTTTTACATAACTTTTCATAATGTGATATGAGAAAACAACATCAGAAACAATAAAACTGAAACCAAGTTTTGATTTTTTTTTTAATGAAACACCTTGTAAGTATATTTTTGCATATTCTGATTCCAAGAATTTTTCCCTTTTCAAAAATATATGACATGTCATGCTTTAGCCGAAATGTCATTTAAAAAGTATTGAGCTATATTCTATTAATTTATATTTATTACTAATTGTTTGAAACAAGAGTAATGTTGAAAAATGAAGATAAAAGGTTTTTTATTTATTTTTAAATGAAATACGAGTAAATTAAGTAATGAGACTGGCAATGTCGCGCCCGATCTAGCAACACTGCGGAGACAAGTTTTCAGTACAAGTTTGAACTTGTTAGAGTCATTTGTTTGTTATTTGTGACTGCTTTTTTTTGTGATTTGCTTTTCTGATAGCCAGGAAATTGTCCACAGAGTTTGTGCCTCCAGGCCAAACAGTAAATCAACACTTTAAGAGAGAGGTTCTTGAAAAACTTCGAAAAAGGGTCATGCGTGTGAGACCAAACATCAAGAACAACTGAACGTTGCATCACGACAATGCGCCTTGTCACACAGCCATTTGACAGAGTTTTTAGCCAGTAAAAACATTCTTGTAGCTCTTCAGCCTCGTTATTCGCCTGACTTGAGTCTTTGTGACCTTTTTCTCTTCCCGAGATTGAAAAATCACCTCAAGGGACGTCATTTTGGGACCATAGAAAACATTTAAAAGACTTTTCAGACTAAAAGGGAGGCTATTTCAGTATATGAGTTCCATCACTGCTATGAGGAATGGAAAACCGCCACTCTGTGGATTCTCAATGAAGTTATTTTAAAGAAGACAATACTGAATTGTAATTCTATTCGAATAAAACAATTTAAAAAAAGTCAGTCTTACTTAAAATTACTTAATTTACACACTTCGTATGTCGCGACCTTCTCAAGCAAACATAGACATATTATAGGTATATTTTTTTTTGAAAAGGGAAAAATTCGAAGAATCAGAATAAATATGTAGGGTGTTACATTTAAAACAATACAACTTGGGTTCAGTTTTCTGGACAGATTTAATTGTTTTATCTTAGGTATATCATGTAATAAAAAATTATGTCAAAATCTATAACTTTTGTCTGTGGAACTTTTTTCTAATTTCAATAAAAAACTAGCAATAACTTGTCAAATAATCGAAAATAACCCTATACATACATAACTACCGATGTACCTATATATGTACCTATACATATTAAGTACATATATTATGTATGTAAAATTTAGCTAAGTAAATAGTAGGTATCTTCTGATGTTATTGACTTATTGTTTACTTTATTAATATTACTAGTGTTATTTATTGAATAAAGTAATGAAATAAACAAATCATTTTATCAATTAAAAAAATCATTTGATATTCAGCATTTTCTAATAGAAGTAATAAAATTATAGAAGGAAATCTAACCTCAAACACGATCCTCTTCCGAGCTAACCAAACCTTAGTTACAATTCTCACGACATAAAACTACCACTATTCACTGCTGTTAGACGTTAAACATGCATTAACAGTTTACACATAAGTTAAAGCACTTTAAATGAATATATTTGTTGATTTAACAACAACCACACTGTTCAGACACTGGATGTAATCACAACTGATTTTTGGACCCTCTTCCTCTAGCCGAATTGTTTTCACAGCCAACTTCTTGCTCTGGCCGTTACGTGCTACATGCACTTCTTTCAGTTTTTTTTTTATTTACAAGGTCAATGATAACAGTAACTGTGTAATTTTTTTCCATGAGCATACATATATAAGTACCTGTAAATTCTAAATTAAGTAGGTATACGATTTTATTTTAAATAATGATTTATAAAATAAAAAAAGTATTTCGAGGTCAAACTAGACATATTATTCCCATGTATTTTGGCCCGTTGAAACCTGATCTCAGTTTTGGCCATATACGTCAGGATTTTTTTTACAAAATATTTTTGACTATGTATTTAACAAAATGTGATTGATTTTGAAAAATCCTTACGTATAGGGCCAAAAATGAGGTCAAAATACATGGAACAAATTCAAAATTCTACCATCCTAATTATGGTTTTTGTAAAAATCCCTGTTCATGAAATTTTAATAAAACACATCCAGGTCTATAACGATACTAACCAGTTAATTTTTGTAGAATTATGTGTGGTGTACAATGGGCACAATTTCTACAAAAATCAATTTAAAAGAAAGTTCCTACATGGTTCTCTAGACAATAATATGTAAATTAAGAAAAGTTTTGGTTTGTTTATTCCAGGTCTAAAACTTTTCGAGAAATTTGTTTGCCTGTGGAGGGCTTTTTGATAAAGGTGTTTTTAAATACGCTGTATCGCCGCTATTTTGTATGAAAATAACAATATACTTTTTTTATGGCTCAATACAATACCTACATGTTTAATTAACCCTTCAAAAATAAATCATATTCCTTTTCTCATTCTCCCACAATAATGATCAAAATTGGGCCTTTTTTTCGACCGCCAGAGTGGCGTTACCCCTTAAGAAGCTATAGTATCATAACATTAAACATAACAAACGTAATAACAGAAACAAAAAAAATATAGGAAAGTAAGGACATAATAATAATTTTGTAATAGGAAAAATATAATAATAAGGATATAAAAATAATTTAATATTAAGGACAAGTAACAATAATTTTGATACGATTTAAGTTACTTGAGACGTAGATATAGCTGGAGATTATAAATATATATATGTTAAATAAATTAAGATAGTGGGCGTTTTTACCCCATGCTCTTCTTCGACAGAACCCGGCTTTGTGTAACGTTATTTATAGCACTTAAGAGGCGTCTGCTAAAACACCGTACTAAAATAAAGAAAAATGCATCGCAGACGGTTTCTCAATTGGCGATCCCGATGTCGCTGATTAAAGAAAGTAATTGGCGCAATTAAAAAAGTCTGTGCACCCGCGTCTCCGTTGCACCATTGACGCCTTGTCATGCGACAAAAACGTTGCGCAGTTTTGTCCCATTAGATTGTGCCCAGCTCTCTTGTCATCCTACTTTCTATTTCACAGTTCCATGATAAACCGGAGCACTTCAAATGTAGACACTGAGGCTTTTTAATCGCTATGAAAATAAGAAAGAAGTACAAGGAAAAGCAAAAACAAATTCTCGTTCCTAATTTGTGTTCCTTGATTTCCATGATTTCATCATGGCAGTTCCCCAAATTGTTGTTTGTCAGTAACCCAGAACACTGATATCTAATTGTAACAAAATACAGCGTTAAAAATACTGTCTTTTATCAAATCTTGTACATATTTCTTTAATATATATACCTAAATGTAAAGGACACATTGTAGGTATAAATAAATGTATAAATGTAGTTGATCTAGTTACCTATTCCTGTGAGGAAACAATTGATACTAATAGTAATAATTATATAATGTGAAAATATGAATTATGTATTTTTATAAGAGAGGAAGCAGAAGAAGAAGAAATAGAAAGAGAAAATACAACTACTTGAGAAAGGATTTATTATAATTTATGTAGGAAATATTATATTATATAATATTATAATAGCTGTATAATAATTATACCGATTAATCAATAATTATATTATTTATCAACGGTTTCATTTGATTTTTTTATTAACGTTAATAAAAGAAAATGGAGAGAGTCGCTTATGCTTTCTGTCCTGTTTTTTTCCAATGTTCGTATTTCCTTAAGACTTATTATTCAAAGCAATAACAGGACGAAAATTGGGAGGAAGGTTTTCAAGTGGCAGTATGTGCATTTTGTTACTTATAGTCATTTATTAACAAATAACGGAAACTTAACAGACAACAATATTGCATGTATAACAATATAAACAACGAAACCGCAGGGACAGACATCAATTTGATGTAAAACTGTACCGATACAGTCATTAATGCGGTTAGTGACCTTTGTGGTGGTGTTCGTATCCGTGCTCGTGTCCACCGTGATGGCCCTTCTTGTGTCCGTGGTGCTCGTGGTGGTGATGATGATGTTCGTCGCCTCCATGTCCCTTGTGTCCCTTGTGGTCGTGGTCGTAATGTCCCTTGTCGTCGTGTCCCTCTTTGCCGTGGTGATGGTGGTGGTGTCCGCTGTGTCCGTGGTGTCCCTTCTTGTGGTGACCGGAATGGCCGTGGTGATGTCCGTGGTGGTGGCCGTGTTTGTCGTGATGACCTCCTTTGTGGGACTCGTCGTAGAAGTCGTGGTCCTTGTGGTAGTCGTCCTTGTGGTGCTTGATATGGTATCCCTTGGTGTGTTGACCTTTCTTGTGTCCCTTCTTTTCGCCGTGGTGACCGCCCTTGTGGTGGTGGCCCTTGTCGTGGTGATGGTGGTGGTGGCCTTTCTCATGGTGGTGATGCTTGTGGTGGTCTCCTTTCTCCCCGTGGTGACCGTGGTCGTGATGTTTGCCATGATGGCCCGAGTGTCCGTGATCATGGTGGTGTTCGTGGTGGTGGCCCTTGTGCCCCTTATGGCCATGATCGTGGTGGTGATGTTCGTGATGTTCATGATGATCGCCTCCTTCGTGGCTCTCGTCATGATCGTGGTGTTTATGGTGAGACGCGGCGGCCACTAAGTCGCCGATCTCCTCCTCCTTCATGATGGCGGCATCGCTCAACACCGCCCAAAGGCAAACACCCAGACAAAGAACAATAAGCTTCATAATGTCTTATTGTTCAAGTCACCGATTGAACTGATGAAAACTGGGAGTGCATGGTATTTATATTGAATAAATTTCAACACATTCGTTAACGAAATTCCCGCACCATTGACTCCGTGTAAAATAAGATGCAACGCAATATCGTCGGTTTTTGTTTATTTCCAATTTGTGCAATTAAATTCACCTACTTTTATGTAATTAGGTTTTGTAATTTGCTAAAGGGATCGCGTACTTTTCATTTCCTAAGCAAATATAATATATAAATCGTTTCCCTATGCTTTCTTGGTCACATATTTCCACTAAATCTAATACTGAGACTAATAGCCAAATATTTTACTTCACCGTTTCAATAGCATATACTATACGATATAAACTAATCACAATGAAATATGATTGTGTGAATAGTTGTTGCGACTTAGATATGTGTGTTTGATATTATTAAACCATATTTGGATTAATGAACATTGTCTTAATAATTTGTATTACTATATTATATTAAATAAATCTCTTTCGAAGTTCGTGCACTTGTAATAGAAATCTGTCTTTTATCTGTTTTTGTTAAGGAAAAAAAATCTGATGAAAAATAATCTGTATTTATTTGTGACGAAATTGTTTAGTTAAGGTGTTTATTTGATCATTATTAATTGGTAGCTTTGGTGTTAAATAAGGATAATACTTTACTTTTCTCTGTTTATTAATAGAAAACACAGAACTTGAACTTTGCTAAGTTTTTCTATTATGTAATACTTTTTAAAATATATTATGCACATCCACTTTTGATTGAAACTTTTATAGTATTTTACATATGCCTAATTATATGCGATTAATCTAGGGAAATAACGAAACTTGGATTATAAATTAATACATATTTGACTTCTTTTATTTGTGGTCATTTATTAATAGATAATAACGGAAACTTAACAGACAACGATTTTGTAGTAATAACAACATAAACAACAAAAACGTAGGAACAGACATCAATTTGATGTAGAACTGAACCAATGCAGTCATTAAGGCGGTTAGTGACCTTTGTGGTGTTCGTATCCGTGCTCGTGTCCACCGTGGTGGCCTCCCTTCTTGCCGTGGTGGTCGTGGTGGTGGTGGTGGTGTTCGTGGCCGCCATGTCCCTTGTGGCCATGGTGGTCGTGTTCGTAGTGTCCCTTGTGGTCGTGTCCCTCCTTGCCGTGATGGTCGTGGTGGTGTCCGCTGTGGTGGTGACCTCCCTTCTTGTGGTGTCCGGAATGACCTCCGTGATGTCCGTGGTGGTGGCCGTGTTTCTCGTGGTGACCTCCCTTGTGGGCATCGTCGTAGAATTTGTGTTCCTTGTGGTAGTCGTCCTTGTGGTGCTTAACATGGAATCCCTTGGTGTGTTGACCCTTCTTGTGTCCCTTCTTTTCGCCGTGGTGGCCGCCCTTGTGGTGGTGCCCCTTGTCGTGGTGATGGTGGTGGTGACCGCCCTCTTCGTGGTGGTGCTTGTGGTGTCCTCCCTTCTCCCCGTGGTGACCCGCTTCGTGGTGTTTACCATGATGCCCGTGATGGCCGTGGTCATGGTGGTGTTCGTGGTGGTGGCCTTTTGTGTCCCTTGTGGCCGTGATCGTGGTGGTGATCCTCGTGGTGATCGTGACCGCCGCCTCCCTCGTGGTGCTCGTGGTGACCCTTGTGGTGATGGGACGCCGCTACGGCCAGGTCGTCAGCGACCTCCTCTTCTTTTAAGACGGCGGCATTATTCAATACCACAAAAAGGCAAACACCCAAACACAGAACAATAAGCTTCATATTGTCTTATTGTTATCAAGTCACCGATTGAACTGATGAAAACTGGGAGTGCATGGTATTTATATTGAATGAGTTTCTTCACATTTATTAACGAATTTCCTGCACCATTGGTTCCGTGTAAAATAAGATGCAACGCAATATCGTTGGTTTTTGCTCATTATGGCTTTGTGCAATTAAATTCACCTACTTTTATGTAATTAGGTTTTGGAATTCGGTATAGGGAACACACGGAGGACGTTGCGTAATATGAATTATAATTAACCGTTGACCGCTGTACGTGGTTTTTAATTATATGCTTTTTAACTTATGAACCGCAATTTTTTTCTCTCGCCACTTATGGATATCGGCACTTTTCGGACGAGTCTCACGGGTCTCGCTTTATGTTTACATACGCATCTGTACTGATGTATATAGTATATGTTTTACGCGTGTGCGTGTGTACTTTCGCTGCAATTCGTTATGCATGCGCTGTCTGCTCGGGTTCGTATAGAAATTTCTCACGTAAATATTTAGCTATTAACTTTTTTATTAAAATTACATTTTATACCATTGTGTAATTTTGGTTACTCGTGTTGTATAATCAATTCAAGTCCCCGGCTCTGAGCTTTTACCTGGTCAATACATAATTTTAATATCGCAAGTCTGGGTAATGCAGTTCAATTTTATCGTATTTATATCGTTATTTAGAATGCAATTTCGTTATTATCTTAAATACGCTGAAAATAATAGAAATTGCGAATGTTATTTTTAATGGGTTTTATTCGATATCGGACAATCTATGACTGCGTCAGAGATAAACGTGAAATATTAAATAAGCGACCTAAAAAACTAAAAATATTCACAAAACAATTTGATAATATCTTTTTACTCTGAAGACCGTTTCTTCTACGCCTATGGTAGCGAACAACGAACATTCCAGCAGATGAAGAAATGATGATTCTTTTGACGTAATTAGAAAGAGACATAGCTATAAATGAAAGAAGGAGCTATACCAATACAGACGGCAAGAAAGCAGATGGGATATAATTTTATAAAATACGCGAGAGAAATATAAAATTGTGTTTGTTCAAAGAAATATGATTATATTCTGGAAAAACAACGTGGAAATTTACTGTTTTAACGTTCCTCATATATTTGTCGAATTATACAAGATGAAACCGAAAGTGTAATATCAGCTGTGCTATTTTTTATTTTATCGTCGCTATTCATTTGTTTTACAAAAACACAACTCAATAACTCGACCTTGATTGTTGTAACTATTTTAATAACTGTAACACCCAACCAGTAGCAAATACATGACCTACTATGTTCTGATGAAAGATGTGTGGCGACAGAATATGTGGGCATTTTTATTATTTTCTTTGTGGTTTTCCAATTAATTCGTGTTTATTTACTCCTATTTGTTTTGTTACATTCTTTTTTATAATTTCTTTAATTCTCTTTACATAAAACTAATTGTGTATTGCTAACGAGTAGAGGCTAATAGAATTTCAGAGTTCAAAAATTAGTGATTTCGAAATTTGCGTACAGAAGACAGAAAATATTGTAAGTAATACCTTCAATATAAAAATTGTTTGTAATAGTGCCACAATATGTTTTTTTTTTTGTGTAACTACCTTGATTTTGACACACACATCATGTTTTAGTCATGATTACTAGTAGATCAGGTATTTTACAAATAACTTTATTCTGTTCAACAGTGCCTTCGTGTTTCTGATTTTTGCAACTCTTCTTCTTTCGGTGGTAAACTTTTTGTATAATTTTTCACGCCTTGTATTGTAAGACATTACTAAACTAGCAAAAAATTGTTTGTTTTCAAAAAGTTTTAATGTCACAATTTCGAGTAAAAACCATAAACAATGGAGATGAACTACTGCCGTCTGCTTCTAATAAACGAAATAGCCGTATCGCGGGCTTTTTGTTAATTGGCTTAATTTTGTTGGTTTTATTCATAACGAAAACAAGCAAAAAAAAAGGTAAAAAAAAGAAGATTTTTTTTTGGAAGAGTTTAATAATAGTAGAATTGCTGCTTGAAGAAAGCCTAAAACGAATAGTCCGAAAGAGAGAAATGATGAATCAAATTCATACTTCACCGCTTTTGTCAAAGCTGTGGTTTTGAAACAGGAGGTCGACATTGACCCCTTTATACTGACAGTACATTTACGTTATGCAATATCCGTGAAGAATTTTCTGTGACCACACATAGTACGGCAAGTGCAAATTAAAATACATTTTCATTGTCTGCTCAAATACAATGAAAACTCATGTTCACATACATTTTTTCTACATTTTGTCAGATCACGTCTGAAAAAATCTTCAGTACAAAACAAAAGTATAAGTACAAAACCATGTTTCATGTTTATTTTTCTTCACTTTGCATTTTGACCAAAAAAATCGTCAACAAAAATCTTCCGATTTCTCGTCACCTGAATTTTTTTAAACTGAGTGTTATTTCTATATTGCCGACAGTGACGCGCTTGACATTTGACATATACATATGTAGGTGGTGTCTAACCTCCGCTGTAAACAATGGATCGTTTTACGCTTGAACAACGTTGGGAAATATTGAAAAATTATTTCCAAAGTGAATGCTGTGTTGAAGAAACAATGAAATAAATGAGAACAATTTTTGGTAGAAATGAAGCTCCGTCAGTACCTGGTGTAAGAAAGTTCTTAAGGAAAGTTTGCGTGAAAACCCAAGAACCTCAACTCGTCACAGAGCACAACAACTTAATGTCAGTCGCACTTTTCTGAGGAGAATATTGCATAAAGACCTTGGATTATTTGCTTACAAGTTGCAACTTACTCAAGAAGACGCCGTTTCAATCGAAAAATCATTTTTTGGACGAAGCTCATTTTCATCTTGGAGGACATGTTAATAAACAGAACTGTATGATTTGGGGTTCCGAAAATCCACACGTAGTCATAGAGAAGCCAATGCATCCTGCAAGAGTAACTGTTAGGTGTGGGTTTTGGAGTGGTGGCATCATTGGTCCGTATTTCTTTCAAAATTGAAGATGGTAACAGCGTTACAGTAAATGGAATGCGTTACAGAGACATGTTAATTGATTTTTGTGGCCGCGATTGGACGATTTGTACTTGGATGAGCTTTGGTTCCAGCAGGATGGAGCAATGTGTCACACAAGCCGTGAAACAATCGATCTTTTGCACACTAAATTCGGTAACCGTGTTATTAGCCGTTTTGGAGACATTAATTGGCCATCGTGCACCTGCGATTTAACACCGTTGGATTATTTTTTATGGGGACATGTTAAGGATCGTTGTTACTCCAACAATCCACAAACAATTGACGCACTGAAGGAAAACATCAATCAAGTTATTCGTGCAATAGAGCCACAAATAATCGAAAATGTACTGCAAAATTGGGTGAGAAGAATGAATCACTGCCAAGCCAGCCGCGGCGGCCATTTAACTGAAATTGTTCTTCATAAATAATGGGAAGGCAAACTTTCTTGAATAAAGCAACAATAATTTAAAAATATTCAACGATGTAGTTTTAATAACAATTTAAAAAACAACTCATGATGCACCCTTCAATATATCAAAATCGCGTGCACCTCTGTCAGTGATCGTGTAACTTTTGAACGACTTGAGCGATTGAGGTCATATTCCTACAATATATTAGTATTGTCGAGATGATGGTTGACAGCTATGTTAAGATCTGATAACTAGCGCCATAGTCAAGTTATTCACATCATAAATTTTATATTGAAAGGGCATGACAACGTCTGCCGGGTCAGCTAGTTACATATGTGATTATAAAGCAAGTGAAACTGATACATTGCACCTACATTTATAATACCTAACTATAACATATTTTTTACTTGTCTCGTACACATTTAATACGAGGCTTGTTGACAGCTGAGAGAATACAATACGGCGACTTTTTTTGTAGTAAACATAGGTTACTTAAAATGCAAGTCATCGCCAACACCAAATTCTTTTCATGCTTAATTTAGATCTGCATGTTCTTAATTTAGGAGCGAAAATAACAAGTCTTGAGTTCTACTCAATTGCCATTAAGATTTTTTCATTTAAAATAAGTTAGTTGTCACAAATTGTGAGTTTAAAAACGATTCCAAAGAGCTTGGTGTTTGTAAACTTTACAATGTTGCTTATATTTTAAGAAAAAGAAAATCTTATTGGAAGTGTATATGGGTGGCTGTACACAACGCTGAAACTATAGTGACTTTGCATGATAAGTGGTCATTAAAGTGTACAATCAAAGTGTAGTCGTCCAAAATCGATTCTCAACATTTCTAATAAGCACATCTAAATAGGCGCACTGGCATTTATGCAACTTCATTTAGAAACACCCTATAATACCTACTTATTTTTATATCGGGTATCCCAACTCAATTTAGACAAGCTCATTTTCAATTTTATCTCGTAAACGGTTTGACATAGAAGACAAGCGTTATGACTGTTTTACACACACCAATAAAAATTTTCTCACAATAAATTGTACAAGTTGACCTTCAATGTATTATTCTGTTTTACCGTGTAAAACAGAAATTGCTCCCAATTTATTGTCTTGACAGTCTTTACATATAAAAGTTATTTTGTTTACAAATAGGCGTTTTATCATTTAATTTTTTTATATAAGTACACGGTGCGTAACAAATCAGTCATGTAATACACTATAATAAAATAATTCATTGAATTTTAAAATAACAAGTTTTCAACAAAAAAAGTTTGTTTTGGGAAACAAAATGTTCCTATAAAATTAAAATTAAAATGGCCATAACTTTTAAAAAAAAAATATTTTGCAACAAATCGAAAAACGTCTCCTTATATTTGTTTCTAGATTATGAAAAAAAAATATACTGCAAATATCCCACAGAGCGTTACTTCTCAGTAACGCTCTCTATAACCCAGGGAGTGCTCCAGTGTTTTTGAAAAATATTTCGCAAACTTTGCTGACGATTTTTTCACTATAAATCCTTTTTGTAAGAGGTGTATAGTCATCACCTAAAAAGTGAAGTGGGTCCCATGCGTCGTTTTCAAGATATGGCTAACTGAAATATCACGCACCGCCACTGATTTAGAGATTTTACAAAAAATATTTTTGTATAAATTTCATCAATTTTTTTCTCAAAAACTACGGACTTTGGTAAAAATATTGTAAGAACAATATCTTAGAATCAATCGAAAAATACTGTCAAATTATTTCAGATTTTTTAAATGAAGGTTTTTCAGGATTTTTAAAGATGATTTTTTATTACTCCAAAAATTACGAAATCGGAATTGCCAAAAATGTCATTTAAAAAAATCTGAAAATTTTGAGTATTTTTCGATTGTTTCTAAGACATTTTTATTCTTAGAACATTTTTACCAAATTGCGTAGTTTTTGAGAAAAAAATGTATGAAATTTATACAAATATATTTTTGTTTCGGCCGCCATTTTGTTCTACCAAACATTTTTAAAAATAAAATTAAACCATTTATTTTAAATTTAGGTGTCGAGGACGCGATTTTTTCTGACATAGAACCCGGGGATTACTTATTTCATAAAGAAAATCAAGTCTAAAATGTTTTTGTTGTCGAATAAATCGCAATTTTGTCCAAAAATTTGTTTTAACTTTTTTAAAATCATTTAAAAATTTAGAATTTTTGAAAAATTATAAGGCCATATTCTGAAAAAGTATGAAATTTTACGTCGGAATTGACCAGACTGAAATTTTTCAGCACCGATAACAGTGAAAATAAGCTGGCTGAAAACTCTTTAAAAGCGCCGGCTAAGAAACGCTTTTTTTCAAACTTTCATAATTTTTGTTCTCGAAAACTATTGACTTCAATAAAAATTGTATAAGAACAGATTTGTTTCAAAATCAGTCAAAGATTGCGCTAAAAGAATTTTTAAATTTTTTTCAGAATTTTTAAATGAAATTTTTGGTTTTTCAGGAAATCGTGAAAATTCTTATTTTCCAAAAGTCGTTAAAAAATTCAAAATTCATTTCAAAAGAAATTTTTATCGTAATCTATGGGAAAAATTCGGTGTTTTTCCTATTTTTTCAATTTTTTTTATTCGCGCTCATTTGCCTACAACAACAGTCGCAAATTTAAGATTGTCTAAAAAGCTTAATTTTGTGACCGTTCGTGACGTGAGCGTAATGTGACTTGAGCTCTAAAATTTTAGATAACAACTTTTCTTATCATATACTACTTTTGTGGCGTGGTAAAAGTTGACGTGGAATGTCCCCCATATAGAATTTCCATTCTAAATTGAAAATACGTACTTATACGAGGTAGGATAAGGATATATCAGTTTACTAACACTTGTATGGAAATAAATACGTGTTTCTATACTGATCTTTGCCCGTATAGATCGTATTGTAGTCCACGTTGCCTTGACGAGCGCCTGTCACTTAAGAAGTGGGCGGAATCTACACTTCATTGGTCATTGTCGCTACTCTGGTAGGGGGAAATATGTCACCAAACACCACATCCAGTCGACCCAGTTGATTAAATCGTTGGCGGTAAAACACGGGTTATAACCGCGCTATCTTTGACCGACTGTACACAAAAAAACATTGTTTTTGTGAGTGTTTTGATGGTTTATATTCTGTGCGTGTACAATAACGGCGAAGTGGGTTTTTAAAAGGTTTAAATTATACAAACTTTTATTTTATTTGCGTCATAATTCAATAATTAAAAAATCGATATTTTTAATCAACACCTCTTTCATAAACATGGCTTTCTGGAGGTCTTTCGAAATTAATGAAAATAACGTAGCTTCAGATATAACCAGCGAAAATGTCGAAACGGTCGAGTACGATGAATTTAAAAATAAAGACATACATATGTATATGTATGTATGTAAATAAAAAAAGTCATGATATAAAAGCGACGTTAATTACTTATTATTACCTATCCCTAAAAGTTATTATTCGAGCATGTCCATGGAATCATAAAGTTGCGCCGCTTTTTTTGTTCCCCAGGCGTATTTATCATTTTCAATTCAGAATAGATGGACTATACACCTATTAGTGTTACGATTTGAATCATGTTGTTTTCATTTGAATCATGAATCATGTTGTTTTAACCCTGCCGTAATTGTGATTGCATATTTTTGTATCATAAAAACTCTTTGACAATGGGGATTTGAGCCCGAGATTAGAATTCCCTATAGTAATTATTTCGTTCAGTGTAGAATGCTCAGTTGACGATCAATTTTATACGTATGCAAAACAACCTTCCAAAATCGTTTCCCAACATGTCTAATAAGCACGCACATTGACCTCGAAATAGTAATTTTTTTTTGTGTGTTTCCTAACGCGCCGGTGACATTGGACAGCGCGCCGCAGAACCGGGAAAAAACCCGGTTATCCGCCAGCTCCGCGGTGTTCTTACTGTAGCCCAATCAACGGGGAGAAAACCGGTCACTAATTGTTATCAGCAAACAAAAAAATATGGTCGTATAGAGAAAAAAATTCTAAGAAAGATAGCGTTTTTTGCTACTCGAGTTTAAATGGCGAACATAACCAAAAAAAAATTCGCAAAAGTCAAAAAAACGTTTTTTTTGGAAATAAAAAAAAAGCTTCAAGTCCTACACAAGAAAGTTAAATTAGAAAGTTGTAGGTTTTAAAAATGCGTGTCAAATGAGATTTGAACGAAAAAAAATCGGTTCATAAACATTTGAGAAAGATTTAAAAAAAACGTCAAAAATCGCGTTTTCGTATTTGTGCTGTATAAATTCCAATTTTGTTTGAACAGACTTCTTGTTAACTACAAATGTAACCCAAGACAAGCGGGAAATTATCCTTTCTTCAAAAATTCAAAAAAAGCTCTATTTTTTCGAGTTATAACGATTTAAAAAAAAAGACGTTTTCAAAAATCAGCTTTTACAGAGGCAAAAATGATCGTACAGAAACGATAATGGAAAGACTTGTACTTTCATGCTATTAAAAAACCAAATCGCTTTTATTTAATTTTTGCATAAAAAAATGCGTTGTAAATTGTATAATTTTTTCGAACCGGTTTTTTCGAATAACTTTTAATTTTGGTTTTACATTTTTGGCCGTGCATATTTGAAAACTGGCATTCAAAACACGCATTTAAAAAAATGAAGGTCCTACGACCTGGAGGAGCCGAGATAATTTTTTTTTTAAACGGAGGTAAAGATAATTTTGCGAGCGCAATCGATTTGAAATCGTGTTTAGGTTTCGATGCGTCCAAGCGGAGTGTCCCTACATTCTGTCGCCGTGCGGCTAGGGCGTGTCGCACCCAGCGCTGTTCTTTCGCAAACAATTATGTCAACTTAATTTATGCGAAATGATTTGAAATATTTTTTTTTTTTAATAAAGTAAAAGTCTGAGACCTATTTCGTGTAAAAATTAAGTCAATCGGACGTATACAGCGCTGTCAGGAATTAAAAAAAATTATCTCGGCTCCCTGAGGTCGAAGGACCTTAATTTTTTTTTATAATGCGTGTTTTGAATGCCAGTTTTCAAATATGCAACGGCCAAAAATGTAAAACCAAAATTAAAAAAGTTATTAAAAAACGGCTCGAAAAATGATCAATTTTATAACGCAATTTTGTCAATTTTTTTTATGCAAAAATTAAATAAAAGCGATTTGGTTTTTTAATAGTATGAACTTACAAGTCTTCGTGAATAAAATGAGCCCATGATCGTTTCTGTACGATCATTTTTGCCTCTGTAAAAGCTGATTTTTTGAAAACGTATTTTTTTTAAATCGTTATAACTCGAAAAAATAAAGATTTTTTTAAATTTTTTGAAAAAAAGGATCATTTCCCGCTTGTCTTTGGGCTATACTTGTAGTTAACAGGAAGTATGTTCAAACGAAATTGGAATTTATACAGTAAAAATACGAAAACGCGATTTTTGACGTTTTTTTAAATTTTTCTCAAATGTTTATAAAACGGTTTTTTTTCGTTGAAATTTCATTCGACGCGCATTTTTAAGACCTACAACTTTCTAATTTAACTTTCTTGTGTAGGACTTGAAGCTTTGTTTTTTATTTGCAAAAAAACGTTTTTTTTTACTTTTTGCGAATTTTTGTGGTTATATTCGCCATTAAAACTCGAGTAGCAAAAAAACGCTATCTTTCTTAGAATTTTTTCTCTATACGACCATATTTTTTTGTTAGCTGATAACAATTAGTGACCAATTAACATGGGGGCTTTGGCTCGTTGATTGGGCTACTGCGCCACCGTATATCCCGCAGTTTCTTATTTCTCCATCTCGCCGCTTTTTGCGGGGTCAAATTATGTCAGTCAGCCGGCGTTACGTCACGGCAGCGGCAAGACCGCCTCAGAAAAACGGCAGGACGGGGCAGCGGCCCGCTACCGTTCGCTGTTTCTAATTTCGATTCGCCTCGAATTGCGAAATCGGCAATTATATAAAAAGATTTGTAAATCCGTCGGCCGCGTCGCCCCCGGTCGATGCTCGCGGGGATCGAAGGCGGCTGCGGACGCCACGGTGACACGGTTTCGATTGGTGTTTGACTAGGTGTCGAGCATATGTTTATACGCACCCTACGCTGTCGACACGAATTGTCTCCGCCGGGCAGGGGCGGCGCGCGGCTGGTAAAAGTGGGGGCGCCGCACAGTGGGGCAAACTGACTATTTAGGAGTGCAAAATTATGTCTATAAATAGATGTGTATAAAAAGATAATTTTGTATTACTGTATTTCCATTCTAAATTGAAAATAGGTAGAAAAAAGCAAGGTTGTCAGATATATTTTCTAAAATTGCTAAGCTCACTCACTATACAAGTATACTTCATACTTCAGTAAACTGTTAGTTCGTGACGTTCTTAGAAAGCTAGTTTGGAAATATTTAAAAAAAATACATAGATATAAATTTATTAGTTAGCATTAAAATAAAGCGTTTAAAATTGCTGGAAAAATATTTGTAAATTAAAACAACTTTATGTATATTACTATACTTAATAAAATTTTGAAGAGCCGGCAAATGGAATGCCGATCCAGTATACTATTGTGCTTTGTATTATCTAATACATTCCTTAAATACTTATTCGGTCCACTGTGCCATACAATTTTTACGACGTCGTTAAAATGATTTACGACTTTAGGCACTCAACTTGTTTAAGACGCCAGTGACGTGTATTTCAGCTAGGTTTATTAACACAGACAATTTTTTGAGATTGTCTGGCTAAATGAGCATTATTTACAGCAAATTATATTACAAATATTAAGAGTTTTGTATGCAGGCTAATTTTAATCTCCTATATTGATTTGAATGAAAAAAAAGTATTTCACAATTTTCGAATTTATAAAAGATATATGCACGCCCATGGAATCATAAAGTTGCACCGCTTTTTTTTGTTCCCCAGGCGTATTTATCATTTTCAATTAAAAATAGAAGGACTATACATGATTTGTATATGGGACATTCCACGCTAATATCGCCACAAAAAAAAATAGATTTTTCTGAAACTTTGTATATAAGTAGTATGTGATGAAAAAAGTTGATTTTAGAGCTCAAGTCCCATTACGCTCTCGTCACCGAACGGTCACAAAATTAGAGCTTTGTAAACAATCTTAAATTCGCGACTGTTATAGGCAAATGAGCGGGAATAAAAAAAATTGAAAAAATAGAATGAACACCGCATTGTTCCAGTAGATTGCGATAAAAATACTTTTGAATTCATTGAGGGTAGTTTTCACCCCTTTTCAGAGGGTGAAAAATCGAAATTTGGAGAAGTATGACTTCTTAAAAAAAAATTTTTTGTTTAAAAAAAGCTTGACAACTTTACTTTCGTATGGCTTTTGTCCCAGAATGGGATGAGCAACGGTATGACCACTAGAAGGCTCGAAAGGTGAAAATTTATCATTTTTACGTTATATCTTGGTACATAAAAAAAATGTATGAAAACCATATTATCAGGTTTTTAGGGTCGCTCATTACGAATATGGTGTCCGATTTAGAAAATTCGTTTTTTATGGGTCTCACAAAAATATGATGAATTTCAAAATTTTAAAAACACAGTCGTATTCTACGCAAAATTTTGAGTAAAAAAGTCTCTTGCGTTTTTTCAATTTAATGCGTATTTTTAGAGTAAAAATATCGAAAACCTTTTTTAGAATTAAAAGTTTTTGAATTTGTTGCTTTAAAAATACGCCTCAAATTGAAAAATAGCATGAGACATTTTTTACTCAAAATTTTGCGTAGAATACGATGGTATTTTTTAAATTCTGTGATTCGTCATATTTTTGTGGAACCCCATGAGGCCCCACAAACGAATTTTTTACTTTAAAAAAATGTTTCCTTATTCTACGTTAAATTTTTAAGTAAAACATGTCTTTTGTAATTTTTTTCATTTAATGCGTACTTTTTGAGTAAAAAATTAATTAAACACGATGAATTTTATAATAAGGCAAAACTTGAATAATTCTTTATAAAAGCTTGAATAATTTTTACAAGAGACATTTTTTACTTAAAATTCAACGTAGAATAAGGGAACATTTTTTTAAAAGTAAAAATTCGTTTTTTTTATGGAGCCCCATGAGGTCCCATAATGAAAAATATGACGAATCACGGAATTTAAAAAATTCCATCCATAAAAAATCCATTCCACCAAATACGCATCAAACTGAAATAATGCAAGAGACCTTTATTACTCAAAATTTTGTGTAGAATACCGTGGTATTTTTAAAATTTTGAAATTCATCATATTTTTTTGTTATAGGGCCGCATGGGGCCCCATAAAAAACGAATTTTCTAAATCGGCCACCAGATTCGTAATCAGCGACTCTAAAAACCTCACAATATGGTTTTCATAGATTTTTTTACGTACCAAGATATAACGTAAAAATTTGTTTGTGGCGAATTTGGCGTGGAATGTCCCATATGTATTAAATAAATATAAAGAAGGGTATTAAAGTTGTTTAAAATTACCTACTGAGATAGTTTCAGTTGGGAAGAAAGGGAGTTAATATAATTTAGACAAAATTTGCATCTCCTTTAGATATTTACGTTTATTTACATTATTTTTATATTTAATTCTGTTCAAAAGAAACAATTAAATTACAATATATGTATATACAGGGTGAGTCAGAAAGAATGGGCCAACACTAAACTGGAGATACTAGACACCAAAACATTATGATTGAGCTCAACGTGCCTTATACCAATGTCGCTGGTTTATGAGATACAGTGTGTTCAAAGTTTAATTTTTATTCCGAAATTTCTCATTAATTAAGAAATTTTTGATAGTATAAATCTGAAAATTGGTAGTTTTATGTTTTTTTAGTGTGAGAATTACGGATTTTGGGATCGATTTTCAAGTGAAAAATCCTTACATTGATTTTTAGCACAAACGACAATTGCAATTATTCCGAGCACTATGATAGAAAAACCGTAGCGCCTTGAAACTAGGTATCAGTTTCTTTGGGAGGTACTTTAAGGCTGAAAAAGTTGCCATTAGTCTTTCCATTATTTGCAAAGTTATGCCAAATTATGCAAATATTCTAATTATGCAATTTTTTACATCTTTTTCAATCAAACAATTTCGGTTCGATTTTTTTTTAAAGCCAATCACTACTGCTTGTAAAGGACACTTTGCAGTTTTCAAAACCCTACTTCAATTTTCTGTACGTTCATTGTTTCCGAGTTCGAGTAATTCATTATCAAAGTCAGCAACCACATTATTGCTCTGAACGGCGATAACTCAGCGAAAAATTAAGCTCAAGATTCAAAAACTAGAAACGTAGAGCTTCGATATCCTTCTTTTTTCTTTTCCCTACTACTATTTTTCCCCAATTTACGGTCTTTGAATATCACCTAAAAATTTGGGATTTTTTTTATATCCCTGAATTTCTGCGCCTGATTCTGAGCATACTTTTCACCGACCAACAGATTTCTACATCGTTTATATGCTCATTTGTCGATTTTCCGTTTTTTTTTTATGATTTTTTTGAGGTTAGGAAAAATCTGGGAGGATATGAAGCAAATCTAATGGCGGAATCGTGTTCAGCGGCCAAAAATACATGGGAATATACATGTGGCACATCTCGGACAGACAACTTTTTTTTATTTTGTGTAATTGTTGCTATTCGACGTGAAATAAATGGATTGAAAAAGCAAGATTATTTATCTATGAACTTTTTTTGAGCAATCATTATTTGTTCCCTTAAAATATTTAGATATCTTGTATTATTTACGTTTAACTTTTGATACAAGAAACTGGCTTTGTAAAATTTGGGACATTGGTTGCCCATGACCTAACAGTTCATTGAGTAGAGTTCACAGAAATTAAAACAGAACTGATCTGTTTTAATGATTTTTTTATTTTTCCTCTATATATTAAATGCTTCACCAATTTTATAACAATTTTAAGCCATCTTTGGGCACCTATAGTCCAGTAAATAAGCCGGAAAATACTGTAAAATCTGGAAAAGTTGATAAGCAGCTCCGATTTCAAAAATTTTTGTTTGTACGTGTTCTTTAGACCCTCAGGAACATTCATCACCACTAACATCTGCCTGCCTATGAAAAATGAAAAAAATATGGTAGTTTTCCCACCCCCAAAGCTTCCCAATAGTAAAAGTGATAAAACATTTTAAAAATTCAAAATTTCACCTCGGAAATCGTCTCTCGGGGGTTTTCGGGGTGACGGTTTGGGTTTTCAAAAATTGAGTGAGGGTGTTTGCACCCCATTAAAACCACTCCTATAAGTGAGAGAGATAAAAAAACATCCGAGAACATTTGAAGAGTTTACTATCAAGTGCACTCTTGGATAGGATTATTAGTAGATTCAGATCACAATAGAACCGCAAAATGAAACCCAACTGATTGGGGTTGGAAAGTTATGGACGGCGTCCTGCATCCCATAAGAATGACAGAACACACCCGCGCCAAAAAGTATTATGGATGCAATAACATGTGGATGTCAAACTGGTTGTGGTGCAGCTTGTGGTTGCAGGAAAAATGGCGTATACTGTTCACAAACGTGTAAATTTTGTTACGGATCTAACTGCACTAATTGCGAGCCACATGCAACTACTGACATTACAGAGGATGAAGTGGTTTGCCCGGCTGAAATGATAGTAGAACAAGATATAAGTGAAGATGAAGAGGGAACCACCAATACTGCATCAGCAATGCTCGAAAACGACTCTGATTATGAATGATGTCAACTATATTTGTAGATTGTAAACTCATTTTGTGTAGGTACCCAGTTTTTTCTTTAAATTAAAGAAAACTTGAAAAACGATTTTATTACACTCGTAACTTATTTTCTCAATAATTTAACTACATTAAAACCAAAATTCGCGCGCATATCATATTGAGAGTTTGAATTGTTTTAATTAGAATTCGTATCAGCGACCCCGAAAACCCCCGAGAGACGATTTCCGAGATGAAATTTTGAATTTAAAAATTTGGGGTGGTTTTAATGGGGTGCAACCACCCTCACTTGATTTTTCATCTCGGATTCGTAATCAGCGACCCCGAAAACCCCCGAGAGACGATTTCCGAGGTGAAATTTGGAGTTTTTAAAATATTTTATCACTTTTACTATTGGGGAAGCTTTGGGGGTGGGAAAACTACCATAATTTCATTTTCCATAGCAAGGCATATGTTAGTGATGATGAATGGTCCTGAGGGTCTAAAGAACACATACAAACAAGACTTTTTTGAAATCGGAGCTGAGAAGTACTAACTTAGAAACATTTTACAAACAATGACCTGAAAAAAAATGTAAGAATACAAAGTTGAACAGTAAATTTCCAATTACTAATATTTACTGTAGGCCGACGAGAAAAAAGATGATAAGAAATTCAATGTAAACAGTGAAAAACGACAACAGGCACGTTGCAAACTCGAACTCTTTTTAACCTGTGCTAATTCTAAAGTACACACGCAGCAAAAAGCTCCTCTCGTTTTTCACAGGCGATCTACTTTCGACACGTTTTAATCAACACAGGAAAAAACCCTCTAAGCAAAGAACCCGCTTTTTAAGCTTTTATTACATTAGTAATAGTTTTTTTAAATTCACTTTTAAACTCCGTTCTACATTCCTTTTTTATGTAACTGGCGTAAAAACAAAACTGTAGCAGTCACGAAATTGTAATTTCATCCCTCTTAATGATCAGACGAAATGTTTTAGACGTGTTTTACTTTAGGTCAATCTATTACAACTGCCATTTTTTAATGTCGTGTCTAAGAGACCGAGACAAATTCGAAAATTTTTCTAGTCAACTAAACTCCTTAAAATCTAGCAATACCAACAGGATTTTTTTATTCGATAGGTATACGACCACTTTCTAAAACAAATTAGGCAAATTGCCGAAGTCAAAAAAAGGACAGCTAATTAAATCTGCTTTGGCAGCGGGGTTAGACGTATTAAAAGTGCAATGCAAACTTAATTGTAGCTAATTGACTATTGATCTAAACTGCATACACTTAATTAGAAACTATGTGAAATATTTGAAAGTATTTCGTCCGTGTGGTTTGGCGAAATAACGTTGCTACAGCTGTCTTTTTTCCAAATTAGTTTCATACGTTTTGTGGTTAATTACTGGTAAAAATGTGGTAAACTGTTAAGAATGTCGAACGGTATTTGCAACGGACGTGTTGAAGTGTATTTCAATGTCACCTGATTCGTTTTGCAATAGTATTTGAAGTGTATGTGTTTTCTTTGTTTAAATTCACATTCTTCGTAGCACCTATTTAAGTTAGAAGTGAATCGGATTTTTTTCGGAAGTATCTCGGTGACTTCAAATGTTAACAGTCATACTTTACACTTTCAGTTCCTGATCATAAATTTTAGGTGGTAAAGTGTACATAAATGTGTCAAAACTAACAGCTGATAATTTCTATGTATTTGCGATGTCAAATTAATAGTAAATAAATACAAGTTCATACAAATGTGTTATTTAATTAATTGGACACCTACTTTATAAAATTCAGTAGTAAAAGGGATGACATCCTAGTTTGTGTCTACCTTTTTCAAAGCAACATTCAAATATATCAGTAAAAGGACCTTTAATTGTTTTAAAGAGCTGTCAAACAGTCGCATGTGTTGCCGTTTAAGACGAATGAAAAACTTGATTATCTGGAATTATGATCGACTCAGCCCTTACAGCTAAAGGTCTATCTGAAAAAGCCACTGTGCCGTCTTTAATCAAACATTCGTCTGTCAGTTAAAAAATGTTTTTGGAGGTCGGAGTCTAATTAATAAGACCGTAGATTTATCCGTTTTCTTTTATATTCGGCATTTAATGTGATTACATGCGTACTTAAAAGCTGGCACATCTTGCGTTTGTTGGTTTGCTCAAACTTGGTTACCTAAGTTTTTTTTTTTTGGTATGGACCGAATTTATACACCACACACCTTTCTCTTATAATCTTTGATTATAAAGTGATGACTTAAGCCTGTGATTACAATGACCGCAATTCGTTCCAGTCCTGAGGTTTGATGTATAAATAGTGCTGATCTGTTTCTGGAACTGCCTAATTAGTTCGAAGATTGTCTCGCTGAAGACGAAGAAAAAAGTAGAGCAAGAACAGTTTTTATTTTCATAAATTTCAATTCTGAAGTCCTCCTGCGTAACTGAAACTTCAAAATCGTTGTCGTTCCATAGTGTGTTAGTTCAAAATTTTCAAAATATTGAGGAATATCTTCAACAGAGTAGAACTTGCAAAAAATTTCGTTTATCACGAATGTTTAGATTTTGTTTAACAAACCCTATAAATTCATAACAAGTGACACCTCTGCGGGTATATAGAGATATAAGTACAGATTTATCCAAAATTTTTACTCAAGTGTTCATTAAGTGTCAGGTCTTCATTGCTGCAATCGATAAATATTAATCAATTAATATCAGTAAGTACACCCAATTTTATTGAAATTAAAGTAAGTGGAAATTATTGCAAATTAAATTTTATACTGGACTAAAATCTATATTAGTGTTGCAGTAAAAGATTCTTCAATTTAAAAAAAACAACAATTTAATCTGTATTATTTAATCGTGGTTTTCTTTAATCTTTACAGGAGTTACATTGTCACTTTATTGGATACGTAATTTTTTGTTTGGTATTTAATATGTAATTCCACATTTAAAACAAATATTTTAGCCATAGTAATATGTAAGTGTAAACGAAATTCTTGACTTGGTGGTGACGAGATTGTTGAAACATTTTCATTGGCAAGGCCTCTATTGCATTACTAAATTTTCGAATTGTCTTAAAAATACTTCTAACAAAATGCGTTTGTCTCAAAAATTAGAGTAAACTCCTATATACATATTAACATTTTTTTTAATATTTCGTAGATGTAAAGAATTTAAATAACTATTTAATATGTTTTTTGACTAATTTATATTTTCTTCAAAGATGTACTAACTCAATTTTCAGCTGAAGTGGGCTTGTTATTACAAACAATTATTTACGAATATACTGTCGCATTACATTACATACACAGTTCTTTCTAAAAAAGTTCTGTTTACTTAAACAAAAAAAGTTTGTTTATTTGCTGGTTATGGATATTCTAGGATACCCTTTGTAAAAAACAAAATAGAAAAAGTTGTGGCTATAGTGGAATTTAACATATTTTGGTTTGAATCTTTTCACTTACTTTGTAACAAAAAAATATCCAAAAAAAATTTACGTGTCTACTTTAGTTAATATTCTTTTTTAAAGCAAACGGTAAACCATTTTTCGTAGGGAATATTTTGCTATTAAAGTTAAATCTAGTGTGTACCAAAAATATGCAGAGAAAAATACTCCAGTGAAACACGCAATCACTTCGCTTCATTTCTAATCTTTTTTTGAACACAGAAAGCTGTTTTTTTAAAAAATCCTTCCAAAACAAGTAATAATTTATTATTTAATAACAATATTCAATTTATTTTAAACTTTAAATATAAGCGTAAAATATGTTTCTGACTAGTCGCGATATATAGTTTTGTTTCTTTCTTTCAATCCAAATCGCTATGTCATAACTTATGAATCACGTAATAGCAAACTGTACTCGCTAAAAATGGATCAGGCAAGTTAGACATGAAATTCGAATAATTTTTTCCTCGGATTTCATTTCAACGCATACCGTAATAGCCGTGTAAAGCAACAGTAAGACAGAACAGTAAATTAAAATGAATGTCTCCGTTTCTAAACCTGTCCCATTGTAGTACAGTTACACCGGCGGAAAAAAAATAATTCAATTTTATGCCAATCTAGTTCTATCCATTTTCAGTCGATATAACCCAATATCACGTTTGTCAACCAGATTGAAGTTATGAAACGTCCAATATTGTCGAAACGAGAGTGGCTGTCTGTGGTGTGGTAAAGGTTCTTAACCCCCTGCAAAAATATTTACCATTACATTGTGAAATAAGTTTTATTTTTGGAAATGGGAATGGGAGGACCGTTTATTGATAGTTATATAAAGATCTGAGACTGTCGAGGTAGGCAAAAGTTTGAAGTAAGTCATTTATAACATTATTCTGTGCGAATTGGGTAAAACGTTTTTTATAAAAGCTACTGCTCTCAATGGGGTTAAATATTTCTTTGATTGTGGTCTTAAAATACAAATTATCTAGAGTTTGTTTTTCTAGCTGATTTTGTTTGAATGGTAAACAATTTTTTTAGTAGGTTTTGTATATTCATCCGCCTCTATAAATTTGACATATGCCACTATTTAATCCTATAACGTGGTCATATTACATCACATCGTTTTATAATAATGCATACAAAACGGTGTTACTTTATATAAATATTACTATATATACTTTACAAAACTAACATTAAATACCTAATTTGAGGCATTACATTTTCTTCTCAAACAATACTGAAGTGAAACAATTTATTCGCTTATCAAAAGTGACGCCGATTTACATATCTGTTGCTGAAAATTTTCTCTGAAGCAATTATTCATTGCTTAGATTGATAGATTAGCATTACAAAGATTTAAAAAAAATGTTTTTTTAGTCATCAGTCTAATAATATATTATGTTCTTTTACAGCGTGCATGATACATTTTTGGTAACATGTTGTCTTTTCGTATATAGAAACTAGATTTAAAATTTTGAAATAGGTCAAACTTTTATTACAACAATGATTAGAAGTATGTTATACATCATATTTCGAAGTGTTTGATGAAACATTCACGCTTAAAATATTTCACATGATTTCAGTAAAAAAGGTTAAATCAGATGATATATCAAACAGTTTACACTTTTTTTTAGCAAGAGTCTTTATACCTTCATCTTTATATCAGCAATTATAATTTACAAATAAAAAAGTTTTGTTGATGATGAGGATGCCAATGACAAAAAAAACGATCTACTAAAAAATGCGTGTAAGCTTTTGTTCGTCAAAGACTAGTTCTAATTACATTTATAGTGTTCGCTGTCATTTATTGAGGGCATGTCTAAGATGGTTTAAGCATCTGTATTCCTTTTCTTGTTGAAAGCGGTCACATAAGAATTATACTCTAGAGATAATATGGAGCAAATCAGACCCTCCAAAAAATGCAACTAGTTGAAATGCTTATTAGATAGATCAAACCAATTGACATATAATACGTACTCGTTAGTATCTTTTAAAAATGCAGCACCAAATATAGTGTATAAAAGAAACTAACTATGCAATTTCTTAAAACTCATGTATTAGGTTTCAATAGTTATTGTGTCATCATATTTTTCTTTTGTCGACATAATAAGTACTTCATTTTTTGTATTTTTTTTTAGACAATTTCATAGAAATCCAGCATTCGGTTAACATTTATCCCAATCATGTCTCCCTTCTTATAAGAAACTCAGCAGGTAGCAACAAATTTATTTCACAAGTGTAATTTGCTGGACTGGCTATCTAGTGTTAGGTAAACAGCGTTTTTACTGTCTGCAATGTAAGAAAGTGTCAACATTTTGTGGCAGACGTTGCGAGACGATTTTTTTTATCAAAGTTAAAGTGGGATTTCACTTTAATAGTACCAGAGAGCTGCAAAACTACAGAAAGGTAAATGTACGGCTACTCGACTCGTTAAATTAAAAAAAAAAAACTTTATTAAGTTAGTTTCAATTAAAAAAATACACAGTCCAATTACTAACCTACGTCATAAATAGATCTTACAGAGTAGCGGACAGATTATAGAAAGGATACGTATTTATTAACTAAAAAAAGAAATTAGCAAACAAAACAATCAACATATACATAACAATAACAAAAAGAATACTCCACTCTAAAGTAAATGTATCCGCGACGAGACCTTTACAGTGGAGATAAATAAAACAATTATCATCATTGGCAAACTATTAACAGAAAATTCCATGGCAACCTTTCTAGCGGCGTCCCTTGTCGTCGCCTTTCTTCTCGTGCTTGAAGCCGTATTCCTTACCTCCCGAATGGCCTCCCTTCTTCCCGCTGTCGGATTGGTGGGAGTGGTGGGTCTCGTGGCCGCCGTGGCCCTTGAAACCTTTGTGGTCCTCGTCGTAGTGTCCCTTATCGGAGTGACCCTTCTTGCCGTGGCTGTCCTCATGGTGGCCGCTCTTGTGGTGGCCTCCCTTCTTGTGGTGGCCGGACTTGCCGCCGTGGTGGCCGTGGAAGTCGCCATGTTTCGAGTGGTGGCCGCCCTTGTGGTAGTCGTCGTAGAACTTGTGCTCCTTGTGGTAGTCGTCCTTGTGCGACTTGTGGTGGTATCCGGTGGTCTTCTGACCCTTCTTGTGTCCCTTCTTCTCGCCGAACTTGCCCGCCTTGTGGGTCTTGCCTTCCTCGTGGTGTTCGCCGTGGTGACCGCCCTTCTTGTGGTGGTGCTTGTGGTGTCCGCCTTTCTCTTCGTGGTGGCCCTTCTCGTGGTGTTTCGAGTGGCTACCCTTGCCGGCCTTGTCGTGGTGGTGATCGTGGTGGTAGGCCTTTTCGCCCTTCTCTCCGTGATCCTCGTGGTGGTCGGCGTGCTTCTTGGTGCCGCCGCCTTCTTCGTGGTGACTGTCTTCTTCCTTCTTCGATTCGGCTACCTCCAGATCGGCCGTGATGACGGAGCTCTCATCTTCGGTGAGTACCCGAGCCGAACCGAGAGCTACCACTAGGCCTAAGCCCAGGCACAGAATAAATATATTCATGTTGCCGGATTGGGTATGTTGATTGTACTGTTCCGATGCAATTTTAAAATTCTATTTATAGCGGTCCTGCTTCCTTATTTTAACGATATATTTTCCGCAACAATGGCTCGGCGACTTTTTTCAGTAAAATCCGATGTAGTGCAATATTGTTTTTGCGGTCTCGCCGAGATTTCATCTTTATGTAATGTGCTTTCTCTAAGATTGCAGTCTAAAGGTTTAGTGAACTACAACCGGCGGATCTGGGTCAGATAAAAATTGCTTTGTTATCGGTTGCACTTAATCGGTGTTTACGCTGTCGATACGCTTCTGTTTCTTTCTCGGCGACCGCCGATGCATCGCATAGACCGGTTTTGCGTCGTCGTAACTCTTCTGGCAATGAGTTGAGTGAGACAACCAAAAAAGGAAGCACCGGAGGAAGCAGGACTTTGGGTGGATCTCGGCATTGGAAAGGTCGCATTTGAATTCCATTTTGAGTTAATAGAGCAAACACGACCATAAAAAGCGTGTTATACAACCTCTGTTTACGATTAATTTGCGTTGACCCGATTGTCCAGTTATTTTAATGTCCGTGAACAGGCCTGTCATAAATCGATGAGTTATGATACGGATTTCGCGTTGGGCAATCCTCCATATTTCGAGAGCGTATTTCCCTGGATCCGCGTGCACTAAAAACGTACCCCCTCACTCGGCGAGTCGGCGGCCGAAAACCACATCGGGTCCAAAAACGGACAGTCTCCATTTGCCCTCTAATTTGTTCGCACTACTGACACCTCGCTCCTGCGGCACCCGAAGAAGGCGTCTCTCAGTAAAACAGTGAAATACCCGTTAAAAAACCCGCTGGTCTCGAGTGGAGCAATTTTCTAGAAACCTCGAACCGGCTTTGCAAATGCTGCAACGATCACTGGCCGGATGAAACGCCGTTTGCCCAAGTCTTCTTCTCGGCCGTTGGCCAACTGCGTTGGCAAATTTTGTTGAGCAAAACGAAGATTCGGATTAGCGAAGTGAAAGGTGACGCCGGTGTTAACTCGAATAAGGTAACACTAGTGTTTTTTTTATGTTGTCTGTAGGAGACGTGAGGATTTTTTTTGTGGGAATTTAACTGTGCTCCAATCCAAAGCTGCGAAGAATCGAGACTCGGATGGCTATTTTATACGTGAGGTGCTATATTTATTTGTTTTTCTGTCATTTTTGGAAGTGGAGATATTGCAAAAGCCGTTACGTTTGTATATTTATTGTTATATAAGTTTTTGCTAGTTGTGTTGCTTAGGTAATTATTCCAGTTGCGCGCACCAATTTTTTCAATATTATATAAAATATTATGGACGGCGTATTTGTTAACAGCGTAAATTGTTCTATTAAATGTCGCGAGATTGTGGTTTTAGTTACATATTTTTATTTTAAACGGTATCCGTTATGCGTTGTGTGAAACGCATTGTTTTTACCTAGTTATTAGGTAATGTGCTGCCCGTTTTTAGAAGCTATATAATTTTCCGTCGGGTATAAAGTCGGCGGCGGCATTTTCGCCATCTATTTGCCACAAATAAAACATGAATATGTGTAAAAAACCTTGTAAAAATGTATATACACATGTAAGTAGTTGCAGTTGTTTAAAGACCACTAAGGTGAGTAAAAAATGATTTAACATAGCCGCATATGCACCTAACTTTGGGTACAGACCAAATACATATACAGGGTGGGTCATAGGTAAGGTTGGCAAAAGCGGAACGCGTCACAGAGGCGTAAGCATCATAAGTATAATACACGAAAATAACCTTTCGCACGTTTGCCATACTTTATTATGAAATTATATCACACTGTTGCTGTCACAGGACTACTGCAGTCAGATCAAATTGAGGCAACCCCCATCACATCTACATGAGTTGCCTATGTGTTGCGTTGCAGTATGCCAACAAGATACAGGGTGTCAACGTTTTAATTTAGTTTTCAATTTTTCTCTGTAACTTCTGAACAAATAGAGATTATGGTAGGAACTTCGAGATTCTGGAGTTTTCTTAAGAGAGAAATTTAAATTTAACAACTTTTTTTGCGGCTTGGTATGTCGATTTGGCAATTTTCGTACTTGTTGTACATAAGAAAGGTATACTTAGTTGAGGTAAGGTAAGAGTAATCGTTTTCGAGATAATCAGACATATGGATTTAGTGTATTTGCAAGAATGCACAATTTGTCAGTGTGTCAAAACTTTGACACTCTTGTATTTAAATCACATTCTTTTGGCTCGACGAATCTGCTGTTTCACTATGTAGCAGTACTTATGACCCACCCTGTATACAGACAGGTGTTTCCTAAGTAATCTGAAAAAACTGAAGGAGATACTTCAAGTGATATCGTGAATAAAAGGTCCATATAAAGCTTTTTCCTGGGTGGATCAGTTTTTGAGATATAAAGCGTTAAAGTTTTATTTTTTTTTTGAAAAAATTTGGAGCAGATTTTTCTTTTAAAAAATTTTGCCACTTACACACACTGACTGTTAATAGCTAATAGCAGTATTTTCAATAATTATTTGTTGTTCTGCTGAAAATAGATAGGGGAGAGTCTGGAACAGTAGCCACGTTTTTAAAAAAATTGTAATAAAAGCCAGAATTAACCATTTTTCTCCATCCTGATAGCACTAGGTGACAAATTCTACATTCTTCTCTACAGATTTTCACTCTGACTAAAAAATAATATTTTTACCAAAAATTTAAAATAAAGTGGCCACTGTACCTACTCTGGTGGTATAGTGGCCATTGGGATATGGTACAGTGGCCATTACTGTTTAAAAAACAGAAAACAATGCAAACGGGTGATATTTGTTAGAATAAAGATATATTATGTTAAAAATATGTCACAAAAATAATAATAGTAATAATGCAGATTAAATTTATTTAAAAAACAACTGAAATGTACGAGTATAGAGCAAAGTAGTTTAACTGCTAATCGTTAACAAATAGGTACTATACACGGACAAACTAGAATAGAAAACAAGAGTATAATTTAATTTACCTGTTAAAGCCATTCTAAATAATAAATAATAATAATAATAATAAATAGTCTTTATTTAATAATAATGCAAATTTACATACATTATATTTATAATACAAACATAGTTAGAGTGAATTAGACGAGTATTGAAGTGGGAAATTAGTAATTACATATATGAGAGTTACATTATTATTAAAAAAGGCGGAGTTCAACTACTCAAGAATGAGGTCGTTGTTCTTCCTCTTATAATAGTCCTCTTTCTAATGATGCTACAGCAGTCATCCCTTATTAATATGATAAAATAGTGGCCATTATACCTACTTTTAACCTGACCACTATACCATCAACTACATATTGTTTGAAACAATGGGTAATTACAAAAGCTATTTAATATATTCAAAATATTGTTAGATCAATTAACGCTAACATGTATTAAGTATAAATCTATTGATTCACTTCGATATGTAGGTATTTATTCGTTACGCATAATTTTCACCGCTCGTTCTATTTTACTATTACTTACTACTACTGTGGTCAATTTAAAGTTAAGTTCATAAAAAAAGAAGAAAGCTTAATAATACTACCCGTTAATATTCTTATAATGTTACTTGGATCCCTCTGCAGTGGGTGGCAGCCACTACTCTTTGAAAATAAAAAGATAGCACGAAAGTGACCACTGTTGCAGACTCTCCCATATCACCGCATATTTTGCGAAGTGGAAATTTGATGAGAACAACTAATGAGTTTTACATTTACATTTCTTAAATTGTATAAACCTATAGATTTTAATACAAAATTTGGCCTCGTCAGCAACATTTCACCAATATTTTTAAATTATTAAGACCTTATGCATATTTCTGTCCGAATATCATCACTGTAGACTGAGTTGAAATGGGACACGAATTATCAATATATATACATACATAAATGCATTATATATAAGTTGGAAATAAAGCCAGTCCGAAACTATTTGAAAGCAATATGTAATATAACGCGAAATATTTCTATTAATAATCGATTACGATTTTTATGCAAATTTTATAGTTGCTGCAATTTCTGGATAACAATTATTTTTTTCATAAAACTACATTATGCTCGACGTATTAAAAACGGAACTTACGCAAAGGCAAAGTTTGTCAAAGAAGCAGCCTTTAAAAATTAGTCACCGTGTAAGTATAATATTTGATTTTCGACACGATTGCGTGATAGCCTAAAATGATTTTTTGTTGCTACGGTATCTACTTTGTAATAGGTACGCTTTTTTCATCATATCTAAAGGTCACTCGAGTCTTTAGTCCCCAGTATTAAAAAAATAATGGCACAATTGCTTCTCTTGTCGAAGGACTTTCATTAGAAACTTTTAACAATAAGTTTTCAAAGGTATTACGAAATTTTGTGAAAAAAGTTACAATAAAGGGATCCTCAACAGATTTTTTTTGGTTTCAATTCAATTGAAAACACATGAAATTTCCAATTTTTTATTCAATGTGTTACTGAAACACAAAACCATAGTGGAATACCTCAAGGTTATTTTTGTGGCCCATTTCTGTCTGTATTTATACGTGCCATTTATTCCTCTGTTTAAGAAACCGTAAATTCCATAAAATTTGTTATTCTAATACAAGACTTAAACGAAATATTTTATTTTAATAAAAAATTTTAATTTCTAAAAAAATCAGTTTTCGTGAGGGAAAAACTAAAGGAGTTCAACGTTTTTTTATGTTTTTAGCTCATTCTTAAGATTTAGATTTTTTTTCATGGATATAAATACATAATATTTAGTTGGTGTAAAAATATTGCTGCTCAACGTGACCGTTTTTAAAAATCAGTCTGTTTGACCATCTCTTTTTTTCCTAATTTCACAAAACCGAAACAAATCGATCCCCCCGAACACAATCGAATGGCAAATATTCGAATGGTCAGTCATGCCGTTTGATTTACGATTTTCCATCAGATTTATCATACACTTTTGACAGCTGCAAGATAACATTCATAGCCGAAATTAAATCAAATTAAATCCATATGCAATTTGATTGCCGAGCAAGAATCTAAAATTAAATGAATAGCAAACTAGTTTGACTGGATTTTACATGAAACTGTAAACGTAGCGGCTGTGAGTACAGACTGCATCATTAACATAAATACGGTTATGAATATATATATCTATAGGTTGGTTCAGAATGAGAATCATTTATTGGTCATATACAAACATATTGACGACACGAAGTGGTAGTGCCCAATATTTTTAGAAATTTCATAATTAAAACAAGTCCATATAGCTAACTTTGCTATACAGTTAACTAATAAACACAATCGCATACAAATTCTTTAAGTTAGTAATCAAAAGTTAAAAATTGAGATCAACAAATGAAATGGGACACATGTTGTACAATGTGCAAATACCATGGGTTTTTGTTATATTTAATTTTGTCTACCGATATTATTTAATTTGTTGCCAAAAGTCCAACCCCCGCCTATTATTTTTTAAACCAATTGTCGGATTCACTTGAAACTTGGTGTGGTTACATAAGGCATAAAATACTATCTCATGGAGTAACTCTAAAGGAGACAATTTACCCTTAAAACAGGGGTGGGGGTGCAGTTAAAGTTAAGTTAAGTTAAAATTAAAGATTACTCACATTTTGTAGCGAAATTCCCACTTCTGCTTTATTATTAACGCAGCAGTTGTTCGAAATGTTCGCCTTGTACCTCCTATCAAATGTAGAGTCGATGTTTAATCGTCTCCCTTACCCTACCAAAGGTTTTCACCGAAATGTTTTTATAGCCATCTATTATTTTTTGGCGGAGATCGGCTAAATTTTGCGGTGGGGTACTGTATACCTGAGATTTTAGGTACCCCCATAAAAAAATCTAAGGGGGTGAGGTCCGGAGACCGTGCGGGCCACTCTGTTGGCTGCCTCTTCGTCCTATCCATCTATTCCGATAATGATAGTCCAGCAACGCTCTCACCGGCCGTGTGTAATGTGGTGGTGCACCATCTCGTTGAAACACAATGTCTTCTGTGAACTCATCAGGATGGGCTTCTGCGATCTCTACTATAAAAGGGTGTATTAAGTCCTCTAGCATATCTAGGTACTGTTGGCCGTTGAGATTGCCTTCGATAAACAGAGGTCCCACGATATGGTTACCCATAATGCCAGCCCACACGTTAAGCTCTGGGTACTGTGAGTGCCCTTCCCGAAATACATGAGGATTCACATCTGACCAGTATCTCATATTTTGCCTATTGACTTCCCCATTTAGGTAAAATGTGCTTTCGTCCGAAAAACACACATTGGTTAAATAAGATGGGTTATTATCAATTCTGTTGGTCATAAGTTCACAAAACTCAATGCTTCTATCGGGATCATGCTCAGTCAAACATTGTAGGTACTGCATTTTGTAAGGGTGGAATTTCTGTTTACGCAGTACTCCTTTTACCGTAGTAGCTGAAACACCACAGGTCCTAACTACGCTTTCTGTTGTCTGTTGGCGTGTGACAACCATTTCGGCCACAATTTGGACTTGGGTGTCCTCACCGATAGTTGGACGGCCACTACGCGGTTTATCGTCTACGCTCACAGTGGTGCTAAATTTGGAAACTAGCTGTCGAATGTATTTTCTAGAAATGGGTCTCTCCGGAAACCGTTCATTGAAAATCCTTTCGGATTCATGGTAATTCCGGCCGGCTTCAGCCCAAATGAATATAGCTTCTGTTTTTTCATTTAAAGTACGTTTATCCATAATTTAAGGAAAAACAGTGCAAAGCCACACTTTAAAGTCGAGATCAAACTGTAATTGCTCACCAATTAAACTTTAAACTAAAGCAACTACCAAAAATTGTATTCAGTCCGCAAGTAACACAAATAGTCCAGGAACGTTATTAATTAATGAGTTTATAGTAGCCTTATAAAAGAAACCAAAGAGGTGAGGTGTAGAAACCTAAACCAAAATCTAAACCATCATTCATTAAATTGTGGCCACAACCACTGTTGACCGCTTGGAATATCTTACGGACTGAATACAATTTTTTGGTGATTTTTTCAAGTTTTAAACATCGACATCGATTGTCAGGAGGTACAAGGCGAACATTTCGAACAACTTCTGCATTAATAATAAAGTAGAAGTTGGAATTTCGCTACAAAAGGTGGGTAATCTTTAATTTTAACTTTCTTCTAAACGGTGAGTATTGTCAGGGAAAATAAAACTTCGAAGTACATTATTTCACAAAGCCTAATAATAAAAAATCATACACTGTGATACTCCCCATAAAAATCTCTTTCAAATGAGGTGCCGCATGCCACCCCTTCCAATTTAAGATTGTTTTCCCCTTTGCACCCCCATTGTCTAAAAGTTACTCCATGATATAGTATTTTATGGCTTATGTACATAACCAAACCAAGTTTCAAGTGAATGCGATAATTAGTTCAAAAAATAATGAGGGGGGACGGACTTTTGGCCCGCACTGTATGTTCAATAATGTTCAATGCACAATAATTTCTTAATTTCTCTATAAATATACGATTACAATGTCAAATTGTACCATATAATTTCCTGATGTGACTAAACCCAACTAATCATTAGTTTTAATTTTATAAATGGTATTTGGACATATTTAAACACATTTCTAACTAACATAACTAACAGTTATTTAATGCTAACAATTTTATTTCTTACAATACCTAACCAAGCATATTAACAGTAGCATAGAGTTCATTCCTATTAACCAGCTAATTTGACTAACCGGTACTTAACTAATCTTCCTAAATACTATGTTACACTAATTAACTAATCTCATGTAACTAATATTATTAACAAATCATACTAACATTAAGAAATAATAATTTTACTACATTAAACAATTGTTAAAACTGAAATGTTACTAACAGCTTCTAACTAATTTAACAGTAGGTGAAAAATAAAACGAGCAACTTCGAACTTTGTGATTTTTTTGCTATTAGAAACGGAAGGAGTGTTTGAAATTGCTATTTTAGGTGATACTAAGGGTTGAAGAATTGATATGAAATGGATAAGGTTACTGTTACTCGGTAAGTTTCTTTATAGTTATTTTGATTCGCATATGAAAAAATTTCAAATCTGGACTCATGATGTTCTAGGTCCGTCCCTGGTATTGACGTCATGTACCTCTGACTTCCGACCTTGAGTGCATCAACCTCCATGAAGCGGGTTTTAAGCACCTGGTTGCATATATTCATTTTCTGTCAACGCGACATAATTTTCGGCTTCATTCGCGGTAAAGCGAAAAAGTTATTGGCCAAATGCCATAAAGTTGGTAGTTTATTACTACTGACATAGAATTCTGACAAACTGATTCATCTGCTTGCCGCCAGTTTTTTGTAAAAGGCTTTTACTATCAGTGCATATAGGAAGGACCTATTAAAAATATCTGTGTCACTCAACAAAACTGTTTATTTCGTCCATATGTATCTAATAAATTTTAAATAAATAAAATCTTTGTTAAAGGAGGGAAAACCCTTTGGACCCGGTCATTTTTTTTAAATTGTTTTAATGGTGATAAATTCCCATTTTTAAGTTTTAACATAATTTTTTAAATTTGAAGAGTAGAAAAAATGTTTTCCTTTTTTTTTTTTTAAATGGCGGCTTTACACAGGGCCTCAGGGTCTTTGGCGGATCGAAAAGTGTGTTTGTCTAACTCTTCTTTTCAGAAACCAAAAAATTTTTTTTTCTTTGGAAGGATCACCTATTATTTATGATAGTGAATGGTAGGCTGTTTATTATGTTCCATTCCGAAATTTTTTTCCAAAAAGTGATTCGCCTATTTTAAATCAGGTCCTTCGAATTCCAAAAATCTTTCATTTCCATCGTCAATCTTTTTGGTTGCGAGCGTCTAGTTCCATCATTAAACTTTAGTTTTAGCGACTTACCGATCAACCAGCGATTCCAGGTGCATATAATATACCTTCTCTCAGTCTCCTCGAATAGCTTGTTTTCTTCAAAAAAGGTATTATGAAAGAAATGTTACTCCACCCCAAGCGTTCCGGCTACCTGACTCACTAGTTTACGGTATTAGTCCAATCAACGAGCGAAAGCCTACATGTTAATTGGTCACTACGTGTTATTAGCAAACAAAAAATATGGTCGTATAGAGAAAAAAAAATCTAAGAAAGATAGCGTTTCAAAAGTCCTACACAAGAAAGTTAAATTAGAAAGTTGCAGGTCGTAAAAATGCGCGTCGAATAAAATTTGAACAAAAAAAAATCGCTTCATAAACATTTGAGAAAAATTAAAAAAAAACGTCAAAAATAGCGTTTTTATTTTTGCCTTATAAAGTTCAATTTTGTTTGAACAGACTTCTTGCTAACTACAAATATAGCCGAAAACAAGCGGAAAATGATCCTTTTTTCAAAAAATTAAAAAAAAGTTTATTTTTTCGAGTTATAACGATTTAAAAAAAAAGACGTTTTCAGAAATCAGCTTTTACAGAGGCAAAAATGATCGTACAGAAACGATCATGGGCTCATTTTATTCACGAAGGCTTGTATTTTCATGCTATTAAAAAACCAAATCGATTTTATTTAATTTTTGCATAAAAACATGCGTTGCATAATTTTTTTCGAATCGTTTTTTTTCGAATAACTTTTTTAATTTTGGTTAAATTTTTGGCCGTTGCATATTTGAAAACTGGCATACAAAACACATGAAGGTCCTACGACCTCAGGGAGCCGATATGTTTTTTTTTTTATTTCCGCTTGGGCGCATCGAAAACTAAACACGATTTCAAATCGATCGCGCTCCCAAAATTATCTTTTCCTCCGCTTAAAAAAATTATCTCGGCTCTCTGAGGTCGTAGGACCTTTATTTTTTTTAAATGCGTGTTTTGAATGCCAGTTTCTAGATATGCAACGGCCAAAAATGTAAAACCAAAATTAAAAAAGTTATTCGAAAACAAACGGTTCGAAAAAATGATTTTACAACGCATTTTTTATGCAAAAATTAAATAAAAGCGGTTTGGTTTTTTAATAGGATGAAAGTACAAGTCTTCGTGAATAAAATGAGCCTATGATCGTTTCTGTACGATCATTTTTGCCTCAGTAAAAGCTGATTTTTGAAAACGTCTTTTTTTTTTAAATCGTTATAACAAAAAAAAATACAACTTTTTTTAATTTTTTTAAAAAGGGTCAGTTTCTGCTTGTCTTGGGCTATATTTTTAGTTAACAAGAAGTCTGTTCAAACAAAATTGGAATTTATACAGCAAAAAATACGAAAACGCGATTTTTGACTTTTTTTTTAATTTTTCTCAAATATTTATTAACCGATTTTTTCGTTCATAATTCATTCGACGCGCATTTTTAAGATCTACAACTTTATGATTTAACTTTCTTGTGTAGGACTTGAAGCAATTTTTTATTTACAAAAAAAGTTTTTTTGACTTTTGCAAATTTTTTTGGTTATGTTCGCCATTAAAACTCGAGTAGCAAAAAACGCTATCTTTCTTAGAATTTATTTCTCTATGCGACCATATTTTTTGTTTGCTGATAACAATTAGTGACCGGTGTTCGCCCCGTTGATTGAGCTATATGTGGTATGAGGTAGAGCCCCGGCGCTCTCGAATACGTGCGATAACTCCGTAAATGTTTATTATTTAGATTTTCCTCTTTCCAGTATACTCTCAATATAATGCACTTTCGAAATAAGAAAAAAAGAACAAAGAATCGAATTTTCGAAAATTGTAAAGGGTTTTCCCCCGTAAATGATATCTAAATTGCTTTGAAAGAAACTTATAAGATGTAGGCACACGATTAACTGCCAGCGCGTTAGTTTCAATATTCATATTTTACCCATGTTAACGACAAATCTGTTATACATCAAACTTAATTATCGCGTTGGCACAAAATGAATATGCCACCCTGTCGTCTTTTTTTTTAAATAGGCCGTAGATCAGTTTCGATTTTATTCGGGACGACACGTAATTTGGGCACGAGTAATAACACGCCAAAGCCCCAAATTGAAACAGAAAATAAGGCGTACAGGGGGGAAATCCGACTAGGGGATTTTCGACTCAGCCGCACACACGAAAAAAAATAATTATCTCGTCGTTCTATTGACATCGTTTATTCGATAAGGCCCGGAAATTCCCTTCCCAGCCCATGAATAAGTCGCGGGGCGAAGATGAAAAATTTAATTTCTTCGGAAACACCGGATTTTTAATTTTCTTACGTCCCCGTGAACTTGTCTCTTTATTTCTGCCTCTCCCCACGCTCTAACGGGATTACCAGGAAGGGGCTCCCCAAGAAAAAATGCTGCTACCGCGAGGAAAATATGTTGTACATTCCACCAGATTTCAACGAAGCGAAATTTTAATATCGAAAATTCAGCCCATAAAATAGGTACACAGATTTGTAGCTGTACATAGTGATCGATTTATCATAGGAAGCGAGTTTTTCTCGGAAACGACTGAAGTAAATTAATTTTTGAAGGCGAAAATAAAAAAATATGTCTTAACAACGCTAAGCGCCGCGACATCTCAAAAAAATTTTTTCAGCAACATACCTTTTTTACTTCACCATTACGAAGACAAATTAATTGTGTTATTTTAACATTTTTTTGTATCTTCAATATTTAAAAAATTATGGCCGATTTATTGTGTTTTTCTCGTAAGCTGCTAGCTAAATGAATATATTCAATTTCTCTATAGGAATGTGTCAGTTTACTAGCTTTTACTGAAAATTAAGACGGACATCGCGACGCCGAAATTTTTTTTAGCAAAATACCTACCGGTTTTTTTTATATATACTTTCTTTATTTCAAAAGTTATGACTGATTTCCCGATGAATTACTTTATAGGTAATATTGCAACATTTGGAATTTAATTTTCCGATGCTATTCCTCGTTCAACATATACATAATACATAAGTAAAAATATGTTTTTATTTACAACAAAAAATATATGTATTAAAATATATGTATTAAACCTAGGTTTTGATATATCTGAAATGTTGTGTAATTTATAATAAACATATATCTTTAAATACCTCAACAATATATAATATACATACAACTGCTACTTAAATATTTACAAATAAGTAAATAAGATAACAACAACCAGAAACCAAAAATTGGACGTTTTCCACGAAACACCGAACTACTATACTTTTCTCGACGCGCGTTTCGCCAACCAAGTTGGCATCTTCAGGAGAAGATTAAAACTAAATTCTTGCCTACACATTTGCACTATTTATAATAAATTTGTTGCCACGGTTCACTGAACCGTAACTGTCTTTGTTCATCAGAGCAAACAGTGAACTGGTGGGTATCGGACCATTGTCCTTATTATTACTACTGTTACTCTTAATGATTTCTAAACTTTCAGAAACATCCAACTGTCTACTGTTTGTTACATTTCTAATTAATTTTAAATTATTTATGTTTATCCTATGGTTGTTGTCAAAAGCGTGCTAGGCAACACAAGATTTTTCTGTTCTGCCATATTTCAAATGAGCCATGAGTTCCTTAAATCTAGTCAAAATAGGTCATTTTGTTTGCCCAATATACTTTTGATCACAATCTTTACAACTTATTTCGTATATTCCTGACTTTTCATTATTGTCGATTTTGTCTTTGGAGTTACCCAAAAGCGTCTGTAGTTTATTTTTAGAATTATAAATCAAATTGATATTAATATATTTAAAAAATTTATCTAGTCCGCGGGTGAATTTAGGTTCATATGGTAACGAAGCAAATTTCGAATTGTCAGTATCTCTACGAAAATTCGTGGAATTGTACAAGGTTCTCTTAAACAATTCCAGACTTTTCGTCTTTTCGAACATATTTTTGTTTGTGTCTTAAAAGGCAGGAGCTTCTGGCTTTATTTTTCTAAACTTCAGTTTAAGAAACTGAATTTAGTTTAGTTTAGTTTATTTGCCTTTAGGAAAGTAAATTGATATACTCTTTACAGAAATTATATTCATTTAGCTAGCAGTATATGAAAAAAAAACATACAGTACACTCGACAATAAATGAACCATAACTTTTTAAATATTCAAAACATAAAAAATGTTTAATAGAAAAATAACTCATAATTAATATACCTTTGTAACGGTAAAGTAAAAAAGGTATCATGAAAAATTTTGAAGGCTTCGCGACGCTTAGCGTCGTTAATATATATTTGTTATTTTCTTCTTAATTTTGAGTGGAGGTGAGTAACAGTGATTTACCGCTCACAAAAATTAATTTTTTCTCAGCCGTTTCTAAGAAAAACTCACTTCCTATGATAAATCGATTACCCTGTAGATTCTTTGTGCAAAATTAGTAGATATCTGATAACAATAAAGTTGCAGAATGTGGTATACTAGTTGTGCTGCTAAAACTCGATATTACAATAGATGCAGCATATATAGAGACATCCAAAAAAAACCTCATCAAAGTTGGCCGAGAAAAAAAATACGTATTTCTATTCTTAATCGAATTTATAACCTTATTTATTTGTCAAGACTGTCACATCATATAACAGCCATTGTTTATTTTACAAATAGTGACAGTCACTTGTCAAAAGTTTGACATAACCGAAAAGCTTAGACATGACCGCTATTTCCATCTCTCTCGTTCATAGCCAGAGTTTGACGTTTTTTTTGGATATCTCCATATATTTTAAAGAAAGTTACAATTTGTAGAAATGTTTTTGGCACCCTAATAATCATAATTTTGGAATATTTTAGTTAATTTGGATTATATTGCCTGTTGTGCTTGTATTTCCATTAAATAAATTAAATATATTGTTACGAATTTCTCTTCAAATTAATCACTTCTCCAATTCAAACACGTTTATTTAACAATCTACAACTCGTGGGTCTTAACCATGTAACATTCAAAACATAACTAACTACTATCCTAGCAACAACACCAGTATTTATAAATTTTACATGTTCTAGAAAATTCGTTTGACATCTAGAATATTGAATATGTCATTCCATACCATTCTTTACTAACAACTAGTGTATAAACTAAATAAACTAAATATGTAAACTATAAAACTTGATAAATGTCAGCTGTCACACATGTCACTTATACAAATGTCACAATATATATTTTTCATATATTTTTAAATAACTGTTGGTCATTGTAAGCAGATCATTTTCGAATAATATATCTAACTAATATGTAAAAGAAAAATTTCTTGACTTTTGTAACCAAATAAAATTATTTTTTTCCAGTAGAGAAATACAGTCTTTTTAGCAAAAATGGTTTTATTGTCTTCATGTCTGATCATTATTTGGTTTACAATAACGTGACATGTTCAGTGACTTACACGGTATCGCATACACAACCATACGATATAAACTAACCGACTAGTTCAACCTATACTCCATTGAGCACACTTGGGATAATTTTCAGAGGAGGACTTCGAATAGAACAATGCCTTAAAAGGGAAATTTAAAGATTGAAAAGGAAAAACACCGGAACTATTAATTAAGATCTAAAGGAGATTTTAATTAAGTATTACGTTTAGTTTTTTTATGTTATTGTTGTTTATTATTTTCTCATTTAATTGGAAATAAATTATTAATCTGAAAGAGAAGATTTTTAATTTCGCCATTTCAGAGACGACAGAGGATAACATTATATAGGGCGGTTGTTCGAAACCGTTCATCAAACGTATTAGAGCCTGCAAAAATTAATGATTTTTGAAAATTTGGACTAAGCTGATATGGCGCACTTGATAGTAATATCTTCAAGATAGTTACACTTCCGGTCATACAGGAAGTCAGCATCAAATTCCTTATTTTAAATGGAACAGTGCTTTTTTTATTGTATATTTAGATTTTACATCGTTGCAGAATTTAAAAGGTTCTTTTTTAAGCACCCTGTACATAATTAAGCAATATTGAAACTGCTATTGCAAGGTTTTAGGGTTCTATAACCACAATATCAATATTGATACTTTATTTTCTAAATGTCCGCTACAGATACACAGTCTTAAATGTTATGGTGCTAATGAATAGACTTTCAAAAATCTCGAAATATTTTACGTACAAAAAGTACCCGGTTTGGATTTAAATGAACCGCTTAAAAGGAATCAGTGAAATGTTTTTTTCTTCAGGTTGGTAGCCCCTTCCTTAATTACCAAGCCTGTGTAGTCACTTAGTGTGTTTACAGCAGCTGTTAGTAATAGACGACCTTAAGTGTACTCGACGAATTGTACAATGGAAAAAATAGTGGAACAACACGTTTGATTAAAATGTTGTGCCGTAAACGAAATTTCGTGTGCTGATTCATTGAAAATGGTAAATAAGGTCTTTGGTGATTCGTGTATGTCCAAAACACAGGCTTACAAGTGGTATAAGGAGTTCAAAGCGGGCCGTGAAATCGTCGAAGATTTGCCTCGCTCCGGTCGGCCATCGACTTCTACGACAGCCCATAACATCGACAAAATCAAAACATTCCGGGTACTTTTTGTACGTAACTCAAAAATGGCAAGATATAACCTACCTAACATACACAACGTGTATAACTGAAATATACAATAAAAAAAGCACTATTCTATTTAAAATAAGGAATTGGTACTGACTTCCAGAGTAAACGGAAATGTAGTCATCTTGAAAATATCTTCAATATCGTCATATGCTTATTAGCCGAGGTCAGAATTTTCAAAAATCAGCAGTGTCTATAAGCTCTAATATATTTAATGGTCAGTATCAATCAATCACCCTGTGTATTACGTTTTTTCCAAGGTCTTAGATGGAATTTAATATCTAAATATAAATTTACACGTAAAATCTCAAATGCAATGGCGATTCGTGCTTTTCTTGCAAACTAAACAGAGCTTATTTGACAGCCCTGTTTACTGGTACCAAAATCATGAATAGCAGACCAAAAACAGCTCCGCTTCGCGTTGTCGTTTTAGTCTGAATGTCAGCAGCGGAGTCGTGGTATTTCGAATTACCTTGTTATTATTACACCTGCTTTCCCCCTCGACTTGTCCCAGTTAATAAATATGGTCCAATCGCGTGACGAAACGCATTTATCAAGTAAGTCATGCCCTACGAAGGCGTAGGACGGACGAAACTAGCTAGAAAAGCGCTGGAAAACACGGACACCGCGAATGGTTAACAGCTCTGTAGATCGCTTGGTCTCCTAATTCCCTTTGAGAGTTACGAATTGTAGGTATTTACGACGAAAAAAGCAAATAAACAATGAATTATAGTAGTGAATATATAGTAGTAATGAATTGTGAATGCTAACGGAATGGTAAGTTGATAAATGTATATAAATGGAGAATAAAAGGAATGGAAAGTCGTAAAGCTAAATATATTTCCACTGCCAAGGATTTAATTGCAGCCATAAAAAAATTGAATGTGGCAGTTCTGTCATTGAACACACGGATTGTAATTTCTCTAGATCTTGTGTTTCACGTGGAGTAGTCATCTGATTTTTTGATGAAGGGCCTCATGTGAAAAGATCTAGAAAAACTAACTAAGCCATTTTAGTTAGTTATTAGTTATGAGTGATAGTTAGTTTCCTAGACATGAAAAATGTCTAAATTTGAACTGAAAACATCATAATCTTCTCCTGAAGATGCTAACTTGTTTGGCGAAACGCGCGTCGAGAAAAGTGTAGTAGTTCGGTGTTTCGTGGAAAACGTCCAGTTTTTTGTTTCTGCGCCGAAGGTTCCAGTACCCACTCCAGGATATTTAACTTTTGAAATTTTTCATGTCTAGGAAACAATACTCTTCTACTACGTCTATTGTCGTCGAAGTTTGATGATTTTTTTTGAGTCGTTGGATATTTCGTATAGTCGCAGCACAGATACAGGTATTTAGGTTAAAATAATACATATACAGGGTGTAAAAATGGTTAAATCTTAGTAAACACGAAGAACCCATTCCGTGAAAACCCAGCCTATGTGTCCAAACATTAGGTTGTCGGAAAAGTCATGTCGCATTTTTTGGGTGATTTTCAATTATTAATAATAGAACAAAGTTCAACCAATGTGTATTGCCCATTTTGATCGATGGTCTTTTGCTATCTTTCTGGAAGCTGCATGATTCGAACGATCTGCCATTGAAGTCGTTCTACAAGGAACGAAACAAATGGTAATCTGATGGGGCCAGGTCCGGTGAATAAGGAGGATGAGGCAAGACTTCCCATCCAAGCTGTACCAACTTTTGGCGAGTCACCAAACATGTATGGGGTCTCACGTTGACGTGGTGGAACACTACACCTGTGCGATTGATGAGTTCTGGCCGCTTCTCCGCAAGATATGTATTCAAATCATCCTGTTGGCGATAGTACACATCAGAATCGATCATCTGGTTTCGCGGTAGGAGCTCGAAAAACATAACACCTTTATAATCCCACTTGGATTGGAGAGAATAATTTCTTTGAGTTCATGAGGAACTCATATATCGAGCTTGCTGATGAATCCCAGCTTCTGTAGATGATCGTGAACGGTGGAATGATGAAGATTTATGTCTCCGCAAGGTCACGAGTGGTCGAATGTGTGTCTGCTTCGATCAGTGCCTTTATTTGGTCGTCATCAGCCTCCATGGGCCTTCCAGAGCGAGGAGCATCTCTGACTCACCAGCATGGAATTTGGTGAATAGTCCAGTTTCCTAGACATGAAAAATGTCTAAATTTGAACTGAAAACATCATAATCTTCTCCTGAAGATGCTAACTTGGTTGGCGAAACGCTCGTCGATTAAAGTGTAGTAGTTCGGTGTTTCGTGGAAAACGTCCAGTTTTTTGTTTCTACGCCGAAGGTTCCAGTACCCACTCCAGGATATTTAACTTTTGAAATTTTTCATGTCTAGGAAACTATACTCTTCTGTTACGTCTATTGTCGTCGAAGTTTGATGATTTTTTTTTGAGTCGATGCATATTTCGTATAGTCGCAGCACATATAGAGGTATCTAGGTTAAAATAATACATATACAGGGTGTAAAAATGGTTAAATATTAGTAAACACGACATTGATGCGATTGGAGAGAATAATTTCTTTGAGTTCATGAGGAACTCATATATCGAGCTTGCTGATGAATCCCAGCTTCTGTAGATGATCGTGAACGGTGGAATGATGAAGATTTATGTCTCCGCAAGGTCACGAGTGGTCGAATGTGTGTCTGCTTCAATCAGTGAATTTATTTGGTCGTCATCAGCCTCCATGGGCCTTCCAGAGCGAGGAGCATCTCTGACATTAGAGTCACCAGCATGGAATTTGGTGAATAGTCCAGGCTAGATAGTTTTTTTGAAAAGAGTCCTGAATAAGGTTTCTCGGCGCGATAATTAGGTAAAAAATAGTAGAAATTGATTGTGTATGTTTTGGATAAAATCGGTATGTAGGAACCAAAATCGATACAAGTGCCGAAAACCGTTTTTTTGCGGATGAAGGGACGAAAAATAATTTTTTTCGTAAAACAAAAAAATAGCATGTTGTAGCGCTTGATATAACGAAAAAAATTAGTTTTCGGTGATCAAAATCGGTTCAGAAGTTTTTGCACAAAAAAATAAAAACCGATGAAAAATGTCCATTTTTTGAAATTGAATTACAAGGGTTCTAATGGTCGCAGAAACTTCTGCTTAAATTAGGCTTAAATTGTAGCTTTTGGTCTTGCCCATCTGCAGTAAAAATTTAATAGAAAAATAATAAGAACTTTTTTGCATAAATCGAAAAAAACTAAAAAAAGATCTTTTCGAAAAACGGCTTGAACCAGCCGAAAAGTGGTCGTAAAGCATTTTTCCTGGGCTTAAATTACTCGTCATTAAATTCCCTACAAATCCATTATCGTGACTTGTGAGAGAGGTTCATTCAATCGGATGAAAAAGGCGTTTGAAAATCAAGCGTCGCGTTGCTTCGAACACTCGAGTAAGCGAGTGAAGGAGAAGTGGACGCGTGGTGGGGGGAAGCCTCTCCCGCCGCAGACGCGCTGACAGAAGTCTGCGGCGGGAAAGGCTTCCCCACCATGCGTCCATTCGTTTACCCGAGCGCTCGAAGCAACGCGACGCTTGATTTTCAAACGCGTTTTTCAGACGATTGAATGAATTTCTCTGAAAGTCACGACAATGGATTAGTAGGGAATTTAATTACGAGTAATTTAAACCCAGAAAAAATGCTCTACGACCATTTTTCGGCGTGTTCAAGCCATTTTTCGAAAAGACCTTTTTTTAGTTTTTTTTTCAATTTATGCAAAAGTTCTTATTATTTTTCCGCGAGCAGACTGCGACAGCAGTTTCTGCGACCATTAGAACCCTTGTAATTTAATTTAAAAAAATGGACATTTTTTTATCGGTTTTCATTTTTTTTTGTGCAAAAACTTCTGAACCGATTTTGATCACCAAAAACTCATTTTTTTCGTTTTTTTCAAGCGCCATAACGTGCTATTTTTTGTTTTACGAAGAACATTATTTAACTCTTGTATCGATTTTTTTACTAAGGTTCCTAAGATACCGATTTTATCCAAAACATACACAATCAATTTCTACTATTTTTTACCTAATTATCGCGCTGACAAACCTTATTCAGGACTCTTTTTAAAAACTGAGCACTTTTCTGCTATATTGCCTGATTAGAACCATCTATCCTGACGCTCTTGTAGGACTTTGTTACCGCAAACTTTACGCAATTTTTCACAGGCCTGCCTTGCGTTCTTCCCTTTGCGGAAATAAAAAAAGCAAAATATGCCGAAAAAGCACAGTTTGATCTTCCAGTTTCAACTTGAGGTAAGAACCAAACGACGCAACCAAATCGATTACTTTTGTTTCTTAAATGAAGGTTGAACTGTCAGCTGTTAAATGGTATAGTACTCGAGCCGATCGTGGTGATATTTCTCTTGGAAAAATACATGTAACGCCATCTATTACAAAAATACGACATGACTTTTTCGACGACCTAATACACTCAACATCCACATATCCGAACTCACGATATTTCCGAACTTTTTCTCACGATATTTCCGAACTTGTACTTCCACACAACCGAACTTGTCGCTGTTAAATGTCGAATGTCGCTGTCGAATGACCAATGAGCCAGAAAAACCGTTTGCGCATGCGCCAGCAGTTCGGTTATCCCGAGGTGACGAAAGTTCGGAAATGTGGAAGTTTGCGGAACGGAAAAGTTCGGATATGTGGATGTTGAGTGTACATTCAATTTTAGACTATATTTGTGGAAGGTTGACTACGACGATCGGCTGAGGAGTTACAGTAGGTCCCTGTCCGACGCACCGACCGACAGACGCAAGCCGTAAGTGTCCCGTTTACCCGTCTCGGTCGGGAACGCCGAAAATTCCCCCGAAGTGCCGTTTTCCCGAAACGCCGAACCGTTACGGACCCGGCAGGAATGTTTATTGTGCCGCTCCGATGGACATAAAATTTTATTTACCGGAAAAATGCGGCCACTTCAAGGGAGAAGAAGTAAGTACTTCGAGGAAATATGTTGTAAATAAAATTGTGCGAGATACCCGGAGAGTCTCCGGTGAGTATATGTACCGGAATATGAGCGGGATGTCTCGAATTTCGGCTCGAAGAACTGAGATAGCAGTTGAGAAGCTATAAAAGCGCGTCCATTCTCCTTTTATGCTTATAAAAAAATTAGCCACCTTCCTTTCGTACATGGCTTTGTGAAATGACCCATTGCGGTGCATTATTCGCCATAAAAATGTAAGTATAGAATATTGGAAGTCTAGAAATGTTGTAGGGGAGACCGAGGTAAATAGGCCAGTTTTTCATGATTTGATTTTAATCAAATACCTGTGAAAAATACATTAATTATTGCAAAAATATCCTTTTTGTATTCACAGTCGTTTCATAAAGTAATTTTATTATATATTTTTTTATTCAATATGGCGAACATTAAATGGCGCCTAGATATTTCAAGAAATAGCTCAATCACCCACAAATATTAGCGAGTTTTCCGTTTTATGATCCGCTGAACCCAAATTTCGGGGTCTCAAAGTCTGAGAGTGGTCGGAAAATTAATAAAGGCCTTTTTTGACCGCTTTTTTTGTCATTTTTTCAACATATTACTCTCGGAAAAGGTTTTTTTTTTTAGGTAATTTAGTCAAATTAACTAATCGAATTTTGGTACGCTGAAATCGAGTTGGAGTCCAGAATTGCATCTTGGGGTCATTAAATAGGGCCAACATTTGACCATTTTTCGACCATCATTGTCAGTTAAAAAAGGATTTTTTGTCTCAAGGTAACTATTTTTCTGTTTTCCGACATGGTAAATTCGATTTTTTTGGTTCATAAAATTAAAAAATGAATGTGTAATGAGATAGGACCAATATTTGACCATTATTTGCCACTATTTGACAATAATTTTCTGTCTAAAAGGTTTTTTTTTTTGTCTCAGAGTAACTATTTTAATGTTCACTGACATGGCAAATTCGACTTTTTTTTTTTTTTAAATTAAAAAAATCAATGCGTGATGAGATAGGACCAATATTTGACCATTATTTGCCATTTTTTTGATAATAATTTTCAGTCTGAAACGGTTTTTTGTCTCAGAGTAACTATTTTTATGTTTGTACACATGAAAAATTCTACTTTTTTGTTCTTGAAATTAAAAATTCAAATGGTGATGACATAGGGCCAATATCTGACGATTTTTTGACATTTTTTGGTACCATAACTTTTAGTCTAAAAGAATATTTTTGTTTCAGAGAGACTATTTTTAAATTTATCGATTTGAAAACTCAACTTCAATTAATTCAAAAATTCAATTAACGCTTTTGTTTTATATGTCTGTTTTTTTTGTATTTTTATATGTTATATTTTGTTTTATATGTAAACTATCGAAAACACCGTTATATTAACGGTTTTTCTTACTAAATGGAATAAAAATAAGTTTCATGTTTAATATAACGAGTTCTGCTTTGTATGTAGAAAACTATTTTTATGTTTCGTTATCCGTTTCTTGAGTCCTTCCGGTTTTTACAACGTAAAACTTACAGGACCACAAATCAGCTCATATCTGTCAAATTATTTTTGTATCTCAGAGCGATCCCAGTACAACAGAGAATGAAAAATGTCTACGTAGGAATTGCGCTGTTAGGAATTCCAAGACAAGAAATGATACTTTCAAGGGTCTGCTAACAATCCATCTAAAGGGGAAATCGATTCCGCTGTAGATTACCGAGGCCAATGATTTTACCATTTCCGCAATCGTTAGGAAAATTTATGGCCGCATTTATGGCTCTAACATTGCACAAGGGGTATCGCTTACGAAAGTTATGTAAAAGTTGCATTGATTTGGATTCTATTGCCTTTTTAATTTGGGAGTTTAAAAATACATTCCGAAGCTGCGTAGAAGAAATAATGTGTTTGATTATTGGCACTGGGTTATTTGTAATAATGATTAGTTTGTTATATTATAGAAATAAGCAACCAAAATATCTTTTGGTTGCTGTAAATTTTTTAATTGCAATATTCTTATTTTTAATCTCATTCATATTTTGATATATATTGTTTGGTATCATAATGCAAAAACGCTCCAATTTATGTGGGTATATATTAATTTGAAAAAACTGGATGTCGACATAGTGATATCATGCACAGCCAATATTTTTTTGAGGTATTATTATACTGGATGTCTACGATAAATACGTATATAAAAATACATAAAATAATGTTGCCCACAAAGGACCTACGTTAGGTCGTGTACACTTGCATAAAATATGTAATGATTTAGAGAAAATATTTAATGTTAATAAGAATACACTACTCACAAAAATTAAGGCAGCAAAAAAATCTAAATTTTTCCCCAAATTTTGACGGGCTGTATCTGAGTGAAAAATGGTCGTATCGCGAATTTAGCAGCATGCAGAATTGAGAAAAAAGTGGAATTTTTTTTTCCATTTTTGAATGGACATTTTTTTGACCCCTACTTTCGGCTTATTGTATCTCTTATTTTCGACTTGGAAAAAAATCGTGATACAACGAATTTTATAGTTTGAAGAGGAGTAGAGAAGGACGCTCTTTCCGATGGTGACCATAAAAAAAATAAAAAAAAACCATTAACATTAAAAAATTGCATTTTTATGCAAAGAAACATGATTTTTTAGAGAGAATTTTTTTTAAATTCAAATTTATCCGACTTTTCATATTGTGCAATCAACTTTAAATCATTCCAGATCACGTCCTTGATATCTGAACTTAAAATATTACTGGTTGCGATATTATTTATTGGCCCATCAAATCCAAAATGGCGGCCGGAACAAAATTTTTTTTTCTGAAATATTCAGGAATTTTTCTCTCGCAAACCATTAACTTTACGGAAAAAATGATAAGAATAAAAACTGTTTAGAATGGATCAAAGAATCCGTTTCAGAATTTTTTGTGGCATTTTTTTATTTTTTTCGAAAATTGTAAAATCAAAAAATTTTAAAATGTCAAAAGTATTCATTATCACAAATCTAGCTGTTTCTAGAAAAACGTGAAAAATGCTAAAAGACCCCAAATTTCGAGTCGTTTTCAACAATGAAAACTCAAATCGCATATAATCTTGTATTTTTTATAAGGATCATTACATTTGTTATAAAAAGTTAACTGAGCTTTTTTAAATAAATAAATAAATAAATAAATTTATTGATGCCAGTATGCTACAGCTAGCATTTACATAAGTCATGTAATATGTTTAATAAAGTAAAAATAAATAAATAAATAAATAAATAAATAAATATAGTTACAAAATAGAAAATACATGTAAAAAACAATACATACAGTCCTTAGCACATAATAAGAAAAAACGCAAATAACAATAAACACAGTAAAATTTACAAGTTACAATTATGTTTAAAATCTATTGTAAAAAAAATCTTTTATATTGTAAAGAGGATTATTTACCAGTAATGTTTTTATTGAGTGTTTAAAATATTCATAACTTAAATGTGTGACTGACTGTGGCAATGTATTGTAGAATTTTATTCCATAATAACTTGGGCCATATCTAGATCTCGATAGTCGATGAAAGTTAGGATTGACTTTCTCCTTATTCCTTGTAGGATATTTATGGATTTGGTTATGCCTAGTATAGTGCTGAATATTCGATTTTATGTATAACAGGCACTGAAAAATATATAGACATGGTAATGTTAAAATTTTGAACTTTATAAATGCCTGTTTACAGTCATCTCGATAGGATAAATTGGCTACTATTCTAACCGCCTTTCGTTGAGCCGCTAACACAGTAGAACTCCTTGAAGCGTGTCCCCATGCTAGAATAGCATACGCAATAGAAGAATGAATTAGGCCAAAATAGGCCGTTAGCAACGTTTTTTGGGATGAGTTTTTCGCCAGGTTTCTTAACAGATATATTTTCGAAGCAATTTTTTTGCATAAGTAAGCAGTATGATGCTCCCAAGATAACTTACTATCTAAGTATACCCCTAAGAATTTTACACATTCACTGAAATTTGTATTGTCACTATCATAATCGACATTACGATTTCTCAATGTGAAAAGCATATTTTCAGACTTACTCACATTTAAAGTTAGTTTATTTGCAGAGAACCAGTTTTTTTGTAGAAGAGATTGACCTCTCTACCTCAGGTAAGAGAATATTTAAGTCCCGGTGTTTATGTATGATTGTTGTATCGTCTGCAAATAGTACAAATTTAGAGTTTTTGTCGGCTTCAGGTAAATCATTTATGTATATTAAAAAGAGTATTGGTCCCAAGATAGAACCTTGCGGTACTCCGTGTCTAATACTGAGGGATGGGGACTCGACACTTTTGTATGATACTACCTGTGAACGGTCTGTAAGGTATGATTCTAAAAACTTAATGGTACTTTTAGAAAATGCATAATAATTTAATTTGTCTAATAAAATGGTATGGGAAACACAATCAAATGCCTTACTAAGATCTAAGAATTTTACATAGATGTGCTGGCCGATCTCAAAGCCCTCATTTATCGCGGCTATTAATTCATTTATTGCTAGTGTAGTAGACAGATTTGGTCTGAAACCAAATTGCGAGTCATTGAAAAACTTATTTTCTTCAAAATATGCTGATAATTGGGTGTTAATGACCATCTCGAAGATTTTAGCCATAAATGGGATAATTGATATGGGTCTAAAATTTTCAACATCGTCCAAAGAGTCTTTCTTATGTATAGGTTTTTAAACCTCTCTGTAGATATAATGGATTTCTGTAATGATTACTCGTGCCAAAATGAATTTTATTTCCGAGATTACGGCGAATGACGTTTATATTCAATGTTTCTTAACAGCAACGTAATTTATACGTACATTACACTATGCTCGTTGGAACACAAGCATTTTGTCAAAAAATAAATCTACTTTATTGCGCATTTTCCTTCGAGCCTTTATACGTCCCTACATAAAGCGCACCCGTTAAAAGCTAAAATAATGCACGATATTCCGTAATATCGGGTCGGCTATAAGTATTTCAGTGCATGCACTACACGCTTACATGTCTAAATGCCATTTAATACGAAATTTAGTTTCATATTTTTCTTTTTGGTTTTCCTTACATAATACCGACATTTATTTTTCATAATTTTATATTGCAGGGAGAAAAATATCACATTTGTTATCTCAAACGCCTGCTTGCATCTAGTAGTGTTTCATTAACCCTTTAACGCCCAAGTTCACTGTCAAAAGACATGAACTTAGAGGCTCGTTTGCAAAAAAAAAATGATGTAATCTTCAATTTTTAATAAAAACAATTAAAAAAACGCGATATTTTTCAAGATTTTTTTTTTAATCGCAATTTCAGCTGTGTTATCGTCCTTTATACCACTAAAAACCAAATAAAAACGTGTACTCGATGTACTCGAATTTCAAAATTCACGATGGCGGATCCAATATGGCCACCATCCCGTATCAAATTTCAAATGTTTCGGTTATTTTGCCTCAAACTTTGTAAACCAGGGGTTTTCGGGGTCGCTAATCACGATCCCGATGTCACAATTTCAAAATTCAGGATGGTAGATATGACATGGCGACCATTTTGAAGCAAATTTCGAAATTCTGAATTTTGAAATTCTGACATCAGGATCGTGATCAGCGACCCCAAAAACCCCTATAGTACTAATAATTTTTCAAAATTCTTCTTTTGCGTCAATGATCCCGCAAATGGCAAAAAACAAAACGAGAAATATCACCCTTTGAATTTTGCCATATCTAGTTATTCTAACCTCAAAAATGAGATAATTAAATTGTTTTCATTGCGTTTCCTTCAAGTACACGTCTCGAGTGCACGTTTCTATTTGTTTTTGAGTGGTATAAAGGACGATAACATAGCTGAAATTGCGATTTAAAAAAAAAATCTTGAAAAAATCGCGTTTTTTAATAGTTTTTGTTGAAAATTGAAGGTTACATCATTTTTTTTTTGCAAATTTTAACGATTCCAATCGAAAGAGCGACCTCGGAAGCATGGGAATACATGGTTTTAGTTGTTTTTTCTTTATTTTGTTTTTATCAGTAATATGAGACATGAGTAAGTTCATGTCTCTTGACAGTGCACTTGGGCGTTAAAGGGTTAAGAAGAATTTTTTAAGAAGAATCTTTTTCTGTTTGTATTCTTTTGAACAATCAGCAACAAAAGACATCAGTCATCATACACCCACTTTTTTTAAGGTTGCCTTAATTCTGATAATTTTTGAATTTCAATATTAATGGATTTTTGTTTTACTTCTGACAGGATTACAGCTTGTGAAATTCTGCGCCTGCTAAGCCCAAGTTGAAGGAGATATGTCGATTATGTGCAAAGATACCGACCAAAAAGTATAATTACGATGTTTTCACCAAACCGTGAATAACCCCGAAAATATTAAATCCTGTTCAAAGTTCTGTGACTCATATTAACCCATTAGCGCCTGACCGAACACTTTTTGTTTTCTAATTTCAAAGTGTTACTAACGTTATTGGAAAATTGGAGACGAAGAAAAACGTGTTTTTTTGAAAAAAAAATTTTTGATCGTTTTTTTTTACTTTTACATTTTTGTACATACCTAAAACCAAAAAAAGGTGTACATGACACCTAAACTAAAAGTTATTGGCCTTACATTATTTTTAAATATTCTTGTTTAAACAAAATGGCGCCGGCTAAGAAACTCTTTTTTTCAAACTCACAATTTTTTTTCTCGAAAAGTATCGACTTTAATAAAAATTATATAAGAACAAATTTGTCTCAAAATCAGTCAAAGAATACGCTCAAATTTCAGATTTTTTTAAAGACTTTTGAAAAATACGAATTTTCACGATTTTCTGAAGTCAAAAATGTCATTTAAAAGTGCTGAAAATTTTTGAAATTTTGAGCGTATTCTTTGTTCTTGATCAATGTCAAGCATGTTGACATTTTCGTTTTTGATCAATTTTTACCAGTCCATAGTTTTCGAGAAAAAAAAATTATGAAAATTTGAAAAAAGCGTTTCTTAGCCGGCGCCATTTTGTTTAAACAAGAATATTTAAAAAAATGTAAGGCCAATAACTTTTTAGCTTAGGTGTCATGGACACCTTTTTTCTTGGTTTTAGGTATGTTTCAAAATGTAAAAGCAAAAAAAACTTTTCACTTCATCAAAATATCACGTTTTTTTTTTCGTGTCCAATATTCCAATGATACAACTCATTTTTCGGACTTGCAACACCTTCCATTCGAAAGAGCACCCTTGAAAACATGGGGGACAGTGGTCCCGGAATTTTTTTCAATTAAATTATGCACACAGTAACGCTTTGAAATTAGAGAACAAAAAGTGTCCGGTCAGGCGCTAATGGTTTAAAGGGAAATCTTCACAGTATCTATCTGACTAACTGAGGCGTTTTGTAAAAAATTTTTCCTAGACATGAAAACTTGTTGAACCAACATCATGAAATTTCAAAACTACCTTCCGTACTATAATTTTCGTAAAAATCACTGTTCATCAAAATTTAATAAAACACAGCGAGTTCTAGCTCTCTAGAACCCCCTATCTATACCCCCATATTAATTCGTTATACTTTTTAGTTATATGTGGCGTACATTTTGTGATAAATTTGGTTCAACCTTTCAAATATTTCATGTCTAGGAAACATTTTATCAAAATGGTTTAGTTAATCAGATAGTTACTCTGAAGTGTTCCCTTTAATCCTTTAAATTTGATTTAAATTGGACTTAATAGTCCAAGAACTTTAATATTCTTGGAGCTCTTTGTCTGATTTTTGGCCTCTTGGGTAAATTTATGTTTTAATTTCGAGGTTAATGTTACCAACCCTTGCTCCAAGTGTAAATTTATTAAAAACAGCATGCAATCTAACACCTTGCTACTTTCATAAATTATTTTGCTAATCACAGTACGCCACTCTGGCTTATTTCTTAAAATCACGTAGGTACTTAGATAATCAACTAGCTGTGTTTCTCCTATATTGCGGATTTTCTTATAGAACTAAAAAAAAGACGTTGCTTAATGACTTCACATTTTTTATTTCAACGTATTTTATGTTAGCTCCTATAAATACAAAAACTATGCATAGGGGTTTTATAGATTAGTGCTACATGTTTGAAGTAGTATGTATCATATTTTATTTTTTTAATACATAGCCAAAAAATCCCCTGGGTTCAGATCAGGCGAATTTGTTTGTCATGAATTTGCTTATAACACGACCTTGAAAAACAGCAGCAGTAAACAGTCTTTAAGTGGCCAATAACCGTGGAATCGCCTTGCATCTTAACACTTGCAGGTATCCTTCACCACTGACAGTTACAGTTACGACTTCGTCTTCTGTATTTCCTCGAAAAAAATATGGATCAACGATGAAATTAGCTATGTCAAACAGACAATAATGTCAAACAGTGACATTATTGTCCTGAAGACCTTTCTAATTGATTGCATCTGGATTTTCTATTGACTCCACCATGAAGAGAAAAATGGACTTCGTCTGTCCAAAAACTAAGGGATAACCATTCGGGTTCTATTTCAATCTGAGCCAATATTCGCAAAGAAAAATCAAACGTGATTGCCAAACCTGTCACCTTCGAGTCAAAGAGTAGTTGCAGTTTATATAAAGATATATTTTTAGGATTATATTATTATTATTATTTAACATTATTCGTTATTCCAATTTCCTGAAACTGTATAAGAACTTAAAGTATATTCCTGACTAAATGATTGCCTTGTACATGCACTATCGATGAGTCTTTAGTGCTTTTTTATTGTCATCTCAAAGAACTGGCCCAATCTAGATCTGACGCTACCAAATCTCTAGCGGTTCTAATCAAATTTTCCACATTTACTTCCCAATCGCAAATCAGATCGATCGATTAGCTCGGGTTGCATCTTCGAAATGCTCTAGAAATTTTCGACAGGACAAAAAACGCGTTACCAACGAAAAGGTATTTAAATCTGCACGAATATTAATGAGTAGTAAAACGTTTTCGATCGGATTTGGTTAAACAATTAGATTGTGGACAATTCGAAGCAAACCGTAACGAATCTTGTTTATTTTAGCTCAGTTACCTCGTAACAGGTAAACTTCATTAGAATTTGTACTTAAGTGCAAATAATAATTCCTATTTTGTCAAAAACTTGTAATTTAGATTTGTAACTGAAATTTTATTTAAGATTAATTGAAATTTGGTATTCTAAAATAATTAGTAATTGTCCGAACCTAAAAATATAAACATCTACTAGGTATTATCTAATTACTTACTAAATCATTTCATTTAATTTCGTATCTGACTATCTGGGAGTTTGTCTGAGTTTTGTGTAATTCATTGTTAATAATAGCATTTTATAAATAATTTATTCCTTGAGCACTTCTGGGCCGTCAACAAATTCATGTACAGGATGACCTCACCGAGATGGCTCATAATATACTGTTTTCGGAGTATTTTTAACTGCTGAAAAGGATTATTTAGTCCAGATTTACTTCTGATCCTTCACTAACTCAAAAAAGTCCAATTTTGGGCCAAAAGTGACCAAAAAATACCAATTCCAAAGTCAATTTTTTTTACCATTTACTCCAGACATATCATTTCCGGAGTATTTTCAACCGCTGTGAAGGATTCCGTAGTTCAGTTTCCCACAAAACCCCAATTTTGGGATACAATTTAGCAAACAAGACTTTTAAATCTATTCTATCTACAATTTCTTTACGACATATCATTTTTACATTGTTTATGTGGGTACGTTATAGAAGAGTAGTTTTATGAGAAATAGTTCTTAATGGATGACTTCTTTACTAAATCGAAACAATCAGTGTAGATTCATTTTTTTTTGTTTCTAAAGAATCTAAAAGTTCTTCAATTCAGTAACTTGTTAATCTTTGTAAATTCAAGCAACGAATGAATAAGAGTTTTTCATCTTTCAAAATATCTTTTTCCCACAATTACTTTGCATGTAATGAAGATTCTATTTTTTAATTTTTTTCATGTGTTTTATTTATTTTTATAAAGTCATGTCTAAGAGACGGTTTTTTTCAAAGTACAATTTTGTGCTGGCTATTTAAACCGAGATTTAAATTTGACTTAACATTGGTGTTCTCACTGCGCAGATTTTTTCATCTCTGCGCAGTTATATTAAATAATTTCAACATATCGCGTAAACAGGTTTGCAATCAACTTTAGCCTTTTTTACTATATTTAATAGATGTTCTATTTCATAGGGGTAATTGTGAGTCAAAAGCCATTAGTAACCAAAATAGAAAGGTAAAGTACTTTGGAATTTTTTTGGCCATTTTGACCCAAAGTTGGGCTTTTTTTGGGTTATTAAAGTGTTACAAGTAAATTTGGACTACGAATCCTTTTCTGTGGTTAAAAATACTCCGGAAACGATATATTGGAGTAAACCGTACAAAAAATAGACATTAGTATCCTTTTGGTCAATTTTGGCCCAAAATTGGGCTTTCTTTGGGTTAATGAAGGGTCAGAAGTACATCAGGACTACGGAATCCTTTTCAGCGGTTAAAAATACTCGGGAAACGATATATCTGGAGTAAACAGTACAAAAAATAGACTTTGGTATTTTCTTGGGCAATTTTGACCAAAAATGGGGGTTTTGTGGAAAACTGGTGGGTGGTGGAGCAAAACGGACATCGAATTCGCATTCAGCGCATCAAAATACATAAGACTTGATATGTCAGACTTCGATTTCAGAATTATTCAGTGTGTGCTCGTGTAATTAGAGAGTCGCTATAAATCATGAAGAATAATAACAACTTCCATAGGGAAGATGGATACCCCCTAGCACCAAATGGAGACTGGCTTTACTAGGGTCTTTAAATTAGACAATATTCTATTCAGCGTCATTTTTTTGACGTTCCTTTCCAGACTCAAAGAAATCATCTACTTGCGATGAGTATTACCCAAGTCCGGAATTGCACAGAAGACTAATATGTAAACTGGATCAAATTTTTGTAAGCGTAAGTGTATTTGGGGCACGAGAAAGACCGAGAGCGTCTCGTCCGTTTATACCTCGAAGGTCCTTCCAAGCCTACCGCGAGTCGCTGCCCACTTTCCTTCGGGAAACTCGACCGGCCGCACATCTCCCGCGGGGGTTCTTTTCAATCTGTCGTTCTGAATACATAACTAGTCCCAATAAGATTCCTTTCTGGGAGAGATAAATTTATTCGGGTGTATTTAAATATATACACCGCCTCCAGGGGAGGAACAGGATCGCGGCGATCGCATAAAAATAGTCCGGTAAAAGATGACGAGAAAAAGCAAAATCGTCCACCGTTTACTATTTTCTTCATATCGAAAGAAACATTCGTCTTCGTATCAAAATTGGTTCAATATAAAAATCCGATGTTTCACTATAAATCGACTGGACCCTTAACTCTTAACTTTTTTATTTTACTATCTTATTTTGTTGGTCTCATCTCCCTAACAACCTAGGAAAGATAGAAAATTTTTTCAAAAAAATTCCTCAAGCGTTACAAAAAATTTGGTAATTAGGTAAAAAATAGTGCAATTTGATTGCACTAGTTTTGGATCCAATCGCTTTGTAGGAACATAACCAAAAAAAAACAAAACATAAACGTGTGAAAAACCGGTTTTTTTCACTTTTTAAGTACCAAAAGAATTATTTCAGAAAAATAAAAAATAACACGTTATAGCGCTTGAGAAGACAAAGAAAATCAGTTTTTAAATTATAAAATCGGTTCTCAACTTTTTGAAAAAAAAAATAAAAACCTTCGAAAATTGTACTTTTTTTTACTATCTAATTACTCGGCCTACGAAAGTCGTAGGGAGTTCCGTAGGCCAAATTGTAGCTCTTTTCGGCGGCTACTTACAGCAAAAATTTCTTCAAAAAATATTCATAACTTTTGGCGCAATCCGATAAAATGTAAAAAAAGCTGTTTTCGGGGAAAGGCCGCATGGTGGGGGAACTCTCGACTGCTTTTGTGCGTTCGAATTGAGAGAGTTCCCCCACCATGCGGCCTTTCCCCTTCGCTCGAGCGCCTGAGCGCCCGAAACGCAAAACAGCCCTGTTTTCAATGTCGTTTTTGAGATACTTCCTCAAATTTGACAAACTTGGGCCATTGTATGACTGTAGAGCACCTCTTCACGAACCAAACGCACTTTGAAAAATTACCGTAGGACCGTTATTGACAATTTCCGGGCCATTTTTTGAAAACACCTTTTTTACATTGTTTCGAATTGCGCCAAAAGTTATGAATATTTTTTGATGAAATTTTTACTGTAAGTAGCCGCCGAAAAAGCTACAATTTGGTCAGTCGGAATTTGGTCAGAAAGGCAGAAGTCCCTACGCCTTTCGTAGGCCGAGTAAATTGATAGTAAAAAAAGGGGAATTTTCGAAAGTTCTTATTTTTTTTTTGCAAAAAGGTGTGAACCGATTTAAAAACTGATTTTCTTCGTCTTTTTAAGCGCTATAACTTGTTATTTTTTTGTTTTTCTGAAATAATATTTTTTTGGTACTTAAAAAGTGAAAGAACCGATTTTTCACACGTTAATGAATTTTTTTGGTTATGTTCCACAAACCGATTTGATCCAAAACTAGTTCACTCAAATTGCACTATTTTTTACCTGATTATCAAATTTTTTTAACGGTTGAGGAATTTTCTGAAAAATTGGACCAATTTTGGCTATCTTTCCTAGGCTATAATTACTAATGTATATAGTTTAAAATACCTAAGCAAAAATGACTATTTCAATTTTACATGTAGTATGCAATGAATTCAAGAATGTATTTGCAATTGTTCGGATACCTCGCAAGATTATTGTCAACTTGTCAAAACTGGCTGAATAAGATATTGTGTCAAAAATGTTGTGAAGAGTGTTGCAAAACTTAAAAATAAAATACAAGTTTCATCCTTTTAAGCTGGCAAAGGTCCAATATTTAATCCAAGCTAATAAACAACGTTTGGTATTCTGCAGAACTATGTTAGAAAAACTAGGAAGAGATCCTATATTCTATAAAATGTGGTGGAGTGATGAGACCTGTTTTAGCAATGTAGAAATTCCAAATAGGAAAAACATTCATTACTGGTCAACCGACAATCCCGAAAAGTTTTCTGAAGTGAAACATTCTAGCCGCTAATCTGTAAATAGGATGTGGGATAGAATAACTGTGATGTAGGATAAAAAAAGAATAAAATGTTGGATCCGATTTTTTTTAACCAGTCACTGACATATGGTTGTCCTGAAGCTACAGGGCGACATTGAAGATCTAATCGATCAATTAGTAACAATTTTTTTTTAATGCAAAATATGAAACTTGGGTTGGAAAACGTGGAACAACTCAGTGGCCGCCGAACAGTCCAGATCCCTCTTGATGTCTTTTTTGGGATTATTTGAAAAATAATACACAAAGTATCTAAAAGAATGCAACAACGAGCATTGTTAAAAGAGATTATAGAAAATGGTATTGAAACAATAAATATAAAAGCACTTTGTTTAGTCATAGCCCCTAATAAATTGAAAAAAGTAAACTCATTCTATATAGAGACGAATGTAAAAATCCAAAAAAACGTCCATAATATCTTTCATGTATTGCCGACACTACAATTTTGCCGTCAGGTAATAATACAACACAGTACACTCGCGACAATAAATTGGTTTCAATGCGGCGGTCGACCCTTCTACACCTACGGAAGCCAGGAAAACTAAAGGAAAACTGGATTCATTATCAGAATAGCTCGCTATTTTACGGAGAAACGGTATTAGGGCGTCCCTGGTTTCTGCATAGGACTTCGTTCGGGACGGCATTCTACGCACGGACAGTGGCGTGGGTATACAGGTACAAGAAATATGCGTTTAAAAAATACGGTCCATACTTTAATTATCATAGAGTTGTAAAGTGCCGGCTCTGTGTTATAGCAAACTTTTCCAAACCCTAATCATCAGGAACCACATTCACTTTTAATGATCTTGGAGTGGGTAGGTACTGGAACCTTCGGCGCAGAAACAAAAAACTGGACGTTTTCCATGAAACATCGAACTACTATACTTTTCTCGACGCACGTTTCGCCATCCAAGTTGGCATCTTCAGGAGACGATTAGAACTAAATTTTAACCTACACACTTACACTATGTATACTTAATTTGTTGCAAACTGTCTTTGTTTGTCAGAGCAAACAGTGGACTGGTGGGTATCGGACAATTGTCCTTATTCATACTACTGGTATACACTTAATGATTTCTTAAGCATCCAACTGTCTACTGTTTGTTACATTTCTAATTAATTTTAAATTACTTATGTCTATCCTATGGTTGTTGTCAAAAGCGTGTTGGGCAACACAAGATTTTTCCGGTCTGCAATATTTCAAATGAGCCATGTGTTCTTTAAATCTAGTCAAAGTAGATCTTCTTATTTGCCCAATATACTTTTGATCACAGTACAACTTATTTCGTATATTCCTGACTTTTCGTTATTGTCGATTTTGTCTTTGGGGTTACCCAAAAGCGTCTCTAGTTTATTTTTAGAATTATAAACCATTGATATTAATTTTGATTTCACTTTTAATAACTTCCTGATGATGCCATGATGGTTGGCGAAACTTGCGCGTTGAGGGCAAAAAGGAGTTTCAGCGGCAAGTGAAAAAGTTTTCAAGTGTGAATTTTTTTGTTTAATAAAATAAGTTATTCGTGTTTTTTTAGGTACAGTATCGATTTTTGTTGTATCATATCGAGACATTGTTATTAATGAAAAGTAAGAAAATGTAAGCATTAATTATTAAATAATTACGAGGCGCGTTCATAAACTAAGGGCCGTTTGCTTATATATAAATACTGGCGCTTCGAAGCACAGTTTTACTACTGCAGCGCCATCTACTAACTCATTGCGAAGCTACAGCGTCATTTGTTTTGATTCTGAAGTCGTATTGTTGTCCGTGAATGCAAAGAACAATGGCCGCGAAAATCGTTGATCCCGCCAACTGTGAAGTGCGTTCTGTGATTCGTTTCTTATGTGCAAAAGGATCGTCGGCTGCTGAAATTCATCGGGAGTTATGCCTGGTTTACGGACCTACAGTTATGAGTGAAGGAAAGGTTAGACAATGGTGCCGTGATTTTAAAAATGGCCGAACAAATGTCCATGACGAAGAGCGGAGTGGCAGGCCCAGTATCCAGACCGATGAAATCGTTTCACAAGTGGACCAAACACTGCGATCTGATCGTCGATTGACGATTAGTGGCCTGGCTAACAAATTTCCTCAACTTGGACGCACTACTGTTTACAATATTGTCACAGAAAACCTCGCATACCGCAAATTGTGTGCAAGGTGGGTACCAAAAATGCTCACCGACCACCACAAAGAGCAAAGAATGTCTAGTGGACGAAAGTTTTTGGCCCGTTATCAACAAGATGGAGATGATTTGTTTTCTCACATTGTTACTGGGGACGAGACGTGGGTATCCTACGCCAACCCAGAAACAAAACTGCAATCGATGCAGTGGCGACACTCATCTTCACCAAAACCGAAAAAAGTTTAAGCAAACTCAGTACACAAGTCGAAAATTGATGGCTACAGTTTTTTGGGACAAAGACGGTGTTCTTTTGGTTGATCTCATGGAACGTGGGACAACAATTACAGCTGACGTGTACTGCGAAACGCTCAAAAAATTGAGACGTGCGATCCAAAACAAACGCCGCGGGAAACTGTCATCTGGCATAATCCTCCTCCACGATAACGCGCGTCCTCACACTGCTGTCAAAACCAATGAGAAAATTCAAGTTTTTCGTTGGGAACTTTTTGACCACCCACCGTACAGTCCCGACCTTGCACCTAGCGACTACTTCCTCTTCTTGCATTTTAAACAGTGGCTCGGTGGACAACGTTTTGAAACCGAAGAGGGACTCAATAACGCCGTTGTCAACTGGTTCAACTCTCAGGCGGCAAGCTTCTATGCAGAGGGGTTAAAGAAGCTGGTGCAGCGGTACGAAAAAATGCTTAGAAGTGAACGGCGATTATGTAGAGAAGTAAATTAAGATTGTACCTAACTAAATATGACAATAAAATTTGTTTCTTATGAGTACATTTTTTTCTGTGACCAAACGGCCCTTACTTTATGAACGCGCCTCGTATTAACTTATAAGATAGATATTATTTCTTCAACAGAATATGGTGTTTGATCCCGAATTAAAAAAACGAAAAGAAAGTGTTAAGTGTTACATACATTTTCTTTAACGAACTTAGCAGTTTTCTCGTCTCGAATGCCTCTTTTGACCGGCACAAAAGGCGAATCCGGGGAACCCTCGACTCGGAAGGAGTGCGTAATGCAGAAATACAAGCTCTGTATTTCTCCCCCGCAGTCTTAATGCGGCGTGACTGCCGCGCGCTGTACTTAATGTATTTTTTTGTCGGAATTCGAGACGGAATTAATTCTGCCTCGTGTTCAACGGTTTCGGTTTTCTCTTATGGCTCCCTTTTTTTTTTGTTTGTTGCGGGCGGCGCCGGATAAAAAGCCGGATTTTTTTGCCGGTGCGATATTTATTGGCCGGGGGTGGAGGGATGGCGTCGGAACGTGACATCAGCCGAAACAGGCGATGCGATTTTGAAGCGATTTTTATGGGGAGAGTTTCTAACTCGCGGGCTAGAAAGAGAAACGGCGTTGACCGCAGGAACTCATCCGACCCCCAACCTATTTCGGCAGCAAGCTGACAGAATTATTCTGAAAAAAAATTCTGAACCCGAGGTCTGACATGTCAATTCTTATGGATTTCGATGTGCTGAATAAGAATCCGATTTTTTTGCTCTATCACCCACCAGTTTTCCACAAAGCCCCTGAAAGCAAAACTGCCCGAGAAAAAACAAAGCCCATTTTTTTGAATCGTTTACTCCAGATATATCGTTTCAGGAGTATTTTTAACCGCTGAAATGGATTCCATAGTCCAAATTTACTTCTAACCCTTTGTTAACCCAAAAAAGTCTATTTTTTTGTACCGTTTTCTCAAGACATATCGTTTCCGGAGTATTCTCAACCGCTGTGAAGGATCCGTAGTCCAAATTTACTCCTCATTATTCAATTTCCTACAAAACCCCAATTTTGGGATACAATTTAGCAAACAAGACTTTTAAATCTATTCTATTTTCAATTTCTGTACAACGTATAGTAAGTCGAATTGAATACATTGTTTATTTGGGTACGTTATAGAAGAGTAGTTTTATAAGAAATAGTTTTTAGTGAATGACTTCTTTACCAAATCGAAACAACCAGTGTACATTCATTTTATTTTTCTTTATTTCTAACAAAAACTAAAAGTTCTTCAATTCAGTAACTTGTTAATCTTTGGAAATTCATGCAAAGAATGACATCAGGTAATAATTAAACACAGTGCCCTCGCGACAATAAATTGGTTTCAATGCGGTGGTCAACCCGGTGGAAAAATGTTATTAAAATATGCTTTTTATTCAATGTCAGAATATTTACAATGTAGCAATATGTGCGAATAAGTGTGTATGTTATAATTGTATGTATGTATGTAACTATTTGTGGATGTGTCATTTTTTTAGTTTTAAATTTACAATTAGTGCTATTTTATATTTACATTTTTTTTCTTTTAGCTTATATTCATACGTATACTTTTGTATTTTACCAAACATATTGACTTAACTTATACTTTGTACTCAAAGTCTAATGGAAATAAAGATCAAACAAACCCGTTTACACCTACGGAAGCCAGGAAAACTAAAGGAAAACTGGATTCAATATCGGAAAACCTCGTTATTTTACGGAGAAACGGTATTAGGGCGTCCCTGGTTTCTGCATAGGACTCCGTTCGGGACGGCATTCTACGCACGGACAGTGCCGTGGATATACAGGTGCAAGAAATATGCACTTAAAAATACGGTTTATACTTTAATTATCATAGAGCTGTAAAGTGCCGGCTCTGCGTTATAGCAAACTTTTCCAAACCCTAATCGTCTGGAACAACATTCACTTTTAATGATCCTGGAGTGGATACTGGAACCTTTGGCGTAGAAACAAAAAACTGGACGTTTTCCATGAAACATCGAACTATTATACTTTTCTCGACGCACGTATCGCCAACCAAGTTGGCATATTCGGGAGACGATTAGAACTAAATTTTAACTTACACACCTACACTATTTATACTTAATTTGTTGCAAAATGTTTTGTTTGTCAGAGCAAACAGTGGAATGGTGGGTATCGGACCATTGTCCTTATTCATACTACTGTTATACACTTAACGATTTCTTAAGCATCCAACTGTTTACTGTTTGTTACATTTCTAATTAATTTTAAATTACTTATGTCTATCCTATGGTTGTTGTCAAAAGCATGTTGGGCAACACAAGATTTTTCCGGTCTGCCATATTTCAAATGAGCCATGTGTTCTTTAAATCTAGTCAAAGTAGATCTTTTTGTTTGCCCAATATACTTTTGATCACAGTCTTTACAACTTATTTCATATATTCCTGTCGAAATTGTCGATTTTTTCTTTGGGGTTACCCAAAAGCGTCTGTAGTTTATTTTTAGAATTATAAACCATTGATATCAATTTTTTTTTCACTTTTAATGACTTCTTGACGATGCCATGATGGTTGGCGAAACTTGCGCGTTGAGTGCAAAAAGGAGATTCAACGACAAGTGAAAAAGTTCTCAAGTGTGAATTTTTTTGTTTAATAAAATAAATTATTCATCATTTTTTAGCTACAGAATCGATTTTTGTTCTATCATATCGAGACATTGTTATTAATGAAAAGTAAGAAAATGTAAGCAATAATTTAAATTAAACGTACTGTAAATGGGCCTTATAAGATAGATAATTTATTTCTGACCCTTTGTTAACTCAAAAAAGTCCAATTTTGGTCCAACATTGACCAAAAAGATACTAAAGTCTATTTTGTGTACCGTTTTCTCCAGACATATCATTTCCGGAGTATTTTCAACCGCTGTGAAGGATCCGTAGTCCAAATTTACTCCTCATTATTCAATTTCAATTTCTTTACAACGTATAGTAAGTCGAATTGAATACATTGTTTATTTGGGTACGTTATAGAAGAGTACTTTTATAAGAAATAGTTCTTAGTGAATGACTTCTTTACCAAATCGAAACAACCAGTGTACATTCATTTTATTTTTCTTTGTTTCTAACAAAAACTAAAAGTTCTTTAATTCAGTAACCTGTTAATCTTTGGAAATTCATGCAACGAATGAATAAGCGTTTTTCATCTTTCAAAATATCTTTTTTTTACAATTACTTTGCATATAATGAAGATTCTGTTTTTTCATTTTTTTTCTTGTATTTTATTTGTTTTTATAAAGTCATGTCTAAGAGATGGTTTTTGCAAAGTACAATTTTGTGCTGGATATTTAAACCTAGATTTAAACTTAACTTGACACCAGTGAACACAGGGCTCGAAAAGAGGTCAAATGAAAGATAATTAAATTACCTAAAAGGGTTGTGTGACGAAATTATCGAAATAAGATTATTGAGATCCGTAGACCTTTTGAAAGACAAGTAAAAATTTGGATTTTTTTTTATGAATTTCTGATTACTCAAAAACTACGGACGATAAAAAAATTTAAGTTAAAATTTAAATTTTAACCTATGTTTCGAAAGCTAGAAACTTGGAGCATAAATTTCCTTTTTTTCTTTTCTCTGCGACAATTTTTCCCCAAGTTACAGCTTTTCGAAAATCACCTAACATTTTGTTTTTTTTATCCCTTAATTTCTGCGCCTATTGTACATATGTAGATAAAGATAAAGTGTACATCTTAAAAACTGGTGAAAATATAGACAGAAAGCAAAGTCGAGAAAAAAGAAAACGTATTCCGACATAAAATATTCGTTTGCAGACTAGTTTCATAATAAAAATAGTTTTTTTTTATTCAGCGCGTTGGTAAACAACTGGAGCGGTACTTAACACTAGCTAACCGCAAATAGAAGCGGTTCTCGACTACCATCTATTGAATTGGGTCAGGTTAGGTTTATTATTTACAGAATTAATTATAACGTAAAAGCCGCGGAGTATTTAATAATTAAAGCGAGAGAAATAACCTAGAAAATCTATTTAAATGCTCACAAACTTTGCGCTTGGTTGTTGAACGCAATTAGGAAAATCCTGTACTTGAAAACAAACACCTATTAGATTATATCGACAAGTTTTTCGTTGTGACATATCAACGTGTCACGTATCATTTTTCAGAATGCTGTATCTCAGTGAAAAATGGTCTTATCGAGGTCTAAAAAAAAGCATTTTGAAGCTTCAAATTTCTAGTTTTGAGATATTTGGGCAAAAAAAATTTTTTGAGTTACATGTTTCGCGCAATTTTAGGAAGTAGTGTGAGAAAAAAATTTTGCCAATTTTTTTGCTTTTTTTTTCAAGTCCACGAGCATGAACAAAAATGTTTCTAACTTAGCCATGATATCGACCGGATAACTTGTTTATTCAGTTTCAATTTGCTTTTATTTTTAAATCTCGATACGACCATTTGTTGCTGAGATATCTAACTATAAATCAAAAAGGACCCTTTTGTCTTTGATCGACGATATCTCAGCAACCAACGGTAGCACAGAAAATCTAAGGGCAGTTCTGAAAACTGGAATAAAACCCCTACAAGGTTCTGCTGCGATTTTTGAGGAGAACATTTTTTTATCTTTGACTGGATTTGAAAAAACAGGAAAAAACGGGTAATTTATGGTTTTTCAGAACATCAACGGCTGAAATTCAAATCTTCATGAAATGACTAATGTTGCGTGTGCCTTTTACAGTTGAATGTACCCCCAAAAACCATGCAAAGTTACATTATGATCTAACGAACCGTTTTCTTGTTGCAAACGGTCAAACTTTTGAAAAAAATAAAGGGTCAGGTTTTTTGAGCTTAAACATGTCCTAATCATGGCTAAAGTGAAAAATAAATTTTTCGAGTTTACCCACAATTTTTTCCGCAAATATTGTTGAAATTTACAAAAAAAAAATTCAAAAAAATTTCAGAATGCTGTTTTTTTCGAAAATTGAAAAAACAATTTTAAAGGCTTCCAAAACTTGAAATAATTTTGAATTTCACTAACGTCGGCATTAGCATTACCCAAAGCGTACCACGTGGAGGTTGCATGATTGGATTTACGCTTCTTACACACACGTCTGTGCAGTGGCTGTGCGTGATATTTCAGTTAGCCATATCTTGAAAACGACGCATGGGACCCACTTCACTTTTTAGGTGATGACTATACACCTCTTACAGAAAGGATTTATAGTGAAAAAACCGTCAGCAAAGTTTGCGAAAAAATTTTCAAAAACACTGGAGCACTCCCTGGGTTCTCATTAACACTCTGTGGGATATTTGCAGTATATATTTTTTTTCATAATCTAGAAACAAATATAAGGAGACGTTTTTCGATTTGTTGCAAAAATATTTTTTTTCAAAAAGTTATGGCCATTTTAATTTTAATTTTATAGGAACATTTTGTTTCCTAAAATTAAAATGGCCATAACTTTTTTGAAACAAAAATATTTTGTAACTTTTTTTACAAATGATTTTTACTTGATCTTATAGTGAATAATTTTTTTAATAGCTTAATTATAGATTTTGCCGCAGCGACTCGGATTCAAAAAATTGTAAAGGTGTCATAGATGCACAGCCTTATAAAGATTGTACAGTGATTAAAAACGAGTGTATCGATCATGTCCTGAAGAGAATGGGTAAAATGAGAAATTCAAAAAACTTTAAAAGTGTTTTTCTCGAAAACACTTTTTTCAAACTGGGAGAAAAGATTACTCGAATACTATTGCATGGATCTATTTGAAATTTTGACAGTAGCTTCTCTATAGAAGTACGAAGCCGTTTTTCGATTTGATGCATTTTTCTTATAAACAATTGAAGACAAATTTTTTGGCCACAAATCGAGGTTTTCTTTTTAAAAGTGCACCATTTTTAAAAATATTGATTTAAAAAAATCCATATGTACTTTTGTAGGCAATAGTATGTAGATTAAGAAATTGTTTGTTCTTTTGTTCCAGGTTTCATAGGTCGCGAGAAAACCTTTCTCTCGCCAAGGCTTTTCAAAAAAACACGATTTCGGAAATTGTCGTCGCCGCCATTTTATAACAAAATGATAATATTTTTTTATACTTCAACACATGCTAAATGAACTGTCTAAAAAGAAATTCCATCCCGCTTCCCATACTCCTACAATAAATGATCAAAAATATGCCTTTTTTTTCAATCGCTAGAATGGCGTTACCTCTTAATGAGACAGGTACAAAACGACGCCCGTCGCGGCGCTTCAGGACGCCCGCTTTCTGGGCGGAAACGTCACCGCGTCGCGACGTGCTTCGTTAGAGTCGCGAAATACGAGGGTGGTTTATAAGTCCGAGACTTTTTGAATTTCCCGCGCAGTAACTTTAATGGCAACAATGCTCCCGTTAACTGCCATCTATCGGTAGACTAATATAAAATTTTGAGCAAGCTACGTCATTTAGTTTATGTTTGACAGCTAACCTCGTTAATTTCCACAAAAATGGAAAAAAGTGAATTTCGTGTGCTGATTAAGCATTACTTTTTGCGCAAAAAAACATTACCGAAACCAAGGAGAGGCTTGATAAATACTATGGGGACTCTGCACCGTCAATTTCAATGTCGTTACGCCAGAAATCGTCGATAAAATCCATGGAATGATATTGGACGATCGAAGATTGAAAGTACGTGAGTTGGCTGAGGCTGTAGGCATCTCAACTGAGCGGGTGCATCACATTTTGCATGAATATTTGGATATGAAAAAAACTGTCCGCGCGATGGGTTCGGCGATTGCTCACGATCGACCATAAACACAACCGTGTGACCACTTCAAAGGAGTGTTTGTGGATGTTCAGCCGAAATCAAAACGAGTTTTTGCGCCGTTTCATTACCGTAGATGATACATGGATCCATCACATCACGCCAGAGACCAAGCAACAATCGAAACAGTGGATTTCTACAGGTGAACGTGCACCGAAGAAGGCTAAGATGGGTCTGTCGGCCAACAAAGTTATGGCCTTAGTTTTCAGGCGGCCAGTAATTCATATTGATTACCTTGAAAAGGGTAAAACGATCACCGGCGAATATTATTCACAGCTGTTGGGCAGATTTGACACTGTTTTGAAGCAGAAACTACCGCATCTAGCGACGAAGAAAGTGTTGTTTCATCAGGACAATGCCCGAGTGCATACGTGTATAATCACCATGGCAAAAATTCATCAATTGGGCTACGAACTGCTACCTCGTCCACCATATTCTCCAGATTTAGCCCCCTCCGATTATTTCTTGTTTCCAAACCTGAAGAAATGGCTGGGTGGTAGGAGATTCGGGTCGAATGAAGAGGTCATCGCTGAAACAAATGCTTATTTTGAGGGCCTTGAGGAACCATATTATTTAGAAGGAATAAAAAAAATAGAAACACTTTGGACTAAATGTATCGAGCTAAATGGAGATTATGTAGAAAAACAAAATGATTTTTTGCCGCAAAAAATGGTTTCCTTTAAAAGTCACGGACTTATCCAACCACCCTCGTACCGACGCCAGGGTCGGGCCCGCATTGATAGGGGGGGCGGGGTTTCAGTGCCGGAAAGAATGATGCGGTTCGCATGCTAAAAGGGATTAATTAATCTTTTTACCGCCAGCAAAACACGCGGTTCGCGTTCCTCTTTGAGCTCGCGCGACTACCGGCCTCATCTATTCCAAATTAATGCCCCGGCTAGTAACTTATGCGCGATCGGCTAAATGCTTTAATTTTTTTGCGCGAGCCTTCTAATTAAGTTTTATGCGAGGAGCCGAATTAATTAGTTTCAACAGTCGGCGGATTATTGCTGAGGTTGATCGCGACATTTCACGCTGGCTCGGGTCACGGGAACAACGAAAAATTAGCGAGTGCTCAGAGTGTTGGCGTTTAGGCTACAGTCCAGTAGGCAGATACTTTCATGTGTTCTTGAAACATATAGGGCTAGTTTTGACGGTTACCTATGTATTTTTTTGCGTAAAACACAATGCGCGGGATCCGTAGAGTTGAAACCGTCCTCTAATTTTTTTCAAATCAACAATTTGTGAAAAAAAAACGTATTTTTTCACATTTTCATGCATTTAAGAAGTTGTAGCATATTGAATTCCCAAAATTTTAAGCCCAACCCGGAGTCTCCAAGTGCTATTGTTAACTTGCAAATGACTGCTGAAGTTGAAAAAAGTGTTTTTTTTTTTCACTATTTTTTTACTTCGAAAGTAGGGACACAATGACCATGAAATTTCTTGGAGGGACTGCTATACAAGCCTCGGAATCTAATTCATGAACATCTAACCCGAAACAGAAATAACATTGATGTGGAATACCTACGCCTAACAAAAATCAGAAATGGATCAAATTATTATTCGGTAAAACTTTTTAATGCATTACCCAGTGAGATCAGAAACTTAAATTTTGACCAGTACAAGCGATTCTTTAAAAAAATTCTAACAGAAAACCCTCTATATGAAGTTAATGATTTCTTTCTTTTGGATTTTAGTAACCTACGATAATTCTAAAACTTTCATTTTGACTAGTATTGATGTATCGTTTTTGTATATATTTTTTATTTTGTACTTTGTGTTATTTGTATTTTATTTTTGTATTCTTGTTATTTTTATTTATAAAATTGTACAATTTGACCTGTGTAAACACTAATAAGTGTATAACACCAATAAATTATTTATTTATATTTATTTATTTATTTGTAGTATAAAGTTACAAAAAAATGTCATCTCGATCCGTTAATAACTTTTCGAGTAATTAACGATCGAATTTTTTTGCAAGCCTTAATTAACAACGACGTAATTTCTTTGTTTATTGTACGAAATTGACTGGGTTGGGCTAGAAAGATCATAAATCTCTTCAAGTTTGCGAGACTTTTTGAGATTTCGCAATATATTAATTTGGGCCAGTTTTAGAACGTTTTCTACGCAACTACCTTTTTTGACGCGACGTATACATTGTTTTAGCGTTGCCGCTTCGAAATTCTCGGAATTGTGACTATAACATCTTGAAAGTACGCTTCGAGACGCGTATTTAAAAAAAAATGGGCATCAAGATATTATTGTCACATTTCCGAGAATTTTGAAGCGGCAACGCTAAAACAATATATACGTCGCGTCAGAAAAGGTAGTCGCGTAGAGAACGTTATAAAACTGGCCCAAATTAATATTTTCAAAATCTCAAAAACACTTGCAAACTTGAAGAGATTTATGATTTTTCTAGCCCAAATCGGCCAATTTAGTACAATAAACAAAGAAATAAATAAATGACGCCATTGTTAATTAAGGCTTGCAAAAAATTCGATCGTTAATTACTCGAAAAGTTATTAACGAATCGAGATGAAATTTTTTTGTAACTTCATACTACAAATAGCAGTCCCTCCAAGTTTCATGATCTTGAATGAAAGTACGCTTCAAGACGCGTATTTTAAAAAAAATGTGCGTCAAGATATTATTGTTACATTTCCGAGAATTTTGAAGCGGCAACGCTAAAACAATATATTATACGTCGCGTCAGAAAATGTAGTCGCGTAGAGAACGTTATAAAACTGGCCCAAATTAATATTTTTCAAAATCTCAAAAAGTCTCGCAAACTTGAAGAGATTTATGAATTTTCTAGCCCAAATCGGCCAATTTAGTACAATAAACAAAGAAATAAATAAATGACGTCATTGTTAATTAAGGCTTGCAAAAAAATTCGATCGTTAATTACTCGAAAAGTTATTAACGAATCGAGATGAATTTTTTTTGTAACTTCATACTACAAATAGCAGTCCCTCCAAGTTTCATGACCTTAGTCGCCCTACTTTCGAAGTAAAAAAAAAATAGTGAAAAACAAAAGCACTTATTCAACGTCAGCAGTCATTTGCATATTAACAATAGCACTTGGAGACTTCGTGTTGGGCTTAAAATTTTGAAAATTCAATAGGCTACAACTTCTTAAATGCTATATAAAATATGCCTAGGAACGGAGATATAAGTTATAAAGTGAAAAAACGACGTTTTTGTTTTCACAAATTGTTGATTTTAAAAAGATTAGCGGACGGTTTCAGCTCTACGGAGCCCGCGATTTGTGTTCTACACAAAAAAAAAAACATTCTTAAAAATAACATAAAACATAAGGTAACCGTCAAAACTAGCCCTATATGTTTCAAGAAGAATTTTTGATTTAGCTTCCTGCCTACTGGACTAATACCACCAACATCGTATTCTACGGACGAATGACAGGTAATCCATCTGCTAGCGTAAGTAACGAGTTAGTCTAGTTAAGTTTGTTTAATGATCAAATACTAAAAGTTTGGAGTAACCAAATAAATCTCACTTCGCGAGATTTCTTTAGTTCTGTTTGCTCTCGCCTCTAATACCCCATTATACTTAGCGGGGAATTTAATTCGTAATCCGGTTTGGTCCTGACGAGTGGCTGCGTTAGTTAAATTCCGGTCTGCGGGTTTATTAAAATTTACCTAGGTATTTCCGGGGAAAAACTCCGTCATCAACAATGAGGTGAACAGTGATAGTTGATCACCGCTAGAAGTCGGAAGTCAGGGGTACATTCCAGGACCGCATTGAAACCAATAATGTTGTTGTTTTATTCAGACTTTTTTTAATTTACAAATCAAAACAACAGTTAAAAATATTTACAAACACATACAAAACAATGATACATAATTACAATGAGATATATGTACATTAAAAAAAATATATAATATTCACTTTCAGAAAATATATGACTAGATGTTTTACTGGTTATACAAATTGTCAATGAAATCCAGAATAAACATATTTTGGATGTTTTTTAGGTCCGTTTTACTGTATAAATGGATTTTGGAATGCCATACGACAAACACTAACACGTGAGCGTATGGAACAGTTATCAATTATATACTTTCATTTTAATTCTCATCGCAAACAGTGAATACTCAGGATGTGCGATATGTTTTATAAACCCTGCATTACTTTTTCTGTATAAGGTGTATTTACCGTTACTTGACAAGTTATTGTTTCTCTATACTTATTTTGATTCACGTGTGAAAACATTTCAAAACTGGGTTCACGATATCCTAGATTCGTCCCTGGTCTACGAGGTGTGTTAATTAAGTAATGAGACTGATTTTTTTTAATAGAATTACAATTCAGTATTATCTCCTTCAAAATAACTTCATTCAGTTTTTTCATTCCTCATAACACTGCTGGAACTCATATACTGGAATAGCCTTCAGCTGGTCGGTTACAGCCGTTTGAATGTGTTCTATGGTCCCCAAATTACGTCACTTTAGGTGATTTTTCAATCTCGGGAAGACAAAAAGTCACAATGACTCAACTCTGGTGCATAAAGAGGCTGTGGAGCCACAGGAATTTTTTTACTAGCTAAAAACTCGTTTACTGTAATAACTGTGTGACAAGGCGCATTGTCGTGATGCAACAACATCCAGTTGTTTTACACGTATAAACCTTTTTAGAAGTTTTTTAAGAACCTCTTTGTAAAAGTGCTGATTTACTGTTTGGCCTGGAGGCACAAACTCTTTGTGGTCAATTGTCTGGATATCAAAAAAGCAAATCAGCATGCATTTGATCTTCGACTTGCTCATTCTTGCGTTTTTGGGTCTTGAAGAGCTTGAAGTGTCGATCCATGGTTGGGCGCTTGGTTTCCGGGTCGTACTCAAACACCCAAGTCTCATGACCAGTAATGCCATGTTCTATAAAATGTGAATCATTTTCAATCGATTCCAAAAAGTCAAGACACCTTTCTCTCCTGATGTCCTTTTGTTCCTGCGAAAGGTTTTTTTTGTTTTTTCGTTAGTCAAAATCTGGTGAACAGTGGTGTGATATAAATGTAACTCCTCCCCGATCATTCTTGTTTTCAATCGACGATCTGAACACATAAGAGCCCGTATTCTATCGACATTTTCATCGGTTCTTGAAGATGAAGGCTTTCCGCTGCGTGGTTCATCATCAATCGACTGTCTTCCTTCTGAGAATGCCTTAAACCATTGAAAAATATGGGTTCTTGAAAAAACTCCATCTCCGTAGGCGTGTTGAAGTTTTACAAAAGTATCCGTTGCGCTGTGTCCAAGTCTGAATCAAAACCTGATAGCACACCGTTGCTCAAAATTAATGTCACTAATTTTTAAAACACACTAGAAAAAAAAATGGTTTACGAAAACAGTTCACAAGTTCAAACTAACAAGTTCAAACTTGTATTGAAGATGCTATGTTAACCCACCGCCCTTCCAAGTCCCGTCTCTGCAGTGTTGCTAGATCGGGCGCTACGTTGCCAGTCTCACTACTTAATTTACACACCTCGTATGTCCCAGTGGCTTCTAATCTCTAGAGTGATTACCACAATAACTACCATCCGATGGTTAAAAAACGCCTGTTTTTGACATTTTACGAACAAATTTATCTTTTTTCTTAAACATCAAAATCGTATACTCAATGCGCTCATTTCGTCAAGCAAGTTGGCATTATAAGGACATAATTAAATAGTCTTCATTTTTAGTTAGTTAAGCCGCTTTAGTTTTAGCCACTTAAGCTAAGGAACAAAAGCTCAATCCAGTTGCATTTATTTACTTATACGAATTGTACTTTATTTACATTCCCAAATATTTACCCGAGGATAAAAATACTTGTTTCCTCCGCGCTGTGTCTACAAGCTGGTGAATAGCTTCCGCAAATATTTGGTCGGATCCGGTTGAATGGACTGGCAAAGGGCGTCCGGACTGACGTTGCGGATATTCCGGGAAGGTGTCCTCACCTCTTGATATTCGCCGATACCGCCAACCGGGCGACAGTGTACTTATGCGCCTAACAGCCGCCCCTAAACGGGGGCGGTTTAGCCGTGACGATACACGATCGAGTAATCCTCACCGACAGGCACAAAAGACACGTTATCCTCGGATAACCCTCAGCGGTTAAACGGTAGATACACGGCGTATTTGCGAATTTAATACAGCTGGTGGCGTGCTATTTACATAAACGGAAAACGGCCCAGATACACTGTTGTTAATAACGCGAAGTCGTTTATTCTGTTTTTGTAACGGACCGGTGGAAACAGAACGTACTTTCGGAGAAAGGGGAGATAAGAGATAGGTAAACATAAAAAGGGAACGTTACGTATGGTCTAAAAGTGTAAAAGGCCGTGTGGGTCAACTAACTTTGTTTCTCTCGGATTTTTTTACGACAGTATCGCCAAACATTAGTGTCCTGTCCGCTTTTTCCTCGAGTAGTGTTATAACTTTGTTTGTTTGTATTAAAGTTGTTCTAACTTTGCTTAGAAGTAAAACAAAACGGAATATTACACAAAACGATCTGAAGTTCATTTTTGAGTATTAATCAAGTTAGACTAGGCTTGATTTTTAAATTTTCCTGAAGGGATTACCCCCAGTTCGGTCACAAAAATAAATACATTTTTGGTTTAACCCGTTCCGGCCAAAAACGCCACTCCCGCTCTTCGGCGTATAATACTGTTCAGCAACTAATACTATTTGCGACAGAAAAATTTGACAGGGACATATTTTTAAAGTTTAAGACGTGCCCTGTCCGATGGTGTCCATGAAATTCCTCCCAAAAAATTATTAATTATGAAAAAAGCAGTTTTTTTAAAAAAACACGAATTTTTGCACACTATTTTTAACCAAAATTTCAAGGGTTTTCCGGTCTGCAATGGACCTGGAATCTCACTAACCGGTGGAATAAATATTTGAACTTTGAGAATACGTTTTTTTTTCCTTCTGGGAGCCGTGCTTTTCGCCGGATTGCACTGAAGCCTCTTGGGCTTATTGTGCGCAACCTCCCATCCTTCTCACACCACCCATTCCAGTAGCCGGGTCCCGTGTACGAGCTTGTATAGCTTCCCCGCCGGCTGGGTGCTGTAATCTTCTGGACAAAGTTTGGGGTGTCCATATATGGCCTGCCTTTTGCGATCTAAGGTCTCGCAATCACACAGTATGTGGTGTGCTGTTTCCGTTTCCCTGTTGCAGAGTCTGCATTTCAGTTCTCCGTCATACAGCCCCATTCTGTGTAGGTGTCCTTTAAAGGCGCAATGTCCTGTTAGGAGGCCTACAACAGCTCTTATCTGAATCCTATTCATTTTTAATAATTCTTCAGTTCTTTCCTCACATGTTTAATAAACACACCTTTAATAAACATTTTTCCGTGTCTTTGCCTGGATATAGAGTTCCAGTATCCATTTTGTCTGTTTCTGACCCATTCTCCTATTTGACCCCTTACTATACTCTTTGGTACTCCCAGGGCCGGTTCTGGGCCAGTAAATGGAGTAGACGATCCTTTTCTCGCTAACTCGTCTGCTTTTTCATTGCCTTCGATTCCTGTATGTCCTGGTACACATATCAAAGTTACTTTGTTGTGGTCTGCCAGTCGTGTCAGTTCTCTTTGGCATTCCCATACCAGCCTTGCCGTCGCCTTTGGGTTTGTGATTGCCTTTAGGGCAGCCTGGCTGTCCGATAGTATATCGATCCTCTTATTTGTGTAAGACCTCGTTATATTTTCTTTAGCACAGTGCAGTATTGCATATACCTCTGCCTGAAATACAGAGGTATATATTCCAAATGGAATGCTGTACTGTAGCTTTTCCCGTTTCGTTGTAAATGCCAGCACCTGTTCCCTGCTGAGTCTTTGACCCGTCTGTGTACCAGGTTACTCTCTCAGTTCTGTTCCTGTTGTTGTTTGCTTTCCATTTCTCTCGATCAATTATTTCCATCCCGAAGTTTTTGTTGTGTGTGAATTCAGGAGTCATGTGGTCTTTCCTCATCTCTAAGATGTTTCCACCCACTAGACTTTTGATTCTGTTGTGCCCCAGGTCTTCGTAGATACCACTTGGTAGTTCAGGTAGCCTAAAAAATCCCATTCTTGCCTCCCCCATGATCACGAATTGAAGAGGAAGCAGGGCTAGTAGGACTTCCATTTCTGCCGTTGGCGTGTTTCTTATCGCCCCCGTAATTCCTAGACAGGCAAGTCGTTGAACCTTGCTTAGTTCGATTATTGCCTTTGTCTGCTGCATCTTTGGCCACCAGACCAGAGATGCATATTTAATCATGGGTTTGACTACCATGGTGTACATCCAGTGCACCATGTTCGGTCTAGCTCCCCATGTTTTCCCATGAGCTCGTTTCGCCACCATTAGTGTCGTTTCCGCCCCCTTTTGATCCTTGTGAGCTGTTGGTTCCAAGTTAATTTGGAGTCTAGTATCACTCCAAGATACTTCACTTCTCCCGACAGCTGTATCTGTTCGCCTTGAAGGTTTAGTGGTCCGAGCCCCTCCAATTTCCTTCTTCTGGTGAATGTTATGATGGATGTTTTGGATGGACTAATTGTTAGTCCTTCTTCATTCGTCCATCTGCTTACCACATTCAGGCCCTTTTGCAGTTGGTCAGTTCCTTTTGCAATTTTCCTTGGGCAAGTATGACAATGTCATCTGCATATCCCAGGGCTGTGTGTCCGTCTTTGTTCAGTAGCTCTAGTAGTTCGTCCACTACGAGGTTCCACAGTAGGGGCGATAGAACCCCTCCCTGCGGACATCCTCGCCCGACCCGAGCCACCAGAGTCTTTTCCATTATAGACGTGTATATTAGTCTGCTTTTAAGCATGCAGTTAATCCATCTACAGCTAGTTACATCAATCCTTTTTCTCCTCAATGCACTGCTTATTGAATCTGGGGATGTGTTATCAAACGCTCCCTGAATGTCCAAGAAGGTACCCAATAGTACCTCCTTGTGTTCCAAAGCATGTTCTGCTTTTTCAACCAGCTTATGTAGTGCTGTTTCTGTCGATACTCCTGGTCTATATGCGTATTGTTCTTGATGTAGCGGTCGATTGGCTCGTACATCATCCCTAATATGTGTATCGAGCAGTTTTTCTAGAGTCTTGAGTACGGAGGACATAAGAGAGATTACATTGAGAATACGTGGTTTAAAGATCGATTTTTTCCCTTATGCGTTCAAAATGGCGCCTGAACTGCAAAATTTTTGCGTAAAAATTCAAGAATTGTTTATAGGAAAATGATGCACTTTTACAAAAACTTGTCAAGGATAAAAAGTTCTTAAAATCAGTCAATGATCCCACTAGAATTTTTTCAAAATTTGTTGAGCAACTTTTTGGATGTTGCAAATAATCAATTTTTGCAAAAATTTAAAAAATTGCTTAAAAATTCTGAAAATCCAGTGCATTCTTTGGGTGTTTTTATGAACTTTTTATTCTTGACAATTTAGTGTAAAAATGCATTGTTTTCGAGAAAAAAAATAAATTTCGATACTAATTTGATCTTTAGTCCTGACCTGACGCCACTTGTTTTTTTTTTATGTGAAAAATGAATTTTATTAAGGAAGGTTTGTCAGTATACTCGTAGATAAATTGAGAGAAGATCATCGAATTAATCAATAATATCAATGTGTCTAGAATCACTAGAATGAAAAAGATTTTTCTGTGTTTCTTATTCTTTTTCTGTTAAATCTTTTGTTTCTGTTGATATGTCATTGTTTTCAATGTGAAAGTGAAACAGCGTGTGGCAAGTTTCGTTTGATGTTTTTTTTTGCTCTTATAGGTTTATATTTAGATTCAGTAATAACCTCTAAAACATGGTGTGTGTCCCATGCTTCCTTACGAAAATACGGTAGTTTCAAATTCCAACTGCCGCCACTGGAGTAAAGGCCGCTTTACCGTTCGCAATTTTTCTTGCCGGCAAGAAAAATTGCAGCAAATTTTATTGATCGCATGCGTATTTATGTTTGTTTGTGCAATTTCTTGCAGATAAAAATGTCAAGCCCTGTGCTAGATTATTGCGGCTATCTGCAATTTTACGTGTTGCCAACTGTTTGACATAACCTCAACGTTGAACGCTGTGCCCTCGTTTGTATTGTGTTTTGTGACATCTAAAATTTCTGCATTTTGTGGTTTTCTGAATTTTCTCTTACTGAGATTGATTTAATCATGTCTATTTAAATCTTTTTGTAGCAACTGAGTGCATCACTTATACACGGTGGAGACTTTAACTGGAATATATTCGCTAGCGGGGTGGTGCATGATTTTTCAAAACATTCCCGAGACACGTCAACTTTTAAATGTATTTACCTACATTTTGCAAGTAATGTGAAAAAATATAGCCCTTCAGGGGTGGCTGAAACCACCCTCGACATGATTTTTTCAAATGCAATCCTATGGCTTGTGACCCCTCATTGTAAAGCTGGTGGAAAGAGGAATCCAACGCACTGATCAAATTTTAATTTTTAGTATGTTTGTAGGGTTGCATACAATTAAAACAATTTAAAAATTAAATTTATTTTCAACGTAACAATTGTTCAAAATGTGCACCATTCACTTGTTGGCAGCATCCCAGTCTGTGGTAGGTTTCGTCCCTTACATTATGCAACATTTGCGGTGTTATTTTTCCGATTTCCCTCTCTTATCCTTTCCTGCAGATCTGCTATGTTGTTGGGTTCTGAATGTAAACCCTACTTTTAAGATGTCTCCACAAAAAGAAATCCAGTGGTGTAAGATCTGGAGATCTTGCTGGCCACTCAATATTACCTCGCCTCCCAATCCACCTACCGGGAAAAATTCTGTCCAGATACTGACGAACAATGGCAGCATAGTGTGGTGGGGCCCCATCTTGCTGAAACCATAACCTCTCGTCGGTCAAGTTAGGGTTTAAAGGGTTTGGAAATAAATGACATAGCACTGGCATTAGTTCGTGCTGGAGTCAACGCAAGTATATTGCTACATTAAGAGTGTCATCAAAGAAAAATGGTCCTACAATTCTATCTTGTATTATTCCGGCCCACACATTAGTTTTCTGTGGGCGCTGAGTATGAAGTTCCCTCATCCAATTGGGGTTCTCTTCAGCCCAGTAACGACAATTTTGGCGATTTAAGTGCCCATTTAATGTAAAAGTAGCCTCGTCAGAGAAAACTATCCACTCTAAAGATAACTGGTTTTGATCAATACAAGTCATCAATAAATCGCAAAATTCCAGTCGTCGATCTGGATCATCTTCAAGTAGCCCTTGCACAGCTTGCACTTTATATGGGCGTTTTTTCTCATATTTAAGTATTTTTAAAACTGTTTTGTGATTAAGATTACTATCACGGGCAAGTTGACGGGCTGGAGTGATTGGATTTTCTTCTAGAGCAATCAACAAATTCAACTTCGTGTCGTCATCAACAACAGCCTGCCTCTTACTCGGTACTTTCCTGACATGACCCATCTCTCGATATTGTGCCTCAATTTTACTAATGGTACCTTGATTTAGTGGTGGCAAGTCAGGATGCGTTTCTCGAAACAAGCGAACAACTTCGCATTGAGTTCGCGCCCTATCACCATATCCAATCATCATCAAAATTTCGATTTTTAGTGATTCAGTTAAATAAGACATTTTCACCAATTTGAAATAACACTTCGTTTCAAACTCTGAATACAGCATACAAACTAAATTACTCTTTGCGGCCGTGTAAAAACACTAGCAAAAAATAACAAATATCAGTTGTGGCAAAAAATTGCTTGGATTTTTTTTGTGGGGACATATGAAAAGTAAGGTTTACATTCCAAAACTAAACAACACACATTTTGAGTACGAAATTGTTGCGTTAAAAATAAATTAAACTGTAAAATTACGTTTTAATTGTATGCAACCCTACAAACATACTAAAAATTAAAATTTGATCAGTGCGTTGGATTCCTCTTTCCACCAGCTTTACAATGAGGGGTCACAAGCCATAGGGTTGCATTTGAAAAAATCATGTCGAGGGTGGTTTCAGCCACCCCTGAAGGGCTATATTTTTCACATTACTTGCAAAATGTAGGTAAATAGATTTAAAAGTTGACGTGTCTCGGGAATTTTTTGAAAAATCATTCATCACCCCGCTAGCGAATATATTCCAGTTAAAGTCTCCACCGTGTATTTGCAAACCGTTACTCAAATTAGCAATGAAAATTGCAAACTGTAAAATAACACCGAAATCTCTTGCGCTATAAAAATTGCAGCAAGAACAATTGCGAACTGTAAAGGCCGCTTAAGGAGTTTTACTGAAACCTGAAATTGTATTGTTGAAAATCGACATTGGAGTATTTCTGGACAATCGAGTTTTTTCACTATTTGTATTTCTTTTTTTCAGGTGAGCACCCCTAAGCGTGATGTCCTGGACTGGATTCGGCGAGTTGGCAACCGTCTCCGCTTATAATTCAGAAATAATATGTTAAATAAGAGAATTAGATTTGAATAAGATTAGATAAAGGTAAGGCGGTGGAAAGTTGGAATGCATTCGGGCTATGTAAATTTCGCGTGGAGTTCGCGGTGTGAGTCTATTAACGAAACTTTACGGGCATGGGGGCGACATCGTTTTGCACGCGAACGAAATGTACATGTAACCCTAGGATCTGAGAGGTTCTGCAACGTTTGCGAAGTTCGGATTGCTCAGATAGAATAAGGAAAAAAGATAAAAGGCAGTTTTAATAGTTGAGAAACAGAATAGAACAGTTGAATCAAAAACTTTGTTCAAGTTAAATACTGCTGTGATGGATTATTTTCGGTGTTTCCATTTTCCATTTTCTGTTGCAAGCATTTGTTATTTAAGGGGTAACACTACCTTGTGGGGTCAAAATCAAGGCTCATTTTCTCGAATTAATTGTAGAAAGGTAAAACAATTTATTGCAATTCGGTTTTTTAGATATCATTACACACCTCTTAAAGTACACAAAAATATCAAGTCATTTAAAAACAAAATGGTGGCACAACAGCTCTCGGAGTGAAACATTTTTTATGACCTCCCTGGCCATAAACCTATTAGTCGCATTTGTGCAAAAACCAAAAAAGATTTTGAAATTACATCGAAAAGTCTAGTGAAAAAATATTAGTGATTTTTTGTCAGTATAATATATTCTTTTGTGAGCGAAAATCTCGGGTTTTGAGCCGAATAAGCGTCATTTGCAGGAAATTTTGATTTACTTCTTCAATTTCAAAAAATCTGCAGCTGAGGCGTATCGATTGCTTGTAGAAACATATGGTGAGGCTGCCTTGTGTGTGAGAGAAGTTGTCGTGAGTAGTTTCAAAAGTTTAAGAATGGTGAATTTAACATCGAAGACAAAGAACGTAGCGGAAGGCCGAAAGTTGCTCAAACCGAACGAAACCATTAATGGGGCTGTCTACCGAACACAATTGATGAGATTGAGTCGAGCACCCACTACTACTCCAGACACGACTTATTCTCCTGCATGATAAAGCTCGTCCACATGTTGCGGCGCCGGTCAAAACCCATTTGGAGACACTCAATTGGGAAGTTTTACCGCACCCGCCGTATTCACCAGATATTGCTCCTCTGATTTCCATTTGTTTCGATCGATGGTGCATGACCTGTGTGAGCAACACTTCACACCATATGAAGATACCAATAATTAGGTCGATTCGTGGATAGATGCAAAAGATGAAGCATTCTTCCGACGCGGTATCCGTATGCTATAAGAAAGATGGGAAAAAGTAGTGGCAAACGATGGACAATACTTCGAATAAAACATTAGGTACTGTCCTTTCACAATAAATTCCCAATTTTTTATTAAAAACGGCGGAAACTTATTTGTACAAAACATGTGTATATTAGCTTCACTAGGTTGCAACGTATTTCTTTTAAAAATAAATCCATAACTTCAATTTTTTTCTATTCGCTAAACATCATTCTTGTTTTAAACAATTAGATAGCAATAAATATAAATTATTGAAATATGGCTCAATACTATTTAAATGACAGTTGTTCTTCTTTTTTATTTTTCGTTCTTCTTTTTTCTTCTTGTCCAGTCGTCAATGGTAGCTGCGATCCGTTGTCGCTAATTACTTTCTAAATAAAATATGTATGTCTAGACCTTCTCAAGCAAACATATACATATTAGATATTTCTGAAAAGGCAAAATATCGAGGAAACATAATATGCAATGATATATAGGGTGTCCCATTAAAAAAACACAACTGTGGTTCAGTTTTATGATCCCTGATGTTCAATTGTTTTTTCTTATATCGTGTTATAAAAATTTGTGTAAAGCTCTATAAATATTATCTGAAGAACTTTTTTCTAATTTTAATAATAAACTCGTAATAACTTTGTAGAAATAATTGTGGAAAGTTTGATGTTTTTTGTTGATATTTAAATGATATATGTCGCGACCTGCCAAATCAAGCATAAACATATTATATATTTTTGAAAAGAGAAAAATTCAAAAGAATCGGAATATGCATTAATGTACAGGGTGTTAAAAAAACACTACTTTGATTCAGTTTTATGATTCTGTAGGCTCAATTGTTTTTTCTCACATCGTGTTGTAAAAATTTATGCAAAACTCTATAACTTCTGTCTGAAGAACTATTTTCTAATTTCAGTATCTAATAAACCCCACAATAACTTGTCGAATTATAAAAACTAACCCTGTACATATGTATATAGGGCATTTCACGCCAAATAAATGAGGTCAGAAAAAATTTCAGTTTGAAACATATCACAATCGATAGTAGTTGCTAAAAAACTAACTTCCCTAAAATTTTAGATTTTTTGAACCACAAGGAGAGGGATGGTGAGGGTGAGAAAATATAAATTTTTTGTTTCGACTCTAAAATTTCTCGGTAAGAAAATGAAAAAAAATTAAAAAGAAGGTTGTAATGGTTTTCGATGTTTTTTTTGCGTCGAATACGATAAAATTATTTTCAAAATTATTGGGGGTAGTTTTTACCCTTATTTTGAGGATTGAAAGTTTAAAATCGAAATTTCGAAAAGTATGACACGATTTTTTTTTCAATTTGTTTTAAACTTCTTTCTTTTTTTTTTGTACTTTCGATTAATTTTTAATTCATAATGGGCGTCGACCAGGAACTGGCTCAAAAAACGGTCCAAAGGTGAAAAAACGTGGTTTTAGCGTATTTTCTCATCCTGTGAGATAGTAAATTGCAAGTGAATAATATATTCCAATGTTTTTGGGGTCGCTGATTACGAATCTAATGTCAGATTTTCAAAAAAACAAAATGGCGGATCCAGTATGGTAGTCAACTTTTAAAAAATGGCTAAATTTTGAAATTTAAAAAAAATACCATCGTATTCTACGGGAAATTTTCTACGTATTTTTATCGTATTCAAGGCAAAAAAAAACACATCGAAAACCATTGCAACCTTCTTTTTAATTTTTTTTAATTTTTTTATTGAGAAAGATGAAATTTTAGTCGAAACAAAAATTTGTATTTTCTCACCCTCACCATCCCTCTCCTTGTGGCTCAAAAAAAATCTAAAATTTTAGGGAAGTTAGTTTTTTAGCAAGTAGGTACTATCGATTGTGATATGTTTCAAACATATTTTTTTTTGACCTCACTTAATTGGCGTGAAATGCCCCATATATAGGAATTGACGATGTACTCTATTAATGTGGCACATATAACAGTCTTCCAGTCGCGTTAAGACCGGTCCTGGAATCTATTATTAACCTAGGTTCTCTACTTATTACTTAGTAAATCGTCAGTTTAAAGGTGATATTCATTAACCAACATCAAGCCAATTCTTAAAAAACCTGCTAATTTTCTAAAAACAAACGACGAAAAAAACTTATTTCGAGAAGCTTCAAAGTTAAAAGTAATATTACTTTTATCTTATAGGCTAAGTAGAATGTAGTGCCTTGTCAGTTAAAACGACTTCTTAATTTACTTGTCAGTCACTCCGAAAAACAAAACATTAACGAATTAGCACTGAGCGAAATAATTGTGTCTCTGATATGCAGCGTGACAACTAAAACCATCCAGCCTGCTCCTCTTCATTAGGCCCTTCACTCGTTTGCCAGCGAGCATTTTCGCTAAATAAATATATTCGTCTGGCCCAGCACAATAAAGCGCGCATCAAGGCCTGGGCACACAGAGCGGTATGCTCGCTACGTTCGCTATGTTCGCTATATGCAGTAAAAATAGTCCCCCTTGTTTTAAACGATGTGGCCATACAGACTGTAAAGTGTGCGTACAAACCTGCACAGGCATGCGGTGAGAAGCTTGACCGCATACACGTGCGCCAGACTGGTGTCGGTTTTTTGACGCACATCAAATAAACATACGTGTGCGTTCGCGCTCAATTTGGACGGGTTTTTGTGCCGTTCTAGTTTAAAGCGAGACTAGTGCGGAGTTGTTGACATATTTATATGTATTTGTGGCTGGACGCTGGACAATGAAGTGGTCAAATGAACAGTGTATGGAATTAATAGATCTATATGAAGAAATCCCTATATTACGGGATCCAAAACATAAGTCTTATTATTCAAAAAACGAAGAAAGGGGATACATGGGAAACAATTTCAAAAGAATTAAGTATGGAAACTTAATGTTATAGCTAGGCGCTCTATAGCAGATATGGCCTTTCTTAACACTGATGGATGTTTTTTCATTATTTTGGAGCCTATTTTACTTAAAAGGTACTCAGTCTTCTAATCACATACGTACAAAGTTTTGAAATTGTCCGGTATTTGGTTCTAAAGCCAAATCTACCAATAAATTGGAGCTCATATGTCGAGTGCTTCTTTTAAATAAATGCGTCATCCACCATCGTCTATTTTTCTTATCTTTTTTCTTTTTTTAATAAACTACTAATGACTACAAATGCGGGACTGACCATAAACAACTCTTTAGACATTTTTACCACGCATGGATGGAGCGATTTGAGCACGCACGCATATGCGGCGATAAAAGCGCGAATGGATTGAGTACGCACGCATATGCGTAGCTTCTCACCGCATGCGTGTACGCCCCTTTAGATGCGTAGCCGAGATGTTTGATTTCTGGCTATATTTTTGCAACGTCGCCGAAGACGCGCGGGAACAGATGCATTTCACGTGTGCTGCAAGTACTGTTAAAGTAGTTTCTAACATATTATACCCACATTATGGAGCAATTAATCAATTGTTTTATTAAGTGCTGTTATTCACCGTACTTTTTCCTCTTTTTGTTGACATCGTATATCCAAAATCTTTTGCGTTTCTTTTTTTACACAACGAAAACAGCAATACTGATTCATCATCAGTACTATCACTCTCCCACGGCAACCGGTATGGTAACATGTTTGTGGGAAACTAAAGATCTTGTACTTACTATTTTTTGATGTGGCCATATTTCATAGCAAACAAAGCGAACATAGCGTACACATTAGGGTGGACCTTAATATTATTTTTTCGTTTTTTCTCAGCGGGCCGGGTGAAAATCAGTTCTGGGTACCTAAAAACTTATGCGGAAACCAAAATTGCCGTGATCGGAACCTTTTTTCCCGTGCCGCAAAGCGCCGGAAGTTTCTTATGGGATTTACATGTTAAAAATCACTGAAAACGTTCGATACGCTCAAAAACTATGAAAATCATCAAATCTGATAGTCGCAAGGATATTTTTCCATGTATTTTGTCCTCCTGAATCAGATAGAATCGTCAGATTTCGTTTATTCGTTGAGTGAAAAAAAATTATGAGCGAAAAATTGCGAAAAAAACACCAAATTAAAATAAAAAAATTTGAAAAAAAGACGAAAAAATTTATTATGGTGATCGTACCTGACTCTGAGGAGTATTAAGCATATCATGATTCAAAAGTAGAGGTAAAAACCTACCATTTTACGTCTGGTTGAAGTCTGTAGGTGCCTCTGAACCGGAGTTACGATCATTTCAAATCGTACGCAAAATTCTGGAGCGTATATGGCGGAAGACGATTTTTCTGTTTTTTCAATCCTGATTCTCAAACGATAGATTCTCCTGCATCGACTTGCATAATTTAATGGTAGTATGAAATGCTCCATATCATACGAATAATTCATCATCTTAATATAGGATTACCTTTAACTTGAAGTCATTTTACGTTGATTAAAAGAAGGGTTATTCAAGCTTGAGCAAACGAAAGAACAGAAGAATGAATTCTCGAAAAAATACGGTTATTCTCTTAAAGTTGGTAGCTTCATTCGCTCTGACATTAGCCGCGGAAATTTCTTCGTATTACTACCAACTTCAAGAGAAGTCGAGAGAATTTGACTTAATTAAGTCAATTCAATTGATTTAATTACTAAATTGTACAAATAAAAACGGTTTAAATTAATTTAGTGTTTGTTTACATTCGTGTGTTTACGTCCGAATCACTCGGATCGCTTGGAGCGCTCGAATCAAAAACGCGTGTTCGGGTGAACTGCTCAGATTGCTCGGATCGCTCCGAGGCGTATTCCCGAACGAATCTATTCAAACGACCACTTTACGACCGTCGCCAATTTCAATTCTTCTCTTCGAAACTTCTTCTCTCTCGACTTCTCTTGAAGTTGGTAGTAATACGAAGAAATTTCCGCGGCTAATCTCAGAGCGAATGAAGCTACCAACTTTAAGAGAAAAACCGTATTTTTTTTCGAGAATTCATTCTTCCGTTCTTTCGTGTGCTCAAGCTTGAATAACCCTTAAACTACTCGATAAAGCACATAACATAGAGATTTGTATTACTACCCGATTATACCGAAGTATGATGCTAACGTTACAAGTACGTGTACGAACGTCGGACACTATAGTATGTTCCAATCCGAAATTCTCTTATAATCAATGTAAAATGACTTCAAGTTAAAGGTAATATTATATTAAAATGATGAACTATTCGTATGATATGGAGCATTTCATACTACCGTTAAATTATGCAAGTCGATGCAGGAGAATTTATCGTTTGAGAATCAGGATTGAAAAAACAGAAAAATCGCCTTCCGCCATATACGCTCCTGAATTTGCGTACAACTTGACATGATCGTAACTCCGGTTCAGAGGCACCTACATAGTTCAACCGGACATCAAATTGTAGGTTTTTACCTCTACTTTTGAATCATGATATGCTTAATACTCCTCAGAGTCAGGTACGATCACCATAATAAATTATTTCGTCTTTTTTCAAAATTTTTTAGTTTAATTTGGTGTTTTTTCGCAATTTTTCGCTCATAATTTTTTTCACAACGAACAAACGAAATCTGACGATTCCATCTGATTCAGGAGGAAAAAATACATGGAAATATATCCTTGCGACTATCAGAATTGATTATTTTCATAGTTTTCGAGCGTATCGAACGTTTTCAGTGATTTTTAACATGTAAATCACATAAGAAACTTCCGGCGCTTTGCGGCACGGGAAAAAAGGTTCCGATCGCGGCAGTTTTGGTTTCCGCACAAGTTTTTAGGGACCCAAAACTGATTTTCACCCGGCCCGCTGAGAACAAACGAAAAAAAATATATTAAGCTCCACCCTAGTACACATTGTTTATAGCGAACATAGCATAGCTTTCTGTGTGGCCCTGCCTTCAAGCGCTGCGTCGCTAAGAGCATCAGGACGTCGCCGTCGCGGCCACGTCTAAAAGTTCGCGAGGTGCGCTGCGTGTTTTCGTGTCGCGGCAAAAAAGGACGTCGGCCCTTTTGTCCCGCGAGATGGCGCCCATTAATTAAGGGGCCGCGCCCATCCCGCCGCTAATTGTTAAATGCGGCGGAAGCGTCACTCAGATGTCGCCGACGACTTAATTTAAAAGTTTCGGCCGCCAGGCGTCAGAAACTTCTTTATGGAGACGTTTTAGCCGACCGGTCGCCTACACACCGGCCAGATTTTTGCCTCTTCGCGTGTTATTTGCGACGCGAATTATTGCGTTGACAATCAAGTCGGGGGTGTACGAAAGTTGGGAAGTCACTTAGCGGGGACTGTCTTCTAATTTGGATTAAAAGTTCGCAGAATAATGATTTGCCGTTGAATTTACCGACATTACTCTCAGGATTAACCAAATAACGCCCAAACGGACACATTTTTTCGTGCTTTTTGGAGCGTCAATCTCGAAGGGAAATTAATGAATTCATTCAATAAAAACCACTTATCTTAATGTTTTCGGATGTGATCTTTCGATTTCCGGGGTCAGAATTGTAATAAAATGCTCTAGAAAAAAAATATGGCTGACTTTATGGAGAAAAGTACTGAAAATATGGGGATATTTTTTTTTATTTTTTTTTTAGTCCAAAAAGTACTCTAACCTTCTCCGGATTGTGGAGGGAGGTGGAGGCAATAGTTGGACTTGATGATAGGATTTTTTTGCTGACCTCAACTGACTCTAATCTTTTCAAAATAGCGGACATTGCATAAAATCTCACGAAATATGAATTTTTCTCTAGTATTAACGAGAAAATAATGTTATTGTGAGTTTTTCTTGATCCACAGTTTCACCTTTTTTGATTCACATTTCACAGTTGTTGATCACACATTTTCCTCAATCGAAACAATTGTACAGAATATATTTAACTAAATTTTCAATTTTCAATGATGGCGGATTCAAAATGGCGGCCAGATTTCTCCTTTTCCTATGTCATTTCATGTTTTAGTAACATTTAGAGTTATTCCTGGTGAGAAAAGTCTGATATCCAAGATGGCGGATTCAATATGGCGGACATCATTCTTGAAAATTCAAAATTTGAAAACGGAAAAATTACGTCATATTTTACGTAGAATTCTGATGGAAAATGTCCTAAAAACGTGAAAAAGATTGAGATCTTTTTCATAAAAATGCGTTCTATCTGAGTAAAAATTATTTGTGATTCTAACCTCAAAACGAGTTTTTTTTTCCCGGTGTTGAGGTTCTCATGATGAATTAATGAGAATTATATATTATGCACTTATGGAAGCTCGGGCGCAAACTACTCTCCGGAAGTACACAGCCTACTTGTTTTTCGTGGTGCATATACGATTTTTTTCTCACACCCATCAGAAAGTACGTTCTATGTACTATTCTATGAATAAATATGCGAGTAAGTTCCGGAAAAAAAATCGTCAATGCGCCCGAATTTAAAATATATATTTTCTATTTATATGCGGAGAAGTTCCGAAAAAAAAAATTCCTCAATGCGCCTACATCCCTAAGTGCATAATATATAATTTTTCAAATTTTGAATTTTCAAGAATGATGTCCGCCATTTTGAATCCCCCATCTTGGATTTCAGACTTTTTTTCACCAAGAATAACTCAAAATGTTACTAAACCATGAAATGACAGAGGAAAAGTATAATTACAAACGCCTATTTACTTTTTATAATGAAAAACGCGCCATTTCTTGAGAAATCCGGCCGCCATTTTTAATCCGCCATCATTGAAAATTGAAAATTTAGTCAAATATATTCTGTAGTATTATTTTGATTGAGGAAAATTACTGTGGATCAAGAAAAACTCACAATAACATTATTTTCTCGTTAATACTAGAGAAAAATTCATATTTCATGAGATTTTAAGCAGTGGCCGCCATTTTGAAAAGATGTCAGTTGAGGTCGGCAAAAAAAATCCTATCATCAACTCCAACTATTGCCTCCACCTCCCTCCACAATCCGGAGTAGGTTAGAGTACTTTTTGGACTAAAAAAATAAAAAAAATAAAAAAAAAAAACAAATTTTCAGTAGTTTTCTCCATAAAGTCAGCCATATTTTTTTTCTAGAGCATTTAGTCACAATTCTGAAACCCCGGAAATCGAAAGATTACATCCGAAAACATTAGGATAAGTGGTTTTTATAGAGTGAATTCATTAATTTCCCTTCGAGATTGACGCTCCAAAAAGGACGAAATATTGTGTCCGTTTGGGCGTTAATGGGGTGAATAGCGTAGAAATGTCATCGGTTAAATTAGGTAACGTAATTTTAATACCCTATTCCACAAAAAAAACAAAAACAGACAACTATTTTCATCTTAATAATTGTTCAAAATGTTCACCCTACGTTTCCTAATAATTAACGTTGGCCGAAATGTACGCATCATAATATAATACATGTACCTAATATAAGAAATTAATTAATATTAATTTTAGTAACAAAAGCCAATAAATTCACACATAAATTTATGACAAGATATGTATGTAAAACTTACCCACTTAATTGAATTGAATTGACGGCGTAAATTGGTTAACAGTACTATCACGAACTCTAGAAAATTCGTAAAAACTTTGTAGCATAAGATATATTTCTAGAGTTATCTCCGAGAGTCTTGTTCGCTATGGTGACAATAAAAGGTGTGCAAATTAAGTAAAAGACTGGCAACATAGCGCCCGATCTAGCAACACTGCGCAGACGGGACTTGGCAGGGCGGTAGGTTAACATGTAATGCACCTTCAGTACAAGTTTGAACTTGTTAGAATCATTTGTCTGTTCTTTGTGACTCTTTTCGTAAACCCGTTTTTTCTAGTGCATTTTAAAAATAAGTGACATGTGATCAACGGTGTGCTATCAGGTTTTACTTCAAACTTGGACACAGCGCAACGGATACTTTTGCAAAACTTCAACACGCCTACGGAGACAGTGTTTTTTCAAGAGCTCAGGTTTCTCGGTGGTTTAAGGCATTAGCAGAAGGAAGAGAGTCGATTGAAGATTAACCACCCAGCGGAATCTTCAAGAACCGGATGAAAATGTCGATAGAATACGGGATCTTGTGCGTTCAAATCGTCGGTTGACGACAATAATGATCAGGGAAGAGTTAAATTTGAATCACATCACTGTTCATCAGATTTTGACTTACGAATTGGGGACGAGAAAAATCTGCGCAAAAATGGTTCCAAAAAACTTTTGGCAAGGACAAAAGGACATCAGGAGAGAAAGGTGTCTTGACTTTTAGGAATCGATTGAAAATGATCCCCATTTTATGGAACATGTCATTACTAGTCCAAGACCCAAAAAAGCAAGAATGAACAACTCGAATATCAAATGCATGTTGATTTGCTTTTTTTGATGGCCAGGGAATTGTCCACAAAGAGTTTGTGCCTCCAGGCCAAACAGTAAATCAATACTTTTACAGAGAGGTTCTTGAAAAACTTCGAAAAAGGGTCATGCGTGTGAGACCAAACATCAAGAATAACTGGATGTTGCATCACGACAATGCGCCTTGTCACACAACCATTTCAGTAAACGAGTTTCCTGCCAGTAAAAACATTCCTGTGGCTCCTCAGCCCCTCTATTCATCTGACTTGAGTCCTTGTACCTTTTTTCTCTTCCCGATATTGAAAAATCACTTCAAGGGACGTCATTTTGGGACCATAGAAAACTATCAAATGGCTGTAACCGACCAGCTGAAGGCTATTCCAGTATATGAGTTCCAGCACTGCTATGAAGAATGGAACAACCGTCTCCAGTGATGTGTAGCTTCCTAAGGAAGTTATTTTGAAGGAGGCTAATAATAAAAGAGTCTATTATGAAATTCTTCTCTCAGATTGCCTAATCATAGAACCATATTTTTGGATATTGATTAACAAAAAATTTAGTGGAATCAGCATTTCTGAAACACAACTGCTAACTGTACAATTTTTGACAAGCGTAAAGAATCTAACCGTTTTCTGGCGGCTATAGCCAATTTAGCTTTTCACGGTTAATAAAATCGTATTTGGAGCAATACAAACATAATTTTATTTGTCACAACAGAATGGAAGTCTTATCTTGAGAGCTGAATAAAAATCCTATAGGGGGTTCCTATTAAAAGAGGGTTTTGGTACGGTTCTGATTAAAATCTCAATTTGGTTTTCCTTTGACAGCACTATAAATATAAAATTGCAATCTTTAAATCTGCTGTCCAAGACAGTGTTATTAAAATTTTGGCTTCGAAATAGAGGACCAATGTTCAGCTAAAGAAACTTGTTTTTTTCGCTGAGTACAAATGATGCGCCACAAAATGTCATCTGCTTATCAACCCGGATAAACCGAACAAGAGAAAAGATAAGTTCACACCTGCAGAGGTGATGCACGCGACAAGGGACGGGATATTTTTAGGTTTTGCGCTGAAAAAGTTTGGAAACGACCCGTTTTCGCGAGCAAAGATTCTGAACGTTTAAAACAATCCAGTGTCGAGTTTCAGAAACGCGCATTATTTATGAGTCTGAGGACTTGCGAATTGCGTTGACAGTTTGTCGCTGTATGAAAGTTTGGGAATTTACTTAAAGGGGCCCGCCTCGCGTCGCTTTCCACAAGTCGATAAAAACTTCCCGGCTGTTTAGGCGTACGGAAATTTAACGAGCATTAGCGGTGAGGGGGATTCGTTCATTCATTGGCTGCATCTTAAGGGGTAACACCACTGTAACAGCCCAAAAAAAAAAAACACTTTTTTTGACGATTTCTTTTCGGATTGAAGGAAAGGTAGTAAGAAAAAACGCTTTAAAGGCGGAAAACCCTTTACAATTTCACAAAAATCATTTTTTTGCTAATTTCGAAAGTATAATATATTAATAGTATACTGGAAAGCCGAAAAATCTGGATATTTTGAATATTTACGGAGTTATCGCATATATTCGAGAACGCCGGGGCTCTACCTCATACCACATACCGTAAACTAGCGAGTCATGTAGCCGGAACTCTTGGGGTAGAGTAACATTTCTTTCATAATAATTTTTGTGAAAAAAAAACAAGCTCTTCGAGGAGGCTGAAGGTTTATTATATGCACCAGGAATCGCTGATTGATCAGTTAGTCACTAAAACTAATAGCTTTAATGTATTGGAACTTTGAACGCGATTATCTCGGAACTGTATTTTCAAAAACTGCTTGTGCTGTAACTCAAAAAGTTATTGATCGATTTGCGCTGAAATTTTGAGAGACTTTTGTCTATATTAATTATCGGAAGAATGTACATAAAGTTTCAAAGATATCGCGTAATTACATTACTTTTTTTGGGATAAAAATTTATCGAAAAAATAGTCTAAATTTTGAACATTTAATTAAACAGCCTACTTAATTCCTGCTTTTATACTTTTTTTATAATTTAATAGGTTTATCCTTCCCTTGCACATGTCAATTATAGAAAAAAAATTGTTTGTGGTTTCCGATCAATAGAAAAATTAAGACAAATGCAGCACTTTTCGATGTCAAGACAAATATGCCTGAAGAAATACCTTGTAAAGCCGCCATTTTGTTGAACAAAAAAAGAAAAAAAATGTTTTTTCTACTCTTCAAAGTTGTAATAAAATTATATTAAAACTTTAAAATGATGTGATGATTTTATCACCTTTAAAAAAACTGCCCCCATTTTTTTCAATATTTTTTTGCAGCCTTATAATTATTTGGAAAATTATAAAAAAAATGTGTAATGTAAACCTAATTAGGAGCTTTCATGTCGCTTTGGTTTCATTCAAATATCTATCACAGTTTCATAGAAAAATAATTTTGTTAGGGGTTTCAACCCCCATTTTCCAAAAACGAATGAAGTTAGGGTTTTGATAATTGGCTAAAAATTATTTTCAACAACTAGCAATATAATAAAGGCACCAATGTCAACAAAGACGCCAGTGCAGATTTAATATGGAAACCCAGTGAGACCTCATGTTCTACCAAAAAAGTTTACAGAGATATAAACTGAAACCACTTAAGAAAAGCGCAAAATGGGTCCCATTAAAAACTCAACTGTATAAGTTACGGCTAATAGAATTTATTTAACGTCTATATTAAAATGACATCTAAATTTATAAGTGGTTTTAACCACGCCATAACTCTTGAGACATATCGCTCTGTCAAAAATACCCAAATCTATTTGTACGTACAAGTTATACAATCTGCTGCAAAGTGCAGCTGTTATAATAACGAAGAGAAATTGTCACGTGGAGTTTTACTGAAGATAAAACTTGATTTTATTGTCGCAACTCGCTGGTTCATCGCTGCCTAGATTTTAATAAATTAATGGCGCTCCTTAGCGATCGTAGTAGCCTCTAATTAAATAATTGGTGCTTATATCAAAGTCTAGAGCAGCAATTCTCCGACTAGTTGGCTCTTGGTAATGCAAATTTTATGTTCCGCTTTGCATAGCGTGATGAGGATTCATTAAGGGGATCCCTCTTCCCGATTCTTCGTTTTAATTTAGCAAATTAAAGGAAATCTGGAAAATTAAGTAGTTACCAAACACGACTTTCTGGATAATAAATGGAGATAAGCTCGTGGCGGCGGGGTGGCATTATTCTTTTGGGTATCTCGTATTTTTTTACAGAAATATGAATATTACTTTGTTCGTTTGTTTGTAAGCACAAGTCTGCTTATATTCTTAAAATTGGAATTAAATTACATATTGAAGGACTTTCTCCCATGTTTGACAAGATATTCAATTTATCAAAATAAATGCACTATAAAAAATCGCAGTGCATTGAAACTCACTGGATCAGGATTTCTTTGAGGTGCTTTACGGTTGAAAAGTTGCAGTCACTATGCTTGGTCTATCCATTCTTTGCAAAGTTATGCCAAGTTATGCAAATACCCTAATTATGCAATTTTTTACTTCTATTTCAATCAACAATTTCGCTTCGGATTTTTTTTTTAACAAAAACTAATCAAACTTGTAAAGGGTACTTTGCAGTTTTCAAAACCCTACTTTAATTTTCTCTACATTCATTATTTCCCGACTAATTGATTACCAAAGTCACAAACGACTTGTTTGCTTTGAACCGCGATAACTCAGCGAAAAATCATCGTACAGGGCTTGAAAAGAGGTCAAACTGAGGATAATTAAATTATCTAAAAGAGGTTTATGATGAGATTATCGAAAACAAATATTGGAGTCCATGGACCTTTTACGAGACCAGCAAAAATTTTTGATTTTTTTTTCGATGCTTTTCTTATGATTAGAGCCGGCTAAACAGCGCGGCGGCCCACAAAGTTTTCACACATCTCAACGTAAATAACAGGGTAAGTTTAACCTATCTCTTTATAAATTGCAACAGTTTATTGTTTTCATGAATTTTGTTTTTGCACATACAAGTAGTAAGTAGCATGACGCGTACGATTATGGCCCGCCGCCCGGACCTGCCGGCTTTACTTATGATTTTTCAAAAACTGACACTAAAAAAAATTAAACTCAAGCTCCTCACTTTCTTTGAAGCCTCACTTGGAGAAACCTGGAAAAAAGAAAGAAAGTTTTACTTATTGTTATATCAGGCAGTGGTACTCTTAATTCTTAAACAAATAATTTATCCTCATAAGACAGGCGACTAAATTTGTACTTTATATGATACTCAACAGTATCATTTCAGGTTCGAATATTTATTTCAGTGTCATGAAAATTTTATATAAAAAACTGCTACACTCGCCAATTACCTCCATTATAATTTTGTATAGTTCAAATTCAACGTTCAAATAATGACTTATGTAAGTAATATGGTACACTTTCAATAATTATTACCCTCCTATACCACTCAAAACACTCAAAAAAACCCGGCAAGGATAACGGCACTTTCCAACGAAAATTTCCAAAACACAACAATAAAAGCACATTAAATTTTGTAGGTTAGGTTGTAGGTTCATGAAATCAAATCGCTTCCAATGCGGTCGATTTAACAACACAAGTGAAAAATTCGCTTTTTTTCACTTTTTTCAGGTTAATACTGAGGATGAAAAATTAAAAAAAAAACATGACATAGCCTTGTAGGAAATTTATTCCAGATTCTGAAACTGCCATTCAATTTTCTGTGCGATGACTAGTTGCTGAAATATCGATGGTTAGGCCAAAAGGATCCTTTTGCATTCAAAGTCGGATATCTCCGGGACAAATTACCGTAGAGAAAAATTTAGAAAAGGAAATTGAAGCTGAATAAACATGCTATGAGGTCTATACCATGGTTTCACTATGAAAAATTCTTCCAAGCCGGTGGACCGAGAAAGGAAATGCAAAAAATTTGCAATTTTTTTTTTCGTATTATTCCTTAGAATTGCTCGATAACTGTCGATCCTAAGAATTTTCGGCCAAGAGATCTGAAAACTGGAATCTTTGAGCTTCAAAATGCATTTTATATCATCTCGATACGACCATTTTTAACATAAATATAGGCCTTCAAAAATCACTAAAAAGTTTACAATATTTTTTTGCTCCCTTAATTGTTTGTAGTAGTTTATTTGTTTTTGTTTTTTGTCCTTATTTCTCGCTTCTTTGCCTTCCACAGCAACTGGCTGCAACACTTAACTAAATTGCGTAACATGAATTTTTGAACACCCCCTACATCCACAAGCTGACGATTACATATGCCGTGTCTACATGAAAAAAACACGGGTTCTCTCTGGGCTCACTCAGACCTCTCTCCTTACTTGTTGACTTTGACGCTGATAAGGAGTGATAGGTATAGGTAGGGTGCGGCGCTACATACCAGAGTAAAGTATCTCAAACTATTCGCATCAACCTACCTAGAGCAACGTCTGCCGACAGGGGAATGTTTGAGCTATTCGAAAAGCTGGAGGCTGCCACTGAGGTTCTGTGTTCAAGGACACAATTTTTGAAGGAAGTGGAAGGGATTGAATGTGTGTAATTAGTGAAGTTAGCATACGACGACGTAACACATTAGGCAATTCGCGCAGCACGTGCTGAGGGATCGCCTCAGTTCTTATTTATTGCAGTAGTCCCGTAATAGCTAGTGCTGTTGTATAACCTTCGCTATATGTAATATGGTGAATATTGCGATATAATTTCACAATAAACTAAAAGCATAATAAACATATTATATTTCATACTAAATTACGAAGGTGATGGATGGATGAATATATGCGAGGTGTGTATATTAAGTAATGAGACTGGCAACGTAGCGCCCGATCTAGCAACAGTGCGGAGACGGGACTTGGAAGGGCGGTAGGTTAACATGTAAAGCATTTTCAGACAAGTTTGAACTTGTTATAATAATTTATTTGTTCTTTGTGACTGTTGTCGTAAACCGTTTTTTTCTAGTGTTATAAAAATGAGTGACATTAATTCTGAACAAGGGTGTGCCATCAGGTTTTGCGTCAAACTCGGACACAGTGCAACGGATACTTTTGCAATACTTCAACACGTCTACGGAGACAATGGTTTTTCAAGAGCCCAGGTTTTCCAGTGGTTTAAGGCATTCTCAGAAGGAAGAGAGTCGATTGAAGATGAACCATGCAGCGGAAGACCTTCATCTTCAAGAACTGATCAAAATTTCGACAGAATACGGGATCTTGTGCGTTCAGATTGTCGGTTGACGACAACAATGATCGGGGAAGAGTTAAATTTGATTCACACCTCTGTTCATAAACATTTTTACTAACGATTGCGGATGAGAAAAATCTGCGCAAAAATGGTCCCAAAAAATTTTCCGCAGGAACAAAAGGACATCAGGAGAAAAATGTGTCTAGGATTTTTGTAATCGATTGAACTGATTCCATTTTATAGAACGTGTCATTAATAGTGATGAGACTTGGGTGTTTGAGTGCGACCCGGACACCAAGCGCCAAAGCGTGGAATGGAACGCTTTAAGCTCTCCAAGACCCCAAAAAGCAAGAATGAGCAAGTCGAAGATCAAATGCAAAACGTACACGGCTCGTTACTTGAAAGCAGCGTCATATCACCATTCACAACAGAAGAGATCATTAATCCAAAAGCTAGTACACAGGGTTGAAATTATAAAGGGTGGGCCATCTATTGGTTTCTTTTTAAACCGAGTGTTATTTCTACATTGCCGACACTGATCCGCTTGACATTTGACATATATGTGGTGTCTAAATTCCGCTGTAAGAAATGGGTCGTTTTACATTTGAACAATGTTGGGAAATATTGAAAAATTATTTTCAAAGTGACAGCAGAAACAGTAAGAAAATTGAGGACAATTGTTGGTCGAAATGAAGCTCCGTCAACGCCTGGTGTAAGGATGTTCTTAAAGAAAGTTCGTGAAACTGGCATGCTTATGGATAACAGAAGTCATCCACGTGCTCGTCCGGTGCGCACAGCTGAAAGAATTGCTGCTGTTGCCCCAAGTGTGCGCGAAAATCTAAGAACCCCATCTCGTCACAGAGCACAATAACTTAATGTCAGTCGCACTTCTCTGAGGAGAATATTGCATAAAGTTCTCGAATTATTTGCTTACAAATTGCAACTTACTCGAAAGGTAAAGGAAAATGACCATCCACGTCGTTATCGTTTCTCCGTGTGGGCTTTAAATGAGTTTGAAAATGACTCCGATTTCAATCGAAAAATCATTTTTTCGGACGAAGCTCATTTTCATCTTGGAGGACATATTAATAAACAGAACTGTAGGATTTGGGGTTCCGAAAATCCACACGTAGTCATAGAGAAGCCAATAGTCATCCTGCAAGAGTGACTGTTTGGTGTGGGTTTGGGTGTAGTGGCATCATTGGTCCACACTTATTTCAAAATGAAGATGGTAACGGCATTACAGTAAATGGAATGCGTTACAGAGACATGTTAACTGATTTTTTGTGGCCGAGATTGGACGATTTGGACTTGGACGAGCTTTGGTTCCAGCAGGATGGAGCAACGTGTCACACAAACTATGAAACAATCGATCTTTTGCACACTATATTCCGTAACCGTGTTGTCAGCCGCTTTGGAGACATTAATTGGCCATCGCGCAGCTGCGTTTTAACACCGTTGGACTATTTTTTATGGCAACATGTTAAGGACCGTTGTTACTCCAACGATCCACAAACAATTGACACACTGCAGGAAAACATCAATCGAGTTATTCGTGCAATAGAGCCACAAATAGTCGAAAATGAACTGCAAAATTTGGTGAAAAGAATGAAGCCAGCCGCGGCGGCCATTTAACTGAAATTGTTTTTCATAAATAATGGGGAAGGCATACTTTCTTGAATAAAACAACAATCATTTAAAAATATTCAACGATGTAGTTTTAATAGCAATATTAAAAAGAAATCATCTGATGGCCCACCCATTATGTAATGAAACTCTTTCAGCATTACATTACCACAGTTTTGGGGAGCATGCCCACAGTTTTGCCGCCACCAAAGGAGGATATTCTTTCGAATTAATTCGAAACAGACAATTTAATAATGAATTGTGTTTACCGCCGGAAAAATCCCGAATTCGTCGTGAGACGAGGATCCCTTTGTTGTCGCGGTAGGCATCGGCCCAGCCTCCGCAAAGTTAACATCGGTTGTAAACACCGCAGCAACGGATCCCCCGGAATCGGCGCGGGACAATCAGAGGAATCTCTCTTAGGTGTATTCACAATTAGCGGCAGCCCTAGCGCTCCCGCTTAGATTTATCGCTGGCTCGTAGGAAAATTGAATAAAGAGAGGCGAATAATTAGTGACTTCTGCGAGCGCGAGAGACCTTTTCGGAACGTATAATTAGAACAAGGTCTATAAATTACGCCGGCGGAATTACAATCGGGACATGTACAGAATCCTGTCAGTCAAGCGGGTAGAGAGTTACGGGAGAGGGAGATAAGTCTTTTGAATTTATTAGGGATGCGGTGAGAACGGCGCCCAGGTACGACAAAGGCGAATTTAATTATTAAGATCGTAATTAAAGTTTGGCGCAGTCTGGCTGCAATTCCTATTAAAAAATGGGGACGTGTAAAGTTTGACAAGGCGAAATGAGAATTCGGGGCGAAGAGTTCCCTTAATTCGTCCTTACATATAGCGACGAAGCAGCTCTGAGGGTATTTGCTTGCCTGCAAAGGTGAAACAGTATACGAGGTGTGGCTTTAAATAACCGAACTGCTGTCAAAACACTTTTTATTCGTTACCAATTACAGTACCAACTTTTTCGCCTTCAACGTACTCCCCTTGGCGATCTCTACACCGCTCCATACGACTTTAACATTGTTGAAAGCAGTGCTGGAGGTCCGCTTCTATCAGCTGGTTCAGAATCTCCGTCGCTTTTGCTTTAACCGCTTCCACCCTTTTGAATCTTGGGGAAATAAAAAAAAGTCACAGGGGGCAAGGGCGGGCAAGTATGGTGGATGTTCCAACACAGTAAGGCCGTATTTTGCAAAGAAAAAGCAGCATGGGCCGATGCATTGCCTTGGTGAATCTTCCATGATTTGGTCTTCTACAAATCGGGTCTTCGTCTTCTCACACGCTCACGAAGGGCAGTCAAAACCTCGATGTTGATTGACCGTCTGACCCTCAGGGACCCAGTGTACGTAAACAATGCCTCGAATGTCAAAATAATCACCGTGTCTAACAAGCCAGGATCAGTGTCAATGTTGTTTGGAATGTCGGCGTAAATATTCAATATCGATTCCTTTTGCACCAGTTTTGGCACCATTTTTGCGCAAACTTTGCGCATGTTGAACGATTCATGCAAAATCTGGCGAAAACATTATTTGTCGATTCCTGTTATTTCAGCAAGCCCTCGGATGCTTAGACGACGATCTTCGCGGATTAATTTACCAATTTTTTTCAATGTTTTCGTCCGTTTTTGACGTTGAGGGCCGTCCGGGGCGCGGATCGTCTTCGCTCGTTTCACGTCCCTCTTTAAACCACTTAAACCATTCAAACACTTGTGTGCGGGATAAACATTCATTCCCGTACACTTCTTTTAACATTGCATAAGCTTTTGTAAAAGTTTTCCCCAGTTTAATAAGAAACTTGAGATTAACCCGTTGCTCCATCTGAACACTTAACATTGTTCCGACGCATCACTGGTTTGTAGACTAATTCAAGCGACTGCTACAGTCAGACTGATCGACCCACTGGCTTGTCCAGCGAGCTCAGGGTGGGGAAAGTATCATCAGACACAGTTCCGTTCAAACTTGTCGCGACACGCTCGCAGCGCGCTGGCAGCAGCATCAGTTTGTTTATTTAATAGCCACACCTCGTATGTGAAAAAAGTGAGTTTTGAGAAAAATAACTTGTTCTGTCTTTCCGATGCCATTTCGTTATTTTTAAAGAACCGTGAACGAAATTTTGAAGACTGATTAAGAAATGTGTTATTTTGAATATAAAATGAGAAGAATATGGATTTTCAGACATTTGTGCTTGCAATTTAATATAAACTGTTTTGTCTTGGCTCTGGCATCTAATATTTTTCTTCAGTATCATGGACAAGAAGTATACATATTCACTTTTACTGTGGAAATAAAAATAAAAATAAAAAATATACTCAAACAATACTGATCGAAAAATAAACGACACAGCTAAACGAATTCTACCAAGTAAAACAAAAAAACTTATGAAAATGTATGTTTTCATAGCCACTAAGACGCCTCATCTGATCCCAGCGGTTTTTTTACACGCTTTTATTTATTTATATATTTTTTAACTTGCAATGTATGTTTGTATGTATGTTCGGGTCAAATCTTGCAACTGAATTTTAAAGTAGTTATCCTAAACCGATTGAGATGAAATTTTGCATACACGTTTAGTTTGGATGGCAATGCATGGTTAGCAAAGTTATGTCATTCTAAATACAAAATGGCGGACGGTCTAAGATGGCTGACTAGTTATTTTTTGTGCACTCCCATGATATGGGTCTTAAATGAAAGGGTTTGCCGAGAAGAATACGAAAAAAAATAATAAAATGACTACTAATATGGCGGACCGTCCAAGATGGCGGACTATTTATTTTTTGTGTACTCCCATGATATAGGTATCAAATGAAAGGGTTTGCTAAGAAGAATACGAATAAACTGACGTCTGCGTTCAACCCTTCGAGGAGATGGTGTACTACTGCCCGGCTAAACAGTAAGACTTAGCGGGGTCGTGTCTTAACCCTTAAATATCAACCTATACCCTAGGCAAATTCTAGCGGCGGTGAAAAAAATTCAAAATGGCGAAAAACAAGATGGCCGCCATACCAATTTTAAAGAGTTATAACTTGGTATAGGTTAGGGATAGTATGAACAGATTGAGAAACATTTAGGTACAAAAAACACGACGATAACTAAAAAATAAAAAAATTAATTAACAATAAAAAAAATTAAAAACAAGCTTTTATTTAAATGTTCTAAAAAAGAAGAAAATACACTTTAAATTGAATCAAACCCATCAATTTATTACATTACACAATTTATATGATATAAAAGCTTGTCACGAGATTTACTTGTGTAGATAAACAAGAATGTAATAATTATGTAACTTGATCTTGACATAAAAAAATATAAGAAAAAAAAGTATGTATTTTATAAAATAGGTAAATACATCTACACAAGTAAATCTCGTGACTAGGTTTTATATCATATAAATTGTGTAATGTAATAAATTGATGGGTTTGGTTCAATTTAAAGTTTATTTTCTTCTTTTTAGAGCATTTAAATAAAAAGCTTGTTTGTTATTTTTTTTTTATTATTGATTTATTGACTTTGGGGTTGTAAAGGTAATACGTTGAAGGTAATAATGAACAGTTACGAGAGCAGTGTTGGACATAAAAAATCATATTAGAGTAGATAAACAGTTTCGCAGTTTCATAATCAGCTTCATTTATATTTTGTCTTGCGAAAACAACCATTACCTTTTAGACGTCATCTCTTGAGCAGGTCACGGCCTTCTAGGCTCTATTAAGAACAGCCTGTTAGTCGAAGAAACAGAGGCGGCGTCTATAATTCTGAAAAATCACACAGCCGCGCCGGAACCGCACGAGATTTATGCCGCGCTCTAAACGAACCCTTTAAATGTTAAAAGTGCTATTTGGGACGGTTACGCGAAAACGACGCGTCCATTACTTCTTCTTTATACGCCCAACAACTGGAACGGGGTATTTTTAAGGCACCCCTGTTCGGTAGTCCGGAGCGTGGCGTGAAATAGGAGGGTAGGAAGGGGGTTGTATCGAAATACCGTACGCTTGCTCCTGCGTTTCGCCAAATACGTTGGTATCATCAGAACATCCTCGAGTGGGTACTGGAACCTTCGGCGTAGAAATAAAAAACTGGACGATTTCCACGAAACACTGAACTACTACACTTTTCTCGACGCGCATTTCGCCAACCAAGTTGGCATCTTCAGGAGAAGATTAGAACTAAATTCTAACGTACACACTTGCACTATTTATATTTAATTTGTCGCCACAGTTCACTGAACCGTAATATCTGTCTTTGTTTATCAGAGCAAACAGTGGACTGTTGGTTATGGGACCATTGTCCTTATTCATACTACTGATACACTTAAAGATTTCTAAACTTTCAAAAACATCCAACTGTCTACTGTTTGTTACATTTCTAATTAATTTTAAATTATTTATGTCTATCCTATGGTTGTTGTCGAAAGCGTGTTGGGCAACACAAGGTTTTTTCCGTTCTGCTATATTTAAAATGAGCCATGTGTTCTTTAAATCTAGTCAAAATAGATCTTTTTTGTTTGCCCAATATACTTTTGATCACAATCTTTACAACTTATTTCGTATATTCCTGGCTATTCGTTATTGTCGATTTTATCTTTGGGGTTGCCCAAGAGCGTCTGTAGTTTATTTTTAGAATTATAAACCAAATTGATATTAACATTTTTAAAAACTTTATCTAATCCGCGGGTGAATTTAGATTCATATGGTAACGAAACAAATTTCGAATTGTCAGTATCTCTACGAAAATTCGTGGAATTGTACAGGGTTCTCTTAAATTTATGCTTTCTTAGGGTTGAAATTTCGAAAAAAATCGATTTTCGGTTTTTTTTGCATATTCCGATACTGTAATCCTTTAGGAATATGTTCTCGTTTGTTTTTTTTGAAAAATTCCCAAAATTGAGGTCAAGAGAGCATAAAACGTAGTGTGGAGCGCGGCCGGCCGAACGCAGATATTCGCGCGGTCGGGTCGGTCCAGACCGAACGGCCTGAGCATTATTCTAATTTCTAGGGTTCTCTATGCAATATAGAGAGTAGAATTAAGTTTTAATTTGTAATGACACATTAAATACGACCTAATAATAATGTCGAAACGTTTCTGTTTCCGTACGACTGTTCTAACATAAATATTGTACCGCAACTTTGAATGCGATTTTCTCGAAACTACATTTTTAGACGATTTTACCACGATATCTCGAGAACCGCGAAAGATATCAACTTGAAGTTTATACAGGAGTTGTAAAACACTAACAGGAGTTGTAAAACACAACAGTGGTTTTAGGGACGCTACTTTTGTAATTTTGTAACAAAACAATGGCATTGGAAAAATCTGAATTTCGTGTGTTGATAAAACATTGCTTTTTGATGAGAAAATACCATAGCATAATAAATTGCATAAAGCAATTGCTTGTCAAGTATATTTCGTTACGTCTCTCTCACTTTTTGTAACCATTTCTCGTTTTTACGAAATATTTTCGAAATCTGACATTCCTAATATCGACTAATTCCGGTACAAAGAAAGAGAATCTAATCTCGGAAATTGAATTTTGCGACTCTCACGCAAAATAATTCGAAAAACGGTCGCTAATCGACGTCAAAAATGTGTCTCCATGGCGACTGTCCAGGGCCCGAGAGCGGCTGCAGACAGATCGGAAGGATGCTGACATTTTAATTCCCTGGAGTTCCAGGGAATTTTCGACGAAACGTAGACCGGCAATTTCGCAAGAATTCGGCTTACTCGCGAATGTAAAAATTTAATTAAAACAAACATCCGGCCTTTTCCGGTCAGATCGCCAAGTATGCTGCAAATAAATTAATTAAAAATACTTTCGCTCCGAAAATATTTCACTGGGGCGAACTCCAGATGAATAGCTTAATTAATTTGTGTTTGTGTATGCATGTGTGTGTGTGTGTGTTGTAGTACATTTACGTGTAGTATGCTATGTCGGAATGCATTGGATTTTTTAGGTTAATTGCTGATATAGCTTCGACCTATTAATTTCCTGTGCGTTTGGAAATTCTCTCAGAAACGAAAATTAATAAATAGTTTTTACTGCATTAGATGATATGAATTTTATTCACTCTTGTTTTATTATACAGTGTCACCAATAAAATCTTGCTAACTTATACAACATATAGGGCTAGTTTTGACGGTTTTCTATGTATTTTTTTTACGTAGAACACAATGCGCGTGGTCGGTAGAGCTGAAACCGTCCGCTAATTTTTTAAATTAACAATTTGTGACAAAAAAAATGTCCTTTTTTCACATGTCCGCTTATATCTCCGTTCCTTGGCATATTTTATATAGCATATGCTAAAAGAAGTTGTAGCCTATTGAATTTCCAAAATTTTAAGCCCAATCCGAAGTCTCCAAGTGCTATTGTTAACTACAAATAACTGCTGAAGTTAAAAAAGCGCTTTTTTTTTACTATTTTTTTACTTCTAAAGTAGGGCGACTATGATCATGAAACTTGGGGTCTTCCTCGAGGTCTATCAACAGTACTGTACTGCCGACACTCGGAGACTATCCTCCTCAAGGTATCTATTGCATGTACGCCACTGGTCGAAGATGGTTGTTGTTCTTTACCCTTGGTTCTTGCCGTTTGTCCAGAAGGTGTTTACATATACAAGTATAGATAAAACATTAAAAAAAAGGAATCAGTGCTATTCTAATAAGAATTCGAAAACAGTGGGTATCTGTTAATTTGAAGTTATACAAACCAAATAGAAATGAATCGTACAAAAGTGAAAGACTCAGATAATTAATTAATAGTCCAAATTTACAATAATATGACCAAAAACTTAGCTACAACTTTGAAAGATAAGAAGGTATCAAAATTTAACAAAAAGAAAAACGATAGGTAAGCTATTAGACTTCCATTTTTAACCACTGTTTTCGTTGAATAGAGCAATTTATAATAAAGAAAATTCACGATAAATTATGCAGTTAATCCTTGCTGCTTCACGGTACGGAAACTAAATAAAATAAGAAAATTAGCACTTTCGTCAGCGACGAACAGCGATAGTTGTGGGCAGCTGTGGAGACCAAGTTGAACGAGCGGCAATTGTTCGAGGTCAGTGAGGTTTCAACAAATAATGACGATAAAATAGGAAAACAGAAACTCACTTAGCTCAAGCAAAAAATTTTCAGGTGCAGGTTGCCACGCTCATTCGTCCCTTTTTACAGTGTCGAAACAGATTTGGCCAACGACCACGAAAAACTCGTTCTTCAACTGCGTAAAGGTTGGTAGGGCCTCCAGTTAAATTGCCACACAGTTATTTATTCACCAAGCCGTGAATACCTAAAAACACACAGAAACCAGGAGGTCTGCTTTCTAAGGTAACGATAATTCGTATCTCAATTAGTGTGAATTCATTCACCAGATACGTGAGACACGAAAAGAAACGATATTTTCTATTTCTTATTGAAATAGAACGATAAATTAACGGAAAATTATAGATTAGATCATACCTAACCTATACGTGCCATGTGTTAATTTCCTTTAGTAAACACGGAAAATCTACGAATGAATGCAAAAATAAGCATATACAGTCGATAAACTGAAATAGATCAAATCAAAATTAAGCCGAAAACATTAAATGCAAAAATGATTGCAAAAACATAATCAAATTTAAAGTTATCAGAAAGTAAATTGCTCTACTCACCAAACCGTGGGTTAAAAAACAGTCGAAGTCTAGCTCAAAAAATGGCTAATTCGCAAAAGATCTCGTTTTTGACATTCTATGTCTTTATTATGGGATTGCCCCGGGAAAATATTGCGATCTGCGTCATGGTTTTGCGTCACGTCACGCTTGGTAAAAATGGTTTGCCTAACCTGAAGGGGCAAAATCTGGGGTAGGGAAAAACTCTATCGAGCATCATGTATGTGACGCATGACGTTATGGGTCTTGATGGTTTTCATAATAAAGACATAGAATGTCCCATGACCTCACGTGCGTTTCTTTCCCGGTTTTATTTATAGCTTCACGATAACACAAAAAAGTATCCTATCTGTCATCATGGTTACCACTGATATCGTAGAATGGCACTAGTTATTAGTTGCGTTCATTTAAACATTTATGAGCTGCGTTCGTTTCACTTAGAAGTCAACTGGTTAAGGTGTGATTTCACCAGTCATGGAAATAAAAATAACAGTGTGGCGGGATTTAAAATAAATACTGGTACACAACGTTTAGTGCATGAACATAATAAGATTCCAATAAAATAAAACTAGAACGCATTAACAAAAAGATTTAAACAGTGCATAAGTACATACGTAAATATTTTTAAAAGATTTAGCACTAGTTTTACTATTAAAGACAACGAAGAATTTTGCACGTCACTAAATTCCTTGTTACTCTGTATACTGCCTAATCATTTTACGTAGATGATAAAAATGATATGTAAACTACATTCCGGAAGAGCGTAGTATTAAACTAACCGCCGGGTTTCATGTTTAGCGGACGTTCTCGTAGTTCGTGGTGCATAAAAATTAATTTCGCTCATTATTTCAAGTTTTCGCGAAAATTCGCCCGTGCATTCTACAATAACGCGGTTTCGGCCGCCGCAATAAACACGAGAAACCGCCGTCTATCCCTTTCTCGCCCAGAGGAGCAAGACCGGCTCTTAATTGTTATTTGTTGAGGAAGTAATTACGAAGGAGTATCGTAATTATGACTGGGGGCTCGGCGAAACAAACATATAATTAAATATTATTAACTACTACGAACTGCTAGTCGGAGGGGATACGAGAAACGGCGGCGGAAATTTTATTTACCCAAAAATGTAACAGGGGTAATAATAATAGTAATGTGTGGGTTATAAAACTAACAGTAAAGGCCTATTATTTCACCCATTCCATATGTATACTTGTTGACGATAATATTCATATGTTTAGCCATAAATATTTTACGATCTGGTTCTCAACATCCGAAAAGCGGATTTCAAGGCAGAGACGGCTTAAGCAATTAGTGATAATTAAGATTTTCGGTGCACGCCATAGTCGTATTATTTAATAAACTATTTCAGAACGAACGAATTTAGATTTTTACGAATCTAGACTACGAACTTTGGTAATACCGAACTGTGATTGTGTTTTTATCGATATATGTACGAATCCAAACGTTTGAACCTCTTCGAGTTAGCGTAACGTCTTGTATATAAGCGATTCATTATTATGATGACTAAGCTATGTAAATATGGCGTCTAAAAATTAGTCTGTAATATCAAAAAACGTGATTATGCCCTTAGCCAATCGATAATCCAACTGCTGCAACAGTCATTTTTTGTACAACTGTTTTGTTTAGTTTTGTACAATTGTCTGATTTAGAACGCAATGCTTTTTTTACTAACCGGGGGCGCAACAATGGGGTTCTAATTTTTAACAAATATTTGTAAAAAGTGTATTTGTAAATGTATGTTTTGTAAATAAATATTTGTAAATGTATGTAAATAATTGGGGCACGGGTAGCCGTCTTTCCAGTCGCGATACCTCTGTGCGCGTTGTTCGAGTCCTAGCCGGGGAAGACGATTTTTAATTGTCTCGCTTCCTCTGTCAGGGCTTGATATGCAACCACTAATACACTAGTGTGTAGATGTGGATGCATAGATACCAATCCAACCGCACATGCCTTAGATTTGGTAATGTTCTGAGTTTTCTGGGTTTCCTCAGAACTGTAAAGCAAATGCGTTACCGAAATAATCTTAAGTCGCTTCCAGCGCGCCATGGCAAATAATAATAATAACCACTCCTTCCCGCACAGATCCCTGAGAGGGACCTAAGGGGTTACTCTTCGGAGTAATTATAGGGTGAGTATTATTATATTATTATTAATTTATGCATTCATGATATGTAGGTAACCAAACATACAATATGGAATGCTAAAAAGTACGTTTTCATTCAGAAAAATAAAATCTGTTGAATTTTCCACTTTCCCAACAAAGAGCTTATCACAAATAAAGGCGTATTTCATGTTAATATCCACTATACATCGAAATAAGTAATTATGTAACACTCCATTATTATTCTAATTATTAACATTGCGACTTTAGTTATTAATATTAATATATTCACACACGGCATTCGACAATTACACTTGATTCAAAATAAGCCATTGCGTACCGTCGTTGTGGTATGTTGTACATTTCGTGGTACATATTATTTAACGTTAATTGTCTGATTTGCCACACACGCGAGTTATCGTTTGACGAGACAACAAATTCGAATGCTGAATTCAATAAAGCAGTTGATAAAATATGATTTTTGTGATTTATGTAACAAGCCTATTTTTATGTTAATAATATAATTTAAAATCAAAATATTTAATAAAAGGTGTACAAATAAGTGTCCGCCGTTTTCAACAAAAAATTGGGAATTTATTGTGAAAAACCGTTCCCCATTTTTTTTTTCGAGGATTTTTCCCCCCCTTTCCCCCCCTTTTTCCCCCCCTTTTTTTTTTCTCCGGACACCGCGTCGGAAGAATGATTCATCGTTGAGGCTATCCACGAATCGACCCAATTTTTGGTATCTTCATATGATATGAAGTGTTGCTCACACAGCTCATGCGCCATCGATCGAAGCGAGTGGAAATCAGAAGGAGCAATGTCTGGTGAATACGGCGGGTGGGGTAAAACTTCCCAATTGAGTGTTTTCAAATAGGTTTTGACCGGCGTCGCGACATGTAGACGAGCATTATCATGCAGGAGAATAACTTTGTCGTTTGCTTTTCCTTGAGTGCTCGACTCAGTCTCATCAATTGTATTCGGTAGACAGCTCCAGTAATGGTTTCGTTCGGTTTGAGCAACTCATAATACACGACACCAAGCTGATCCCACCAAATACACAAGAGTTTTTTTCTATGAATATTTAAAAAATGGCCAGGTGGTCCCAATGATTTCTTCCTTTTTGGATTATCATAGTGGATCCATTTTTCATCACTAGTGACTACACTGTACAGAAAACCCTTTCATTTATGCCTGGCAAACAGCATTTCACATGTGAAAAATCGGCGTTCAATGTTTCTCGGCGTCAGTTCATATGGAACCCAATTTCCTTGTTTTTGAATTATTCCCAATGTATTCAACGGATGTGAAATTGCTTGTTGAGTTACTCCTAATGTAATGCAAGTTCTCCTTGCCTTTGGCGCGAATATTGGTCCAATAATGCTTCTAATTCCGCGTCTTTGCATAGTTCTTAAACTTTTGAAACCACTCATGAAAACTTCTCTCACTTAAGGCAGCCTCACCATATGCTTCTACAAGCAATCGATACGCCTCAGCTGCAGTTTTCTTCAAACTGAAGAAGTAAATCAAAAGTTCCCGCAAATGACGCCTATTCGGCTCAAAACTCGACATTTTCGCACACAAAAGAATATATTATACTGATAAAAAATCACCAATATTTTAAGGTTATGTTGTTGCCTGATGTCCAACCTTACGATAATGACGTTTACGTCTGAAAATTTTAACCATACCTTACTGATGGCGCCAACTTTTGTCAAACGCACTAGAAAAAAACCGGTTTACGATAACAGTCACAAATAACAAACAAACGTCTCTAACAAGTTCAAACTTGTACTGAAGGTGCATTACATGTTATCCTACCGCCCTTCCAAGTCCCTTGTCCGCAGTGTTGCTAGATCGGGCGCTATGATGCCACTTAATTTACACACTTCGTATATCAATGACACGTGCATGTTTTTAGTGTTTCCAGGTAGTGTTTTTTAAATATATCATTTCGTTTTCCTTACAGAGATGTACTATGTACTAAGTGCGGCCCTAACTTTTATGGTTTAGTGTTATATCTAAATGTATGTACAGACCGGCCAACAAAATGTTGGCAGCTTGTTGATATTGGTGTTGGCAACATGTATCATGACATCAAAAGAATTTGTTGATTGTTGCCTGTTTGTTGAAATTTCAGGCTAGTAGGTGCGTTACTATGAATTCTCAATAAACCTTCTTTGTGTAATACATACAAGTTCTAGTGGGAATGAATTAGTAATAAAGAGTTAATGTGTTGATTATTTATTCACTTGACAGTATCCTTTAAGAACTTCAATGATGGCTTCGCACACTTCGGGTACAATTGAGGAAATTCATTGTTTAGATGATTTAAACAAATACATAAGTACATTAGACTAGTAAACGAATCTCCTGTAGCTAAATATCGTAGAGTAACCGCTAATCTTATTGATGGTGGAATAGTAGTACGGTAGTTTCTATTCTCTTTGGAGATTTAAGGGGCTACTAAACAAAGAATTTCTTCGAAATCAGATCGTGTTACTCTAACAAAATAGCGAACGGAGCTACCATCGTTCAGTAGTAAATCAGATATTAAGTTGTCATCATGGCTTCTTCCGTTTTTTAAAAAATCCCTCTGCCACAACCTTCTTTTTCGTTTTTGAGCATAAACAGTTATTATGATGAGACCAACGGCAACAGTTTCTTTCATTTTTGTAAACTGAGTTTGGTTTGGACACGCAACACTGTTGACTGTTCAAGTCACAGGCCGATCACAGATTGAGCAAACTCACCGCTGGGTTCTTTCAAGGTGAAGATGTGACCAGATTTGTATGGAAAACCCTTTGTTTTATTCAATTTTCGTTTATTCTGGTTAAACCATTCTCAAAGATATATATTTTGTCATGTAAACGTTGAGGTAAACATTGCGCGAACACAAAATTAGGTTAGGTCCCAAATCCGCCTATATTTTTCCCTTGTTGAGGTCTGATGCAATAACATTCCTGAAAATAACAACATTTACAGCTTATTTATCCTTAAAAACATTCAAAAACTTACCTTTTAAAACTTGATAAATCCATAGAGAAACGCCGGTTTGACATATGTCAAATCAAATGTCATTCAACAGGTTGACAACAAAAAAGTCCCTAGGCGATTTTAAAACGTATTTCCGGCACCGGGCCTTCTTTCTTCTCCATTGTGGCTTCCACGTTGATCTGGATAAGATTATAGTTGCTTTTGCGGATTTTTTGGAAGTCTTGGGCACTTAATTTTGAGCTTACTACGAGTGGTAGTACTATAAAACAGCCTATACGCTGGATATTTGCCAATAGAAATAGTCAATTGGAGAAAAAGCTATAACTTTTCACTTCGAGGACACCTGCTATCCAAGGTAAGCTTATCATACTTTGATCAGCTATTTTATTGCATCAGTCCTCCTTTTTTAGGCCTCTTCTTTGCTTTTTTGCCTCGTTCCCTCATTAATTCGTTGTTTCATTTTGCTTCGTTACCTCGTTACTCATTGCTTCACACCTGCATATTTGCATGACCCACGCTTCCGCATGGTTACGCCGCTGCATGATAGCGGCTTATGCTTTTGCTTACTCCCACACACCCATACTGTACACTTAACGCATGCTTGCATATCACGCTTCCTCTTGGAAGGACCTAGGCTGTGCTCCGAGCAATCGAAGACCAACACCGGGCACCCTCTCCGTGTGTGGCTGTAGAAACCTGCTGTGGAGACCTGTGAAGTCAGCGTACACCTCCCATATCATCAATAACCAGATAAGCCTTAGTTTAAGTGCCAGTCACTAATTGATTTTCTTATTTTACATATATAATCCTTTAGTTAAGGTTTGGTAAAGTTGCGAAACCTCGAAATTCAACGTTAGTTATTTTGTGTTTATACTGTCACAGTTTTGCACATTGCTATTGTTAACGATTGACGGCTCTGAGGTGCCTGTAACAAATATAAATCTTACTAAGACATCGTAATTAATCGTTGGACAGCTATTTACATAAATTTTTATCAATTACTTACCTCTAGCATAATAATTATACTATTAATACTCGTATATGTAAACCAACACTAACGTTAGTAGCTGGGGTATTATATCACAATAAGACAGGTTTTCAGATCCCATTTGGGGTCCTCAATCATACCCATTTGACAATTATATCTCTCTCTGACAGCCGTCAAAAATCTGACATCCGACAGAGCCTATTTCTTACCGCCATCTTTATTAAGGCTGGTTCATACAGACGGTCAGTCTAAAGCCGCTCTCACAACTGGCCACCGGTTCTCAGTTCAGAGTAGTACATAGTTCAGTATCATATCTGTGATTGGTATACCTATATTAAATAAAACTGTGAATTTTGAATACAATTGTCTTTTTGGTACCATCGACGACCCCTATTATCTCCACACGCCACCCTACGAATTCCGACCCATCTCCAATGTATAAAAGCTGCTGTGGAGCAACCCACCAAATAAAAACAACCACTGTTACAAAGTGGCGCCGAACGTGTCAACTGTTACATGACAACATGTATCTAGATACAAGTTGCTGTACCCAATAAATTTGTTATCAACTCGGTCAACAAGGTGACAACATTTTGTTGGCCGGTCTGTACTTACCTTAATACTGACAAAGTAACATCAAAACAATGCCGACTCCCGTCGGCGATCCTTTCTAAAAACTGGCTTTGGATAAACTATACCTCGTATCAAATTCATGGTGCATATCGTCACGTGACAATCTATTCGGCGAATATAATATCCCGCGCGCATTAATCGACATAACGTCCGCGTTTTTTGGGGCCAGAACAAATAAATCAGATACGGGGCAACACCCGCCACTTGTACTTTGTGACAGGTTCACGCTCCGCCGGCACTATTCACGCTCCATCGGCGTAGAACTGCCGATAGTTCACAATAATAGGAAATGACGGCGGCGCGGGGAGAGCCTACTACATATTTAATTAAACAACGCTATTTATACCGGATAGGTGTCGGTGTTCCCTTTATCAGGGAGCGACAGTGAGAAATTTCCATTTTATTAATGGAACAGCAAATTGCCTAATAAAACAGCGGGCTAATTTCCCGGCCCGCCTAAATGACTGAACTCGAAAATATGAATGACCCTGTTGACGAAGCGGTCACAAACGCCCGAAAAGCAGGCCGAAAATCGAATTGTGAGCGAACATTCTTGAAAATGTCAAGTTTTCAAAATCTTCAAACCAATCGGATGTGTTCAAACGAAAAAAAAATTGAAGACTAAAAGACATTTTCTACAATTTCTCTAAGAAAATTTTGTGCCCCTGGACAATGAATAGTTGTTTCCGAAGTTATTTTTTCCCACTGAAAACAAATATCCGGGCTCAGAATTCCTTTATCACGTCAGGTTTTTGAGATATTCTAACCTAAAAGTGCAAAAAACACTGTTTATTGACATATTTGAGGTTATGTAGCACTGTTAGAAATTATAAAGGTTGGGTCATCTATTGGTTTCTTTTTAAACTGAGTGTTATTTCTACATTACCGATACTGACGCGCTTGATATTTGACATATATGTGGTGTCTAACCTCCGCTATAAGAAATGGTTCGTTTTACGCTCGAACAACGTTGGGAAATGTTGAAAAATTATTTCCAAAGTTAATGCTATGTTGCAGAAACAGTGAGAAAATTGAGAACAATTTTCGGTCGAAAAGAAGTTCTTAAGGAAAGTTCGTGAAACTGGCATGCTTATGGATAACAGAAGTCATCCACGTACTCGTCCAGTGCGCACAGCTGAAATAATTGTTGCTGTTGCCCAAAGTGTGCGTGAAAACCCAAGAACCTTAACTCGTCACAGAGCACAACAACTTAATGTCAGTCGCACTTCTCTGAGGAGAATATTGCATAAAGATCTCGAATTATTTGCTTACAAATTGCAACTTACTCAAGAGGTAAAGGAAAATGACCATCCACTTCGTTACCGCTTCTCCGTGTGGGCTTTAAATGAGTTTGAAAATGACGCAGATTTCAATCGAAAAATCATTTTTGGTTGAAGCTCGTTTCCATCTTGGAGGACAGGTTAATAAACAGAACTGTAGGATTTAGGGTTCCCAAAATCCACACGTAGTTATAGAGAAGCCAATGCATCCTGCAAGAGTGACTGTTTGATGTGGGTTTTGGAGTGGTACGTACTTCTTTCAAAATGAAGATGGTAACAGCGTTACAGTAAATGGAATGCATTACAGACATATTAACTGATTTTTTGTGGCCGTGATTGGACGAGCTTTGGTTCCAGCAGGATGGAGCAACGTGTCACACAAGCCGTGAAACAATCGATCTTTTGCACACTAAATTCGGTACCGATTATCAGTTTTGGAGACATTAAATGGCCATCGCGCAGCTGCGATTTAACACCATTGGACTATTTTTTATGTGGACATGTTAAAGACCGTTGTTACTCCCCTTTAAACAACCTAAAAAGAGTGACCCAATTATATGCAAAGAGGAAACCCGAACAATCAAAAAGTAAAGAGAGAAGAACTTTTTTTTATAGTTATAAGTAAAATGACATTAACATTTCATTTTATTTCCGATTGAACTAAATTTAACTTACTGTAGTTTTCTAACATTATTACTTAAATCATACCTACCAATTTTTGATTAAAGTGATTATACTCGATTTTTCGTATTCACAAATATTTTAAACCCTTAAAGGATAAAAAAAACAAAAAAATTTTCACTTTAATCAATAATATTGGCTAGGTATGATTTATCTTCTAGTTCTTTCTGAGTGTGTACTGCAACCTTCGGCGTTGTCCACGAAACACCGATATATCATAGTTTTAATCTTCTCCTGAAGATGCCAACTTGATTGGCGAAACGCGCGTCGAGAAAAGTATAGTAGTTCGGTGTTTCGTGGAAAACGTTCAGTTTTTTGTTTCTAGTTCTTTTTCTAAAGCTTTGTCTAGTATGGCTAATTATTTGTGTTTGTCTTAGTACCATACAGTAAAGCTCACATAAGTAGGTATTTAAAAAAAACACTTTTCATTAAAATCGTGATGAAAGAAATACAACCGCATCATGATTTAATAAGAAAACAATGTCTGGATTAATAAAGAATAAAAAACTTGTCGTTCGGATTTTCATTTCACTAATTTAAAACGGTAAGTAAAATAAAAACCCTTAAAATTCCAGCAAACTAATTTATTTTCCACAATCTTAGCATACCATTTACGACTTAATCATTTTTGTTATGTTTTTTTTTTTACGAAACTGAGTAAATGCCACGTAAGTTACGAGTATTTCGTCTGTCTAGCCATCTGTCGAAATGAATGGCAAATGGCCTCTCTAGAGCAATCCAGAGAGACAGAGATAGGTGGATATGAATGCATAAAGTTCCAGTTGATATTAATATTAAAGCAATTTGCGTTCTAGATTTCAGTAATTAGTTCTCGAGTTAAAATCAATGTTTATTTTAAATTATATTCGGTAAGTGGAAGACGACTGAAGCGGGCGAAATTAATAAATAATAATTCATGGAAAAGATAAACAGGCAGGTACGTGGGAGTCCGGCATGTGCTTGAAATCCATAGGATCATCGAGAAAAATCGATAAATAAAGCTGTGTTCGTCACATTTTTCCATTTCAGGATTATATTCATCTCCATATTAGAGTTGGAGTTACATTATGTGTAATTATATCATTTTGAAGGAAATTTTAACATGTTTAAATTCTTATTTCAATACGCTCTTGAAAATGTCTTGAAGTTTTCATATTTTTAACAATATACATTGTGACTAAAAATATACAGTATGTCCCCGGATCGAGTTTAAAAGAGGAAAAAATGTTGTTTTTGATTTCTCAGAAAAAGTCACTCTTGATGATTTGGCCTGCTTGATTTCGAACCCCCAAAACGCAAATTACTTTTTATATAACTCAAACGGTTCTCGAGATAATACCATTTTTCTCCATCATTTGGACTTTCACAAAATTTTATAAGTAATTCTAGTTGGCGGATTTAATGCAATAATTTCGTTGTCTAGGATACTATATGCTATAGAAACTCAATTAATTAGTTAGCTAAAAAAATGATTCGATTTAACTTAGTCTCCTGTTTTAATCATTGAATTAAACAACTCTATAAAATGAAATCAAAACTAAACCAGAATTTTTTTATTCAAATAATGCTCCTCCTTTTTCTGCACAAATTTCAATTCGAGCTCTAAATTCGTTAAAACTATTTCTAATTTCCTCAATTGACAAGGACTTGACTGCATTTTGAATCATTGTTTTTAATTGCTTTTCATCATTTTGTAGTGGTTCACGATAAACAATTTGCTTTAAACGTCCCCATAGATAGAAGTCCGATATTATCAGATTTGTGCTTCTCGGCGGCCATAAAATGGGACCATCCCTTCCTATCCAGTGTTCATTAAATTCGGAATTGAGCCAATTACGGACAGTAACGGCATGATAAGCAGGGCACCCATCTTGTTGGAACTTATATTATTAAATATTATTACTTACTTATATATTATAACCTAAAGGAAGTTCATCAAGTTTATCTGCTAAAAATGTTTGTAGCATCTCCAAATATGTATTACGATTTAAATTTTCTTTGAAAAAAATATGGACCAATAATGCCATTTGATTGAAATGGCATTATTGTTTGAGAGGAAACGACGCCGTTTGTTGAAAAAGTAGATTCATCGGAGAACAAAATTCGCTTATGAAATCCTACGTCATTTAAAACTCTGTTGCCCATCTCCAAACAAAAATCTAAACGTTTGGCTTCATCACCCTCCTCTAAGGTGTGCCTGAATTTTGGTTTAAATGGTAAAATCTGGTTCTGCTCGAAAATTCTCTGTAAATGCGATTTACTTATTTCAATTTCAATTGCCCTTCTTCTAAGTGATAACCTTGGAGCTTCTCTTACGGAATGGACGGCAAGAACTGAAGCAGCACCATTTATTTTTTATTTTTTAATGTCTAAAACAGAGCTTGTTTCTAAGAACTTGGTCACCAACTTCTTCGCTCTGACATTAGAAATGCTAACTTCCGGGTATTTTTCGTTGACTTTCTTAATAACAATACAATAGCACTCTTCCCCAGTTCCGTAGCATTGAATCAAATAAATTCTTTGTTCTAGAGTCAACATTATAGCATATAAATAGTAGCAAAATGACGAAGATTCGATTTGAAGTTATATTAGTTGTCAGCAGTTGTCAGTGATATCTTGCAATGAAATCCGCCTACTAGAATTTTTTTTTAAAAATTAATCCAAATTATGAAGAAAAATGGCATTATCTCGAGAACCGTTTGAGTTATATAAAAAGTAATTTGTGTTTTGTGGGTTTGCACAAAATCAAGCAGGGCAAATCATCAACAGTGACATTTTCTGAGAAATCTAAAATAAAAAATTGTTTCCTCTTTTAAACTCGATCCGGGGACATACTGTATATGGTTAGCGTTAAAATAAGCGTTTCTTGTGACGTCTTACTTGTCGCTGATCGGTTAATAAGGCATTAAACTTCACAGCTCGAAAGGTAAATTAAGTACATCATTACTTTTTAATGATTTAGTACAACGTTTTCTACCTACAAAAAAAAGTTTAGTTTTTTAAAAAAAATAGAATTTAAGACTTTTTACAGATACCATTTTATTGCGCAATAAATTGTAGAATTTGTCTTTCAATAAATTGGCCAATTTTAAATATTTTTACTTAACTGTTTACACATTGCAATATTTGTAACAATTTATTGACCAATTTCAACATTTCCAACAGTCTTTGTTAGGGAATTCTTGTTGTACTAGCTGCAAATTTTCCGTTCGGTGAAATACTCCAAGAATGAAACTAAAGTGACAAGGTTGGTACATGAAAATAAATGTAAAAAGTTACTAAATATCCCTAAAATTGGACAAGAAATTAGAGCAAGTTCTAATTCCACAATTTATTGTGGACAATAAATTGGGCTCAATTTCTGGTTTACACGTATTCAAATAAATTGAAGGTCAACTTGTACAATTTATTGTGAGAAAAATTGGTGTGTGTAAAACAGTCACTATTTTTATTACATTGTCTATCTAAAACTCTTGACTTAGAATTCAACGTTTCTTCTTTTTACTATCTACTCGTCGAATAAAATTAACAGTGAAAATTGTTTCAGTATTCCTAACTTTGACCTTTGTAAATATTTTTGTCTACTATTTAATAAATAACTCTCACGTTTAAGTTAACCAGTGAAATAATAGTACCCTTTATCTAAACCGAGAACTATAGGGTGTACCTTTCTGGAAGTATCTTGGCACAGTAAACTCGTTAAATACTAAAATAATATTGTACATGAGGTCATAATTCAATTTTATGAAGCCAGGGGTCGGAGTACACAGGCTATAATATTATTTTTTGGGAAAATGTGACATAACGTGGCATTTCGGGAGCATCTCGGAGAACCGAAGTCGTGTTAAAATATTTGTTAACTTTATCTGGGGCGTTTATCCGACAAAAAGAGGGTGAAAGCGGGCCTACGCCGGGATAAAGGAATTAAAGTGCCGCCGATTCGACGAAAGTTTTTGTGCTGGGCTAATAAGAATGGCTAAATTAATATTAAGAGGGATACGAATTAGCAAATTAAGCATCTTTATCTGAATCGCAATGTCAATTTGATTATTGGAACCGGAAAGAAAGTTGAGATGGATTGATATTTCTTTTGTTTGCAGACACGATAAAGCTTGAAAATCGAACATTTTCCACAATTATTTTTCAAATCAAAACTAAATTTTTATCGAACCGTACTTTTCCAGACTTATTGATATTTCTATAATATTTTATAATGTTTATAATGATTTTAATAAGAATTCAAAAATATAAATCACAATGATGTGTAGGAAAAAGAAAGATATATTTAAAAATATTATTCAAATATACACCAGACGTAGTAATTAAGGGATATTAAAAAATATCAAATTTTTATGTGTACTTCAAAGAGCTGTAACTTGGATAAAAATGGTCGTAGAGTAAAAAAAGTAAGTTGAAGCTCCAAGTTTCTACTTTTTGGATCTTTATTTTTTTTTTTTTAGTGGCAGCAGTTTTTGAGTAATCATAGGAAACCCATCGAAAAAACATTTTTTGAAAATTTTTCTTGTCTTTTAAGAGTCTACGGACCAATAAATTATGTTCGATAATTTCATCATAAATTTCTGTTAGATAATTAAATGTTCTTTAATTTGACATATTTGCCAGCTCTGTACGATGATTTGTCACTGAATGATCGCCGTTGAAGGCAAAAAAATTCATTCTTGGCTTTGGTAATCAATTAGATGAACAATGAACGCACAGAAAATTAAGTAGGGTTTTGAAAATTGCAAAGTATCCACTACAAGTTGTAGTGATTTATTTTTGCTAAAAAAAAGTTTGTCTAAGCGAAATTATTGAAAAAGAAGGAACAAAAATGCATAATTAGGGACATTCGCATAACTTTGCAAATAATGGATAGACTAAGGATATTGGTTGTAAATTTTCAATCTTAACAAAATTAACAATTTGTCTTCGAAAAGAAAATTTTTTTTAGCAAAAACTAGTTAGGTACTAAAAGATGTAAAATATATTTTGCAGTTTTCAAAACCCTACTTAAATTTTCTGTATGTTCATTATTTCTCGAGTTATTGATTACCAAATTCAAAAATGACTTTATCGCCTTGAACGGCGACAACTCAGTGAAAAATTATAGTACAGGGCTTGAAAATAAGTCAAATTAAAGAACGTTAAATTATATAACAGAGTTTCATGACGAAATTATCGAAAACAGTTTATTAAAGTCTGCGGACCTTTTAAAAGACAAGCAGACAATTTTTTTTAAGATGGCTTTTATACAGGGATGGCAAAAGTAGCGGTTCTTGCGGTTCGGAACCGGTTCCGGAGCGGTTCCACCAGTAGAGAATCGCTTCCAAAAGTGGAACCGGTTTTTTAGAGTACAAGAACCGTTTGCTTTGGAAGCGGTTCCGCTGTTTCGGGAATTTTGGAACCGGTTCCAAAACCGCTCCTTTTCTAAACGGTAATGGGATGATTTCGTAAGAACCGGTACGAATACCGGTTCCGTACCGGTTCCTGGGTATTTTTTTCTTCCTATTGGTTTAACCATTATGGGGCTGTCCGTAAATTACGTTACACTGTGTACTGTAGAACACTTTTTAACCTCCCTCCCCCCTCACGTAATAGGATATTATATCAAAAAGCGATATACCTGGGAGAACGCTATATTCGGGAAGCGTTATGTCCGAGTTTTACTGTACTTACAAAAAATAGGAGAAAATATCGAATATATTATCTGGGCCAAGTATGGTCACATTTTTGGCACAAAAAAATCAATTAAACTAAGGAGCTTCAGAGTGGTTTTTTCTTGGAAGTGTGGAGTGGAATATTTAACGGTACAATTCGGGCATCCGTTGATCAGATGAAGCAAACTAAAAGTCATTTAGTTGATTATAATTTTTATTAATTATCACTTTTATGTTCAATATCGAACGTGGAATATGGAAATAAAAATATTAACATAATCAAAAATACTAACAAAAATAAACAATAATTATTTTAGGATCACAACAATCCAAAACGTTACACAACCAACCTAGAGGTATGCACACACTTTCGGTACGATTGTGATCTGTAAGGAAGGGAAAACTAACTATTCATGACGTAATTTACGTCTCACCCCTAAACGGTGCAATCTTCTCAAAATCTAACCAAATTTTGACTGGCGATCAAAATGATTCGTTTATTCCTTCATAAAAAGCATGTTTATCCTTACAAAAGGAGTTCTTTAATATCGCCGGGTACTGCGTTTCGACCGACAATAACGACGTGTGTATGCAGATTTTGAAGCCGTAATTAAGTTTAACCAGTGTACTCCATTAAGAACTTTCTGTAATTTTTTTAAAACCTCATTTCGCGATCCCTGATCCCTGATTATGCCGATATAGCCGGTAGTCTAATAATATCGCCTCTTCTTAAAATTCTGTATTATAAATTGCACAAAGAACCTGTTCCTATCTAAGAACCGCTTCCAGAACCGGTTCCAAACGAGAACCGGTAAAATATTTTTTTAGGACCGGTTCCATCTTTTTTTAAAAACGGGAACGCTTCCAATACCGCACAAAAATGTTAACCGGTCCTGATTCCAGAACCGCTTCCAAAATAAAACCCCGGAACCGCTCTTGGAAGCGGTTCCTTTTGTGACAAAGTGGAAGCGGTTCTGGAAGCGGAACCGTACCGCTTTTGAAGAACCGGTTCTGTTGCCATCCCTGCCTTTTTGTGATAGGTACTCAAAAACTGCTGACACTAAAAAACTCAGTACCCAAGAACTAGAAACTTGGAGCTTTAATTCCTTTTTTTCCTTTACTCTACGGCCATTTTTATCCAAGTTACAGCTCTTTGAAATTCACCTAAAATTTTGAAAATTCCTTTATATCCATTAATTTCTACGCCCAGTGTATTTTTGAGAGAATTCTTGTTAAAACTTTATATGAAATCACGTTGTATTTTTGACATTTCAACAACATTTGACATTTTGGACAAGTTAACAAAATTGCATTTGAAGCAAGGGAAAACTTAACATAAAATGAAGACTATCGCGTTTAGACATAGACGCTAGCAGAAAAGCACGCTTTTAAGAGCTGAATAAAAACCCATTAGAAAAATAGGCTCCCATAAAGATATTTTTGTACATTTTTTTTTAATTGAAATATATATTTTTTGCGAGCACTCGGTATGAAAAGTTTTAAAAGCAATAGTGTCGGCGTCGTCACCGGCGTTCTGCCTTGTCATCTGGAGGCCTAAAGAGAGGCACCCCTTGTGTTTGCCCAGCTCGCATGTTGAAGACATCGACGGAGGCGACGACGGAAGCACTCTCGATAGGCGGGAAATTACCTGAAAGGCGTCGACGGATTACTGCCGGATTGACGTCTGGATATCTAGCGACTCCGATGTGTAGGGTGCGACGAAAATACACCTAGTTGCCTACGCGGTTAGTTACCTTAAAAAAACACAATATAAATAGTACCCGAACGCGTTCGGGTAAAGGTATGCAAGTTACGTGGGATTTACATTGAACAAAATATTTTTTATACTGGTAGTTAGTTGTACACAGAGAAAACATTCTTCGGCTCAAGACTGATCAGTTTCAAATAGACCAGTCTTTTGATAGTAATACATCATCACTCAATAAGTTCGTGGGATGACTAATAAAACAACAACTTTTAAACAAAATTCGACTTTATTCATCAGCTTAGGCTCTTTTAAGAATGATCAATGCTTATCTAACATTTTTATGCCTTTCTTACAGAACGATTTGTCCAACCCTTCAAAATACGTCATATCTCTTTCCTGCCACCATTATTTTGAGATTTACGAACAAGTAATAGGTGCTAAGGACTAAATCAGGAGAATACGATGGATGCGAATGCAGGTCGAAGGGCAATTCGTGTAATTTTTCCATTGTTGCGATCGGCTTGTGACACGGTGCATTATCTTTTTGAAATAGTACTTTGTTCTTCTTCATTTGGTGCTGTTTTTCGCGGCTTCGTCCTTCAAACGTTAGTGCAGTAGTTATTAGGATAACGCTACATAATATTCACTATTGATCCTTTTTACCTTTTCCAGATAGTCGATGAATATTATACCATGCGCATCCCAAAATATGGACACCATAATTGTCCCAGCCGACTTTTGTGTTTTTGGTCGCTTTGGACGGCTTTCGCCGGATTCCTGGAGTGTAGTTATTGATCCATGTATCATCCGTTGTCACATATCGCATGAAAAAATCCTTTTTATTTCGCCTAAACAGCTCCAAACAGCGCTCTGAATCATCAAAAACGTTGTTTTTGGTCAACAATGTGCAAAGGCGGTACTCACTTCGAACACAGCTTTCTCATGGACAAATCTTAAAGAAAAATAGTGAGTACACTGCCTCCTGATATATCTGTATGATTCTGATGATGTTTTCTGGAACAACTGCCGAATTTCGGCGACTAGAGCGTTCAGCATCATTGGTGTTTGTCTACCATTTGTGTCGATGGAGCAGAGTCCGAATAACACTTGTCAAGCCATTGCTTTGCTTGAACGGTATTTTTACCCATTAAAAAACAATGCTTTAGCGACACACGAAATCCAGAATTTTTCCATAATTTTGAAAATTACAAAAGTAGTGACATTAAAACCACTGTAACCTGTAAACTAATGGTCGGAATGTCATTAAATTTTGACACATATCGGTTGAAGGTTGGTACTGCCTAAAAACCATATGGATTTGTCAATAGTGGCGCCATCTATATATCACCCTACGAACTTATTGACTAATGTAGTAAAGAAATAAACGTATCTGTCGAATATCAGTCAAATAGAATACAATTTCCATTAGAGATGGACGTTGTCAATGTTTTCGACGCATCAACTTTGATGCCGACGTCGAAATTTTTATTACGTTCCAGAGCCGATATATACCAAATGATAACCGAAATCTAAAGCAAGGAATAGCAAAACGTTGGACACCAGACTGTATGTCGTGCAATAAATATATTCTTTTAGTTACCTGTGACTTGAATGAAAGTGTTTTCTGACGTTATTTAACATCTGCGGCGTAATGAATCCAACGGTATCCGAAATGCGTCTCTAATTCATCTACATCTGGTGGCTTTGTTTTTGTAAATGCTAGTTTTAAGATATAATCAGAAGGAAAAATATAGGGGATTAAGGTCGGGTGACCTAGCTGGCCATTCTAACGGCCATCGACTCCCAGTCCAACGATTTGGAAACACTAGGGCAAGGTACTGACGGACATTAACATGTTAATGAAGTGGTGCTTCGTCTTGTTGGGACCATATTGTGGCTACTGGTATTGCTGGATTTATTTGGAATATTTCCGATTGATTTCAACATCTTTACGTCCTTTTCACTCGTCAAGTTGCGGACAATCCTACCTTGCAACGGTTGTAGTCAAATGTAAAGCGATTTATCGCCATCGAGTCATCAAAATAGGAAAAATGCCCTTGCATCGTGGAAAAACGGCCGCCGGGGGATGGCCGAGGGCGTCCCGAATTGAAATTGCCCCGACGAAATGGGATTTTAATAAAAGTACCCGCAAAAACCCTCATCGCATTTATATGTTAAACAAAAATTTACATGCGAGATAAAAGGGCATTTAAATTAATTCCGTAAGAGGAAAATTGTGCCATAAATATTTGGTACTTTGCATTTTCCCCACCGTAGAAATCGCGGCGGCCTAGCGCGCGCCTTATTTCGAAATTAAATATTCCGAAGAAAAGTAATAAATTCGAGCGAGACCTTTTAAGAGCGAGATATTAAATTTCCTAGAATTAGAGGCGGTCCCTACGTGTTCGGGGCGTTCAGCACGTAATATGTAGTACCTAAGTAGCCGCCCGACTAGCGGGTGTAGGCTTCGTTTCATAATTAGCAGTTACGGGATTCCGGTATCACGTGACGTCACTACCAGGGGCGGACTCATGGCATCAGCTACAGTGTGGAACAGCCAAATGGAATAAATTCAGTAGCTCCATCATTATGCACTTTTTTTGGAAAATCCTGAGACGTGGCAATTTCTAATTCTAAAATGACATCTTGCGACGTAAAAGTGTCATCCCTAAATTCAACCCCCTTCAGGTGACAGCTACAACCCCTAAATTTTCAAATTGGAAGTAGGGGCTTGTGATACTTCATTTGAAAGGTCTTTTCATTCTCTATTCAAAACTGCTATGGTTTTAAATCTTATTGCAGAAATTAACAAGGAAAGTTTCTCCAGCGTAGGAAATTCATTACATTAAAATATATATATTTATTTAAAATAGTCTAAGTTAAGAAAAAATTTTCCTTTGATTTCGGGTTAGCAGTCAAAGTCAAACACAACTAAAACTCTTTTTACTGTTCAAGCTTTCGAGTCTTTATTGGCTCTTCTTCAGGGAACTCTAAAATGTTGTTAACAATTTGCTTAAATAACAAAATTGTTGATGTACAAAGACAGGTACTTATGTAATGTGAGGTTGATTTCTTTATATAAAAACTAAGTCTTGTGCATGAGATGTTTAGTTTTTATATAAAGAAATCAACCTCACATTACGTAAGTACCTGTCTTTGTACATCAACAATTTTGTTATTTAAGCAAATTGTTAACAACATTTTAGAGTTCCTGAAGAAGAGCCAATAAAGACTCGAAAGCTTGAACAGTAAAAAGAGTTTTACTTGTGTTTGACTTTGACTGCTAACCCGAAATCAAAGGAAATTTTTTCTCTATTTAAAATATATATATATATATATATTATAAGTAACACTATTTGTCAATTTTAGGTTCTGAAATGTTAATAATAACAAAAAATAAATGTCTATAATTGCCGACATTCCCTACTATAAAATAAAAACTTACTAATAAATACATACAATTTTTTGCTTGACAATCGAACGACAAAAGCAAGAAAAAATCCTCACTGGATGAGGGAACTACACACGCAAAACCCTGAGAAAGTTAATGTTTGGGCAGGAATTATTGGAGAAAATTTCATTGGTCCCTTCTTCATTGACGGCAATTTGAATGGAGAAACTTATTTAGCGCTGCTCCAAAATAGTGATGTACCGACGATGGCGAACTTGTGTCCAGCTGAAAGAAACCCACAACTTCCAGGTAATGCAATATGGTTCCAGCAGGATGGTGCACCAGCAAATTACGAAGTCAATGTCCGGCAATATCTCCACACAATCTTTCCAAACCGCTGGATAGGGAGACGTGGTTCTATAGAATGGCTTTCGCGATCACCTGATCTCGACCTCGATTTTTTTTTTTTTTGGTAGCAAGTCCGTCTCTGTAATGTACTATTAGAATCCGACTCCTGATAATTAGTAACGGTAGACCTAGAAGCGTTAGTAAAGCTACACCGGTGCCAGAAGGGAGGACAATGTTACGTACTAATCAGTCTGACATTTTAATCCCGGCCGGTCGTTCGGAGCTAATATCACCAGGTGGAATTGATAGCTAGTCCACGTGCCCCAAGGGCTTTTTCTCGACGCCACTCGAGATTAGAGTCAATCAAGCCGACAGACAATTAACCAACAAGTGTAATGATAAATATAAAGTCTCAAAATACTTTTGGTCACGTGTCATAGCCCGTCTATTTTGAAAAATCCAAAATCAAACGTTGCAAATCAGTAAAGTATGTAAAGTAATTAAAAGTGCTTGTATTTCTTGAAATATTTATTTTAAAACAAGATAAGAGTTTTTAAAACATTTGATAAGAGATTTGCAGCTCATTTTTTGCCATACCATGTTATTGTTTTGAATGGCGTGGTATAATTTTCTTTGTATTCTTGGAAAAAACTTGCAAAACACTGCGGAGATGGGACTTGGAAGAGCAGTAGGTTAACATGTAATCCATCTTCAGTAAAATTTGAACTTGTTAAGTCATTTGTTTGTTCTTAATAATAATAATAAAATAATACTGAAGTGACTTCAGACAACATTAAACCTGTAGGAAACGATTCCTGATCAAACCTACCTTTAAAAAACATATTTTTACTGGTGTAAGTTTATTAGAAATAAATATAATTACTTATAAACCCTCTTCTTCTTCTATTTCAGTATTTAAGTCCAGCAATTAAAAATACGAGATGTGGCTATTAAATAACCGAACTGATGCTGCTACCAGCGCGCTTGGAACGTGTCGCGACAAGTTTGAACAAAACTGTGGCTGGTAATACTTTCCCCACCCTGAGCTCGCTGGACAAGCTAGTGGGTCGCTCAGTTTGACTGTAGTAGTCGTTTGAATTGGTCTACGCACCAGTGATGCGTCGAAAAAATGTTAAGTGTTCAGATTGGAACAACGGGTTAATCTCAAGTTTCTTGTTAAACTGGGGAAAACTTTTACAGAAGCTTATGCAATCTTAAAAGATGTATACGGGAATATATGTTTATCCTTCACACAAGTTTGTGAATAGTTTAAACGGTTTAAACAGGGAAACATTGAAACAATTGGTAAATCGATCCGGGAAGAGCATCGTCTAAGCATCCGAGGGCTTGCCGAAATAACAGGAGTAGACAAAGAATATGTTTGCCAGATTTTGCATGAATCGTTTAACATGCGCAAAGTTTGCGCAAAAATGGTGCCAAAACTCCTCACTTCCGACCAAAAAGAATCAAGAATGAACATCTGCGCTGATATTCTAAACAACATTGACACTGATCCAGGCTTGTTAGGCACGGTGACACTGAAGGGGAAAAGATTCGAAAGTGTGGAAGCGGTTAAAGCAAAAGCGACAGAGGTTCTGAACCAGCTGACAGAAGCGGACTTCCAGCACTGCTTTGAACAATGGAAAAGTCGTATGGAGCGGTGTAGAGATCGCCAAGGGGAGTACATTGAAGGCAACAAAGTTGCTATTGTAATTGGTAACGAATAAAAAGTATTATGACAGCAGTTCGCTTATTTAATAGCCACACGTCGTATATGGAACATTTTCAAAAACCCACTTTCTCAGTTTTTTTGGAATTATCTCGAAAAACATAACAGATAAATTGAATTTTCCTAAACACTATCCCTGTTTAGCTATCTTTATATCTTCAACAATAGCCAAGATACCATTGCACGCATAACCAATTGGATACACTAGGGTGGTTTTTTTTCAACAATTTTTTTGTTTTTCAGTCCCCACTTAGAATGTTGTTGAATATGTCGAGTACTTTCCCTAAGCGTAAAAAATTACATAGGTCATGGTCTCGATTTACTCAGAATAAAACACTCTACAAAATGGCCCATTACAACGAAAATGTAACTTGTACTGGTGAGTTGGTACGGGTCGCTGAAGTTGATTTTTACTCAAAAATCTCGTTTTTTTTGCTGTTATCTCCGAAATTATTAATTTTGCCAAAAAAATATAAATATGAAATTTGTTGGAAATTTAATTTACTACAAAAAAGGTCCTATATACCAAATTGCTGAGATTAATATTTCTTGAGATATTAGACTTTAACTTATGAGTAGTACAAAATCATAGAAGCAAAGTTTGCTTCCATAAACCGTAAACATTTTGTATATAGGACAATTTGGTATATAGGACCTTTTTCGTAGGAAATTAAATTTCCAACTAATTTTTCATTTACATTTTTTTTGGTAAAATTAATAATTTCGGAGATAGCAAAAAAAAACGAGAATTTTGGGTAAAAATAAAATTCAGCGATCCGTACCAACTCACCAGTACAAGTTACATTTTCGCTGCAATGGGCACTTTTTGTAGAGTGTTTTATTTTGAGTAAATCGAGACCAAGACTAATGTAATAGCATAAAATGCGACTGAGAGTTATAGAAATTTGAAAAAAAAAATCGATTTACGTTTCACGCTTTGGGAAATTACTTAAAATTAATATTAAGGGCTGTAACTTTCAGGGATTTTTTTTTCTCGATATATTCAACAAAATTTCAAGTGGGGACTGAAAACCAAAAAAAATAGTTGAAAAAAAAATCACCCTGGGGGACACATTGTATATAGCATAACATAAATTGATCTTCGGCATCCGTTAGGAATTATTTTTATCAGTGTCACACAAAGGGGTGTTTCGAGTAAAAAACCACAGTAACGAAACGCCCGCTCTGTCTTCATTACAGCGCAATTTTTCAAAAGCGCCGCCCGTAACTCCAACACTTAATGTGTCAACGCCGGCCATTTTTCCTTCTCGCGGAGCAGCTCAATAATTAGACGCGTAGCGCGTTATAAAAAATAAAGTACACTCCATACGTCTCCCGTCCATTTAGGAGCGTTAGTTTTAACGACCGAAGTCCCGGTAAAATATGATCGTGCCACCCCAGAAATAGAACATGCCGGAGGAAAAAAACACGGCGGAGGCAACGTTGAACCGCCGGGCCCGCAGAAAGACGAACTCCTGATGGGGACTGCATTTTCCGCACTACTTAGCGGCGACAGATCGCCATTTGAGGAAATAATGTTCTCTGTAATGTCCGCGCCTTCTCATACAGTACAGTCCAGAGTAGAGATAGCACTAAAATACACATACGTCCAACATTCTTGCCCCCCCCTGGTATATTCTTAAACCGTTTACTGTAGAACGACAAAAAATTGTATACACGGTGGAGACTTTAACTGGAATATATTCGCTAGCGGGGTGGTGAATGATTTTTCAAAAAATTCCCGAGACACGTCAACTTTTAAATGTATTTACCTACATTTTGCAAGTAATGTGAAAAATATAGCCCTTCAAGGGTGGCTGAAACCACCCTCGACATGATTTTTTCAAATGCAACCCTATGGCTTGTGACCCCTCATTGTAAAGCTGGTGGAAAGAGGAATCCAACGCACTGATCAAATTTTAATTTTTAGTATGTTTGTAGGGTTGCATACAATTACAACGTAATTTTATAGTTTAATTTATTTTTAACCCAACAATTTCGTACTCAAAATGTGTGTTGTTTAGTTTTGGAATGAAAACTTTACTTTTCATATGTCCCCACAAAAAATTCCAAGCAATTTTTTGCCACAACTGATATTTATTTTTTTTATAAACATTTGTTAAGTGTTTTTACACGGCCGCAAAGAGTAATTTAGTTTGTATGCTGTATTCAGAGTTTGAAACGAAGTGTTATTTCAAATTGGTGAAAATGTCTTATTTAACTGAATCACTAAAAATCGAAATTTTGATGATGATTGGATATGGTGATAGGGCGCGAACTCAATGCGAAGTTGTTCGCTTGTTTCGAGAAACGCATCCTGACTTGCCACCACTAAATCAAGGTACCATTAGTAAAATTGAGGCACAATATCGAGAGATGGGTCATGTCAGGAAAGTACCGAGTAAGGTAGGCAGGCTGTTGTTGATGACGACACCAAGTTGAATTTGTTGCTTGCTCTAGAAGAAAATCCAATCACTCCAGCCCGTCAACTGGCCCGTGATAGTAATCTTAATCACAAAACAGTTTTAAAAATACTTAAATATGAGAAAAAACGCCCATATAAAGTGCAAGCTGTTCAAGGGCTACTTGAAGATGATCCAGATCGACGAGTGGAATTTTGCTATTTATTGATGACTTGTATTGATCAAAACCAGTTATCTTTAGAGTGGATAGTTTTCTCTGACGAGGCTACTTTTACATTAAATGGGCACGTAAATCGCCAAAATTGTCGTTACTGGGCTGAAGAGAACCCCCATTGGATGAGGGAACTTCATACTCAGCGCCCACAGAAAACTAATGTGTGGGCCGGAATAATACAAGATAGAATTGTAGGACCATTTTTCTTTGATGACACTCTTAATTGAGCAAGATACTTGCGTTTACTCCAGCACGAACTAATGCCAGTACTATGTCATTTATTTCCAAACCCCTTAAACCCTAACTTGACCGACGAGAGGTTATGGTTTCAGCAAAATGGGGCCCCACCACACTATGCTGCCATTGTTCGTCAGAATCTGGACAGAATTTTTCCCGGCAGGTGGATTGGGAGACGAGATAATATTGAGTGGCCAGCAAGATCTCCAGATCTTACACCACTGGATTTCTTTTTGTGGGGACATCTTAAAAGTAGGGTTTACATTCAGAAATCCAACAATGTAGCAGATCTGCAGGAAAGGATAAGAGAGGAAATCGGAATAATAACACCGCAAATGTTGCATAATGTAAGGGACGAAACCCACCACAGACTGGGATGCTGCCAACAAGTGAATGGTGCACATTTTGAACAATTGTTGCGTTAAAAATAAATTAAACTATAAAATTAAGTTTTAATTGTATGCAACCCTACAAACATACTAAAAATTAAAATTTGATCAGTGCGTTGGATTCCTCATTCCACCAGCTTTACAATGAGGGGTCACAAGCCATAGGGTTGCATTTGAAAAAAATCATGTCGAGGGTGGTTTCGGCCACCCCTGAAGGGCTATATTTTTCATATTACTTGCAAAATGTAGGTAAATACATTTAAAAGTTGACTTGTCTCGGGAATTTTTTTGAAAAATCATTCACCACCCCGCTAACGAATATATTCCAGTTAAAGTCTCCACCGTGTATAATAACTTTATTCTCTTATCAAAAGATTAAAAGAAAACTTGATAGCAAAAAATTGTTTTGTTCAGAAAATAACGGCTATCTTGAAAAGTTAGCAGTTTTAAATTGTAACCGAAAGAATACATTTAAACAAATTTTGTGCAGAATGCCGGGAAATCCGATTTCTCAGTTTAATAGAGGAAGAAGTTGCTTTACACCAAGAAGGTTTGTCAAACCACCAAATTTCGGACCGTCTTAACATCCTCAGGACCTCAGTGAGACGCATAATAACTTTGTTTCAAGAAACTGGAGATATTGACCGAAGGCGAGGAACTGGTCGTCCTAGACTGGTTATGTCCAGAGGAATATAAGAATAACGGTACCGCAGACGAATTTCGATAAGCAAAATACGAAGGCGATTACATTCTAACAATAAAAGAGCCAGAAGACCTTTGAGAGTGCCTAGGCTTTCACTTCAACATAAAGCTGCACGATTGCAATGGGGCCAGGAGCGTAGAAATGGGCTTTTGCCACGATGGAGAAATGTCCTTTTTTCCCGATGAAACAAGATTTGGCCTGGAAAGTGACAGTCGCCTGGAACGGGTATGGAGGGGTCCAGGCAGACTAGAGTGACTTATTTTTAGCAGAGAAATTGTTCCGTACCAAAGGGGGACAGTCATATACGCCGAAAACGTTATAGAACCTATCATTCAACCCTCGCGCAATGAATTTGGTGAAAATTTTATTTTTCAAGATGACAACGCCAGGCCACATCGTACTCAAAGGATACAAAACATGCTTCGAGAAGAAAATATCGAATGATTGAACTGGCCTGCGAACTCACCGGATATGAATCCCATCCAACATGTTTGGAACCATATTGCTAGGGAATACAAGAAAGAGAAAACCCTCCTGTAACCCTTCAGGGATTTGTTATAGCCGCTCAAGAGGAATGGGCCAACATGCATCAAGATTATACTGACAACCTAATTCGCGGTATGCCAAGACGTGTTGGTCAACTCATTGAGAGAAGGGGTGACCATACTGATTATTAAAGTTTTGTTATGTTGTATCCTCACATTTTTTTTATTACAAAAATTAAATAAATTTCTTTATGTTTTTGCATATTTTTTGGTTTTATTTTATTTTTACAGAATTTAAGCATCAAAATAAGAAAATTTAAGACTACAAATTATTAATAATAAATCAATAAATTAAATCTAATACATGTTTAAACTTTAATTAAATTAGATTTTTAAATACCGGTGGGGGGGGGGGGGCAAGAATTTTGGAGGTGTGTGTATTAAGGACAAAGTCGGACAGTGAATAGAGATTGTTTGAATAAGGAATAACACAGTCCCACAAAAAAAATTGGAACTGCTATCTAGACAACTGTATCCCTATGTAATATTTGACGCTCAATCCGAATCCGAAGTCAAAAAAAATCGTACACCCCCAAAATCAACCCCTAGCTCTAAAAAACAGGGTAAAAATGACTTAACGGTTCACAACTATTCTTAAATCTCAATAATTCTAATTAAATATAAATATTCAAGTTCGCGCCTAAAGTATGGAATAAATTGGAATATATAATAAATAAAATAAACTATACTATCCTATATAATAAATAAAAATAAATATACCACTATATAATAAATAAAATAAACTATAGGGGTAGTTTTCATCCACATACAACAAGACACTTAATTTCATACAACAAGAAACTAAAAAAAAATGCACTGATTGCAAAAAAAGCTTACGATGCCCAGTTTTTTTGGAAAAAGTGAGTAACTGCATTAGTTCCGATGCGATGCTCAAAATTTGCCCCCATAGAGTGGTGGAAACCACCCCTAAATTTAAATTACAAGTAAAATTGGGAAAAAAATTTGCCATCGTGATTTCTGTTTTAATCGATGCTAAAATTGATTTACTACTATACTCTATTTACTCCATTACTCTATTTTGACCGATACTGATTTTAATAAAAAAACGTAATACCCAGTATTAGTTAAGCAGTTTATTTGAAATGTGAACTAAGACATTCTTAAAGTTAACGAAAAATTTCAACAATTGCACGTACCTTATTTTCCATTTTCCTGATGTTTTATCCTGACCCTTAAAAAAAGAAAAGAAACTATAAAAAAATACTTGTTATGTATCACTTTTAAAGAATTTATCTGAATGGAAATTCTTTGTGTTTCATCAGTAGGTATAACACCGATACGAAAAATGTTATTACATGTAAAATATTTACAATGCTGTTCAGTTTTTATAAATGATGTTTTCGTCTAACGACAGAAACATAAATCCGGGTGTAACACACTCACAAAATAACGAACTCACGAAGCTTAGTCCTCCGTAAGAAGATCAAACGGAGCATCGCATCGTGCCCGTTGTTTTAAAATTACAGCTCCCAGTTGAAATAAAATCTCTAAAAACGTTCCATCATTAATGTAAGCAGGGAAGAGTTTTGCGCTGCAACGAGATTTAATGGTAATTTTCTCGGCGCCAAATATTCGTTACCTACTACTAAAGAGAATAGCAAATTTTCGTGTTCAGGTTTAAGGGGATTTAATATTTCCAGAACTAACTGCATGATATTGTACAGTTCATTATTTTTTAAAATTATTTTACTTATACTCGTGTTAATATTCAAGATTGTGTTATAAGCAGACATTTAAAAAGATTCGTGGCCACCAAAATTTCCTGATCTGTACTCAGCGGATTTTTGGCTTTGGCGTTATTTAAAAAAGCTATTTTGACTGCAACCGACAACGCTGAAATAATTAAAAGACAGTATTAATAGTAAGTTCACTTGTGTGTATACGAATATTTCGATCCCAGTGGGTAACCAAAATTGTTCACCTGCTGGAGATATATGTATTTCAATAAATAATAACTTAGACACTTCCCCACTAACCTGTAGTTTCATTGATCATACGGTAAAGTGAAAAAGTACAGCGTAACTGTATGTAACAGCATGTACACATCACTCAATAAGTTCATAGGATGACTAATAAAACAACAACTTTTAGGCAAAATTCGACTTTATTCATCAACATAGTCTCATTCAAGAGTGGTACATTCATTCCAATGCTTCTCTAACATTTCTATGGCTTTCTTATAGAACGATTTGTCCAACCTTTCAAAATACGCTTTAGTTAGTAATAGTCGCCATGGACTAAATCTGGCGAATACGGTGGATGCAGAAGGTCCATGGTCGATTCGCGTAATTTTGCTGAGATCCACTTGTGACACTGTGCATTGTCTTGATGAAAGAGCATTTTTTTTCTTCATTTGGGTCCGTTTTTTCACGATTTCATCCGTCAAACACACTAATAATGCTATGTATTATTCGCAATTGGTCTTTTTCCCTTTTCAAGATAGTCCATAAATATTATACCATGTGCATCCCAAGATACGGACGCCATAACCTTCCTAGACGACTTCTGTGTTTTTGGTCGCTTTGGATGGCTTTCGCCGGCTCAGCTGACTGCTGATTTGACTCTGTTTCACCCATGTTTTATCCATTGTCACATATCGCGTGACAATGGATAATAAAATATTCATCTCCCCTAGACAGCTCCAAAGAGCGCTCTGAATCATCAACACGTTGTTGTTTTTGGTCAAGAGTGAGTAAACGCGGTGTCCACTTCGAACCGAGCTTTCTCATGAATAGTCCAGGCGATGTAGCAAAAAACAAGTGATTTTTTAAAATAATTAGTTGCGGCACTTTCTCAACGTGGTAATTAGGAGAAAAAATCGTACGAATCGTATGAACATGTTTTGGACAAAATCCGATTGTAGGATCATTGCGAAAAAATTGGAAAACGGTGCGAAAAAAAGGTTCTTTTCGACTTTTAGGCACGAAAAAATTTGAGTAAAACACAAAAAAATATCACGTTATAGCGCTTGAAAAGACGAATAAAATGATTTTTGGATCACTAAAATCGGTTGATAACTTTTTGCACAAAAAAAATAGAAACCGCGAAAATGAGCGATTTTTCGATGTTCAATTACTCGGTCTGTAATTATCCTAGAAATGTCTTCGTAAGGCTCTAATTGTAGGGTTTTCCAACACCTATCTACAGTTAAATTTTTGTCAAAAATTATTCATAAATTTTCGCGCAAATTGCGAAAAAGTAAAAACAGGTACTTTAGTAAAACGGCCCCTATTTGCGTTGATGGAAAATTGATATTTTTTTTTTGCTGTGCCCTGCTTTTGTTATTGAGTAACCTTAAAATAGTAGTCAGATAAGAAAAAGGAATGAAAAAGCAGGACCAAAGTCAAGGATAGAACAAGACAGATATAACTGCCACACCTAACACGCACGCCCCACTCAGCGGGCGGGTCAGTGATGAAGTAATGGGCCGATTCGCATTTGTTGGCGATTTTGTACCATCCCTATTTCAATGAGAACCAAGCCTCCGCACCGGGGAAGCCAAGGACTGGAGTGGGAGCAGTTCCCTCTGATTTGTCTAACGCCATGACAACGACTGCGTCTGTCTCATTTAATGAACCGCTCTCTTCGCATTTGGAGAATAAAATTTAGTTCTCATACGGTATATTATTGATTTTTTACTTGTCTTAGATCGGGTGAATATTAAATATGTATATTATGTCAAATGAGATATATTAATCTGAAAAAATTGTTACCAAAGTTGAAATAAAGAAAAGGAAGAAAAAACACTCACGCTAATGATCAATACCAAGACAATAACTTCTTTCCACTTCCCAAGCAGCTGATTATATCAACATGATAGATTTTTCATTCAATATTGACACAAATGCGGCAAACAAAAGTAGGGCCGCGTCTCACGCCATCCATAGTTCAAACTGGAAAGAAGAGGAAACGTAATCAGAACACAGAGTATTGCATCTTATTCAAACAGAACGCTGTACTCGGAGCGTTATTCAATGCAAGCAAATAATGCACAATACGTACTCCAGTACCATTAATGTGTGTGATCTTTTTTCAGAACGTTCGGCTGTTGCTCGAAACAAAGGGGCATTATTCAATAGACGAGTTTGCGAAACCCGGCACAGTTTTCTTTATTACGTAAGTTACATCTCGGGCGTGTGTATGCATCGCCGCCGAGAACAATCGGAGTGCGCTATTTGTTCTGTTCGTTCCGCAAGAAATTCATACGTCAAGCTGGAATATTTATTATGCTGTGGCGTCATCGCGCGCTACAGTTTTTCATAGACTCGAACGCTCAATGTTTTAATTTATTATTATTTAATTTATTACACTAGACCGTACTTTTTACAATAATGATGACAAAAAGTCGACGAAGGTTACACATTTTTGTCGACAGTACGCCAATACGTACGTAACTACGACAGTACGTCACCCGAATGTCTACATAGCAGAATGAAAGGGAATTAGTCCAATTAATAAGCCGGAAAATCTGGAAAAGTTGATAAGCAGCTCCGATTTCAAAAATTTTTGTTTGTACGTGTTCTTTAGACCCTCAGGAACATTCATCACCACTAACATCTGCCTTGATATGAAAAATGAAAAAAATATGGTAGTTTTCCCACCCCCAAAGCTTCCCCAATAGTAAAAGTGATAAAACATTTTAAAAATTCAAAATTTCACCACGGAAATCGTCTCTCGGGGGTTTTCGGGGTCGCTGATTACGAATCCGAGATGAAAAATCGAGTGAGGGTGGTTGCACCCCATTAAAACCACCCCAGATTTTTAAATTCAAAATTTCGCCTCGGAAATCGTCTCTCGGGGGTTTTCGGGGTCGCTGATTACGAATCCGAGGTCTAATTACAACAATTCAACAGGTAAGCATTACACCATACTGACGAGGAGCTACTTTACAGTGATAGGTACATATGAAAAAAATCATAGAGGTGCCAAAGTGGTCGGAGCCGGGATTTGAACCCCGGCCCTCTAGATTGCAATGGAATAAGGCATACTATAATACGAAAGTATAAAAGTAGTTGCAAGTATGCACATAGCTCCCCTTTCATAAGCAAGAACTACGTTACCGACTGCATAGGAAGGTAAACAGATGAAGAGGGAATTTCAAAGTACCAACTGTAGAGAATGGTAAACAGATGAAGGGGGTTATTTTGAAACATAAATATTGATTTTCTCACGGCGAAAACCTCATACTTAAAAGTAAAATCCTATAGCTTACAAACGAATCAGCTATCGAAAACTTGAAAGTGGAATTATATTGTTCCATTGCATTAGACGTTTAAATTTTTGTAATTGAACTCACGATTCTTGACCAGCGACCCCGAAAACCCCCGAGAGACGATTTCCGAGGTGAAACTTTGAATTTGTTTTTTTAACTCTGTCTACCCCTAGAACCCTAGAACTCTCCATTTAGAAACAAATGTTTTTCAGGGTGGGCTATTACCTACCCAGTTTATTTTTCGCGATATTATGATTTTTCGGGTTAAATGGGACACCCTGTATATCCCGCCCTACTTCCTCAAAACAACACGCGTGGCAGCCATGCGGATCGTGGCGAGGCGCGGTAGGGGTACAGATTACGGCGCAGAAAGCCCATTCAGGCTTCCCATGCACGACAAAAACAGCCACCCCTAAAGCGTCGCACAATAACCGACCTGTTAACGTTGTTACCGTCAAAATAACTATTATGTCAAGTCGTATATTTACGGCGAGTCTCTCAGTAGGCGATAATTTAATTCGCTCTCTCAATTAGCGGCCTGGCCCCGCTGCACAGTGGTTCAGAATCCCAAAAACGTGATAGAAACCTATAACTTATGATACGGTGATGGTTTTAAGAGAAGATAGATTTTAAATACGGGAATATACTAATGAAAAGAAATGTGATTATTATTTACAATTATTTTAGGGGTGGGGCGCTTTTCATTATTTTAAAAAATAACAATACTAAACACAGATAATAAAAACTGACAATAATTTGTTGAAATATTCCTAAAAAGCAACATGAAGTGTATGGGGATTCACTTTGTACGAACATTTTCGAGTTTATAATTTATAAACCCTCTCTGGTGCGTATTAAACCAATAGACTTTTTTTAAAGTAGATTTTATAGACATGTGTTTTGAGACTAATAATTTTGAATTTATATTGAATCAGTTAAAATATATTGGTATAGATGTAACAAAGTATTTTTTCATTTAAAAAAAAAACTAAACATTTTAGAAAAAAATGTTTTAGACAAAAGTTGTAGAACTTTTTATAACTAAAATATTGAGCCCAGTCCGATGTCAATTGATAAACAAATGTATTAGTTATTGCAAAAAAAAACGCCTAAAAATCGCATTTTTTAAAAACTTGTACCTATCTTTAACCCTGGAGTGGGTACTGGAACCTTCGGTGTAGAAACAAAAAACTGGACGTTTTTTCACGAAACACCGAACTACTATACTTTTCCTCGACGCGCGTTTCGCCAACTAAGTTGGCATCTTCAGGAGAAGATTAAAACTAAATTCTAACCTAAACAATTTATACTTAATTCGATTTATACTTAATCTGCCGTCACGGTTCACTGAACCGTAACATATGTCTTTGTTTATCAGGGCGAACAGTGGACTGTTGGATATTGGACTTGTCCTTATCCATACTACTGTTGCATTTTATGATTTCTAAACTTTCAAAAGCATCCAGCTGTCTGCTGTTTGTTATATTTTTAATTAATTTTAAATTGTTTATGTCTATCTTACGATTCTTGCCAAAAGCTGTTGGGCAACGCAAGATTTTTCCGTTCTGCCATATTTTAAAATGAGCCATGTGTTCTTTAAATCTAGTCAAAATATATATTTTAGTTTGCCCAATATACTTTTGGTCACAATCTTTACAACTTATTTCGTATATTCCAGACTTTTCGTTATTGTTGATTTTGTCTTTGGGGTTGCCCAAAAGCGTCTGCAGTTTATTTTTGAAATTATAAAACAAACTGATATTAACATTTTAAAAACACTATCTAGTCCGTGGGTGAATTTAGGTCCATATAGTAACGAAACAAATTGCGAATTGTCAGTATCTCTACGAAAAGTCGTGGAATTGGACAGGGCTCTCTTAAATTTACGCTTCCTTATTAACGTATCTATTAAATGGACTGAGTAACCGTTATTCTTAGCTATATCCTTAATTAAATTGTTCTCATGTTCAAACCTCTGTTTACTGAGGGGAAAACTTATTTCGACCATTATAGCCGGTCAGTAAAACGTTTTCTAAATTTGTACTGGCAAACTGGAAGCGTCAATCGGAAACAAGGAAGTGGCAGACCCAGAATAACGACAGAAGATAACCCCGATGAAGAAGATGGCCGCGTTACTTTTTGTCGCGCGTTTTTTTTTTTAATTTGAATTTTATTTATTTGTCTGGCAACAAAAAAAAAACAACCGAAACACGTCTCAAAAATCTCCATCCATCCGTCCAGGAATCTTCAAAGCCTTCGGCAAAGCAAGCCGTACTTTTGCTACGGGCTGCTACATTTTTTTTCAATAGGTTTTTTTGATAGCATATTAAAAAACAATAAAAATAATGCATAATCCCACGAACATACCTTGTACATCATTTGAAAATTATTAACCTTTAGACTGCCGGCATTTTCCCCTTATAAATGGAAATTTTTGAGGGGCAAAGTTTATATATATAAACATCTAATACATCTAGAGTAGTTGTCGATGTCACGGGTGGCTCATATGAGCCAGGCCGGCTGACAACGGTCGGGCCAATGTTAAAAATTTTCAGATTGTGTAAATTACTATATATTTATATTTAACCGAATGTGCTTGATATTATAATATAATAAGCTACCAAAAACATTCTAAAATATATTTAGTCACCAATAAAACCACTCAAAAACGTGAAAAAAACGATCAGTTACACTGAAATAATATTTATTTCTTCATCCTTAGACTTACATATTTTCATACGTATATATTTTCATAAGTATATATTTGTATACTTATATATTTATATAGTTATAGGTAGAAATTCAATGTTTTACATTCGAATTCAATCGAACACATTATATTCAAGTATCGCTAAAAAAAATATTATTTATCCTAAATACAGTAATTCAAGTAAAAAACTAATAATTATTCGAATTTCAAATTATTATTCAAAAAATTAATTTGAAATAAACGATAAAAAGTCAATAACAGTTCAATAAAGAATTTTGAAAATATCACCCCTTTCGCTGGGGGTGGTTTCGGCATCTCAATCAATTGCGGAAAATTTTAGGGTACATTTTACAGATTTTACAGCGTGCTTCCGAAAAAAAATCGTGTAAAAAGTCAATACCCTCCTAATAACGAATTTTAAAAATTTCACTTCCTCGCTAGGGGTAGTTTCGGCATCTCAATCAATGGCGGAAAATTTTAGGATATATTCTACATATATTACAGGCTATTTACTAAAAAAATTCAGTAAAAAAGTTCAATAACGAATACAAGTTCAATAACGAGTTTTTAAATATTTCACCCCCTCGCTAGGGGTAGTTTGGGTACCTCGATCGACTAGAAAGAATTTAAGTTGTATCCTCTAGAGATCAGAGAGCCTATTAAATGGGAAAAAAATCACTGTAATATCTGTATTCATCACTGAAACTATTATTTTATTACTGTCCCATATATGAGCCAGCCGGCAGTCTAAAGGTTAAAATTGAGTTGTATCTAGTCTCATTTCATGAACTAGATTTATGAAATGTCCCTCAAGTAAATAAATTTACTTCGGGGTTTAATGAAAAAAAGGTCCTTGGGTGCACAAAGCAAACAACAAAACAAAAATGTACTTCAGCAGGGATTCCGCCTACTACGGCGCGGTAGCATAAACGAAATACGACGCGAATTCGTAAAATTCCATCGTAAAGCAGGAGCCGTTACAACGCAAACAAAAGAATTAAATATCAGAGGCACCGCGAGTTTACGCTCCTTTGAGTAGCTCGAAACTAACGTAAGACGGCATATAAGGCCCGGCCTAATGGCATTCGCGATGGGCGTTCTTCTACTAGCCAGTGCCGGCTGAGGGTATGAAGGCTGCGCAACTCGTGTAATTTTGCTTGTTGCGATCGAATTGTGACACGGTGCATTGTCTTGGTGAAAGAGCACTTTTGACATTCTATGTCTTTATTATGGGATTGCCCCTGGAAAATATTGCGATCTGCGTCATGGTTTTGCGTCACGTCACGCTTGGTAAAGATGGTTTGCCAACCTGAAGGGGCAAAATCTGGGGTAGGGAAAAACTCTATCGAGCATCATGTATGTGACGCATGACGTCATGGGTCTTGATGGTTTGCCTCTTGGGTCCTCTTTCTGGGTCCTCTTTCATAATAAAGACATAGAATGTTCCATGGCCTTGAAGGTTGGTACTATCTAAAGATAATATGGATATGTCAATAGTTGCGCCATATATACGAGGTGTGTAATTTAAATAATGAGACTTTTTTTTTTTTTAAATTTCTCTATTTGAATAGAATTACAATTCAATATTGTCTCCTTTAAAATCCCTTGAGAAGCCACATAGCGCGGGAGACGGTTTTTCCATTCCTCATAGCAGCATGGAACTCATAGAGCCTTCAGCTGGTTGGTTACAGCCGTTTGAATATTTTCTCTTGTCCCAAAATGACGTCCCTTGAGGTGATTTTTCAATTTCAGGAAGAGAAAAAAAGTCACAAGGGCTCAAGTCAGGCGAATAAGGAGGCTGAGGAACCACAGGAATGGTTTTACCTGAAGGCACAAACTCTTTGTGAACAATTCCAGGACTATCAAAAAAGCAACACAGCATGCGTTCGATCTACGACTTGCTCATTCTTGTGTGTTTGGGTCTTGGCGAGCTTGAAGTGTTCCATTTCGTGCTTTGGCGCTTTGTTTCCGGGTCGTACTCAAACACCCAAGTCTCATACCAGTAATGACACGTTCCATAAGATGGGGATAATTTTCAATCGATTCCAAAAAGTCAAGACACCTTTCTCTCTTGATATCCTTTTGTTCCCCAGTTCTCATCCCCAATTCGTTAGTCAAAATCTGATGAACTGGTGGCGTGATTTAAATTTAACTCTTCCCCGATCATTCTTGCCGTCAACCGACAATCTGAACGCACAAGATCCCGTATTCTATCGAAATTTTCATCGGTTTTTAAAGATGAAGACCTTCCGCTGCGTGGGTCATCTTCAATCGACTCTCTTCGTTCTGAGAATGCCATAAACGACCGGAAAACCTGGGCTCTTGAAAACACACTGCTCAAAACTAATAGAACACCGTTCCTAATCATTTTTAAAACGCGCTAGGAAAAAAAACGGTTTACGAAAATAGTCACAAAAAATAAACGAATGACTAACAAGTTCAACCTAGTACTGAAGGTGCATTACATGTTAACCTACCGCCCTTCCAAGTCCCGCCTCCGCAGTGTTACTAGATCGGACGCTACGTTGCCAGTCTCATTACTAAATTTACACACCTCGTATATCATCCCACGATCTTTTTGAGTATTTTTAAGAGCCTTCATATTTTAAATTTGAGATTTGACCGTGAAAAATAAAAAAAATCCAATTGTGCCATATTCTCACCCACCTTTTTTTCCAGCACGAGCCGCCACTGCAACTAGCGAAAGAAATACATTTAGCCCGCTCGCCGAGAAACTAGAGAGCTCATTATTTTCGGTATATTAGAAGGAAGGAACACGCAATAAGCCCGAAGAATGGCGTTTGTACGTTTCGCTGGAATTTTCATTAGTCTCGCGGCCGACGCCGCGTTTCGCCTAACGTTATTAGTTATGCCCCCTGTAATACAGTCTTCGACTCGGAGACCACACCGGAGACTGAACGGGGATCAAATTTATCGATTTCGCAGCGAAGGTTGCCCCGTTAGATATCCGAGAGCGCGGCTCGTTTTACGTTTTTATTTCGCCGCCGTCGTACGTACCAGAGGGTAAGGACGGAAAAGTTCCGCTATGGGCTGAGAAGAGGAAGAAATGTAGGTGTCCGAAAACACAAATTTAATCGAGATCCTTCGGGGTGGTCTCTAAGAAATACGTTATCATGAAGGTATGAATGAAATATATTTACACTAGGCGCAGAAATAAGGGTAAATAAACAAATTTCTAAGTTTTTAAAGAGCTGAGACTTGGGGGTAAAATGGTCCAGAGGAAAAGAAAAGAAAAGAAAAGGGGATTGAGGTTCCACGTTTCTAGTTTTTGGATCTTGATTTTTATATCGAGTTTTTTTTTAATGAAAGCTTGTGTAAAAGATTTGGACTCAGGAAAAAATAGAAGATTTGTGAAATGAAATAGATCCAAGGGGGGGTGGGGGAGTGAGGTATATCAACCTTCTTTTGATTATTCTTTTTTTACAATAATTAACATTCTGTTTTAAATGAAAATATGGATAATTGCTAAAAAAAACTTTAACTTAAAAAAAGTGAATAAAAAGTTAAAAATATATCCTTGTATTGATGTGTACAAACAATTTCAACCTTCCGAGTACTCTGAAATAAAAATCGCAGCGTTTTAAAATTATCAGGGTTTCTTTGAGGTACCTTTATGGTTAAAGAGTTGCACAATAGCCTTAGTCTATCCATTATTTGCAAAGTTATGCCAAGTTCAATTCAAATTCAATTTTTACCTTTTTTTCAATCAACAGTTTCGCGTCGAAAAACATTTTTTTTTAGCAAAAACTTCATCATCTTTTCAAAAAAAAATCATTTCAACTTATAAGGAATACTTTGCAGTTTTCACAATTCAACTTTAATTTTCTGTTCGCTCATTATTTCCCGAGTAATTGATTATCAAACGCAAAAATGACTTTTTGCTTTGAATGGTGATAACTCGGTAAAAAAAATCATCATACAGGGCTCGAAAACAGATCAAATTAAACAGAATTAAATGATCTAAAAGAACTTTTTTGATGTAATTATCGAAAATAACTGAAAACCTTGAACCTTTTAACACAGATAAAAATTACGAAAAATTTTTCTTCGATGGTTTTATTATTTCTCAAAAACTGCTGTCGCTAAAAAATTTTAACTCAAGATCCAAAAACTAGAAACTTGGGGCTTCATTTTCCTTTTTTTTTTCTCTCGATTTTTTAGATTTGACTCTAGAACAAAGATTTTATTTGATTCAATGCTACAGAACTGGAGAGGAGTGCTATCGTGTTGTTATTAATAAATTTAACGAAAAAATACCCAGAAGTTAGCATTTCTAATGTCGGAGTGAAGAAGTTGGTGACCAAGTTCTTAGAAAGAGGCTCTGTTTTAAATGGTTGAATGAAGATAATGCTGCTTCAGTTCTTGCCCTCCATTCCGTGAGAGAAGCTCCAAGAGTATCACTTAGAAGAGGGACAATTGAAACTGAAATAAATAAATCGCATTTACAGAGAATTTTCAAGCAGAACTAGATTTTACCATTCAAATCAAAATTCAGGCACACCTTAAAGGAGGGTGATGAAGCCACGTTTGGATTTTTGTTTGGAGATGGGCAACAGAGTTTTAAATGACAAAGGATTTCATATGCGAATTTTGTTTTCCGATGAATCTACTTTTTCAACAAACGCCATCGTTTCGTCTCAGCATTGCCGGTATTGGAGTGAAACAAGTCCCCACTTTACTATTTCTTGTCGAAGACAATATTTCAAAAAAGTTAATGTGTGGTGTGCGGTTTCATATACAAATGGCATTATTGGTCCATATTTTTTCAAAGAAAATTTAAATCGTAATACATATTTGGAGATGCTACAAAAATTTTTAACAGATAAACTTGATGAACTTCCTTTAAGTTATCGAACGAGAATGTTTTTCCAACAAGATGGGTGTCCTGCTGCTCATCATGCCGTTACTGTCCGTAATTGGCTCAATTCCTAATTTAATTTAATTTAATTTAATGAACACTGGATAGGAAGGAATGGTCCCATTTTATGGCCACCGAGAAGCCCGGATCTGACAATATTGGACTTCTATCTATGGGGATGTTTAAAGCAAATTGTTTATCGTGAACCACTAGAAAATGACGAAGAGCAATTAAAAACAAGGATTCAAAATGCAGTCAAGTCCTTGTCAATTGAGGAAATTAGAAATAGTTTTAACGAATTTAGAGCTCGAATTGAAATTTGTGCAGAAAAAAAGAGGAGCATTATTTGAGTAAGAAAATTATGGTTTAGTTTTGATTTCATTTTATAATCAGTTGTTCCATTCAATGATTAAAACATGAGACTAAGTAATTCGAATAATGTTTTTAGCTAACTAATTAATTGAGTTTCTATAGCATATAGTATCTTAGACAACGAAATTATTGGGTTAAATCCTCCAACTAGAATTACTTAGGTATAAAATTTTGTGAAAGTCCAAATTATGAAGAAAAATGGTATTATCTCGAGAACCGTTTGAGTTATATAAAAATTAATTTGCGTTTTAGGGGTTTGAAATCAAGCAGAGCAAATCATCAAGAGTGACTTTTTCTGAGAAATCAAAAACACAAAATTGTTTCCTCTTTTAAAATTCGATCCGGGGACATACTGTATATCAAGTCTCATGTAGGCACACTAGAGGGCAGTCCTTCCTTAACAAACAACAATAAATCATTTTTGCTGCCGATTGCAACATTTTTGCAATCCGATTGTTTCTAGATATTATTAATCCAAAGGCATTTCTCGACGATTGAGACATTGTTCATTCTGACCGTACAACGCGAAATTTGTACTATTATGTTTATTATGTATGTTTACCCGCATGATTCAATTAAATTTGAATGAGTTATTTAACGCGACCTACAGAAGGTACCCCATTGTGCTTTATTCAATGGCTGTCGCCGCCGCCCTTGCTGTTCCCTATTATGACAATGAAAGCTGATTTTGTGAGCTGACCGTTTGAACAAATGGGTTTTCCGAACGGCCAGGCCATAACTCTTAACTTTGTTTCTAAACGAACAGTTTTATACTCATATTTTAATTTACGTCCACATTTTTTTCATGTATGTTTACATGTTATTCAAGTCATAAAAAGTAACACAATATGAATGTTATTTTTTAGAAGGTACTAGCTTTTTGTTTCGTTATTATACAAATTTGTATTTCACGCTGAAAACGTTAAAACTGGGAGTCATTGTTACAAAAACATCTGTTTCATTATAACAGAATAGAGATTACTTATACAAAACAGAATCATAACTTCTATATCTCTCTGTTATACGAGCTGTGTAAATTAAGTAATGAGACTTTTTTAGAGATTTTGAGATTTTTTAAATTTCGTTTAATCGAATAAAAATTATAAAATTATAATTAATAGTCAATAGTATCGTCTCCTTCAAAATAACTTCCTTGGGAAACCACACAACGTTGGAGACTTTTCTTCCATTCCTTATAACAGTGCTGGAACTCGTATATTGGAATAGCCTTCAGCTGGTCGGTTACAGCCGTTAGAATATTTTCTATGGTTCCAAAATGACATCCCTTGAGGTGATTTTTCAATCTCGGGAGGAGGAAAAAGTCACAAGGACTCAAGTCAGGCGAATAAGGAGGCTAAGGAGCCACATGAATGTTTTTACTGGCTACAAACTCGTTTACTGAAATGCACTGAAAAGGCGCATTGCCGTGATACAACATTCAGTTATTCTTGATGTCTGGTCTCACTCGCATGACCCTTTTTCTAAATTTTTCAAGAAGCTGTCTGTAAAAGTGAGCTGTTTGGCCCAGAGACTCATTGAAATGCCCTGGCTATCAAAAAAGCAAACATTGATCTTGGACTTGCTCATAATTGCTTTTTTGGGTCTTGGAGAGCTTGAGGTGTGCCATTCCATGCTTTGGCGCTTGGTTTCCGGGTTTTACTCAAACACCCAAGTCTCTCTCATCCAAACACGTTCCATAAAATGGCGATAATTTTCAAACGATTTCAGTAAGTCAATACACCTTTCTCTTCTGATCTCCTCTTGTTCCTTTTGTTTTTTTTGGGACCATTTTTGAGCAGATATTTTTCATCCCCAATTCGTTAGTTTTATCCCCAAATCTGTATTTCAGGCTGAAAACGTTAAAAGTGGGAGTCGTTGTTACAAAAACATATTTTTCATTATAACAGAATAGAGACTACTTATACAAAACAGAATCATAACTTCTATATCTCTCTGGTATATGAGGTGTGTAAATTAAGTAATGAGACTTTTTTAAAGGTTGGGATTTTTTAAATTTTGTTTATTCGAATAAAAATTATCAAATTATAATTAATAGTCAATATCGTCTCCTTCAAAATAACTTCCTTGGGAAACTACACAACGTTGGAGACGGTTCTTCCATTCCTTATAACAGTGCTGGAACTCGTATATTGGAATAGCCTTCAGCTGGTCGGTTATAGCCGTTAGTTAAATATTTTCTATGGTTCCAAAATGACATCCCTTGAGGTGATTTTTTCAATCTCGGGAGGAGGAAAAAGTCACAAGGACTCAAGTCAGGCGAATAAGGAGGCTAAGGAGCCACATGAATGTTTTTACTGGCTAAAAACTCGTTTACTGAAATGCACTGAAAAAGGCGCATTGCCGTGATACAACATTCAGTTATTCTTGATGTCTTGTCTCACTCGCATGACCCTTTTTTCTAAATTTTTCAAGAAGCTGTCTGTAAAAGTGAGCTGTTTGGCCCAGAGACTCATTGCGGAAAATTCCCTGGCTATCAAAAAAGCAAACATTGATCTTGGACTTGCTCATAATTGCTTTTTTGGGTCTTGGAGAGCTTGAGGTGTGCCATTCCTTGCTTTGGCGCTTGGTTTCCGGGTTTTACTCAAACACCCAAGTCTCTCTCATCACACGTTCCATAAAATGGCGATAATTTTCAATCGATTTCAGTAAGTCAATACACCTTTCTCTTCTGATCTCCTCTTGTTCCTTTTGTTTTTTTTGGGACCATTTTTGAGCAGATATTTTTCATCCCCAATTCATTAGTCAAAATCTGATGAACAGTGGTGTGATTCAAATTTAACTCTTCCCCGATCATTCTTGTCGTCAACCGACGATCTGTGATCTGATTCATCTTCAATCGACTATCTTCGTTCTGAGAATGTAGGGCATTCTCACCGTCAAAAAAACCTGGGCTCTCGAAAAAACACTGCCTCCGTAGGCGTGTTGAAGTTTTGCAAAAGTATCCATTGCGTTGTCTCCAAATCTGAAGCCAAAACCCGATAGCACACCGTTGCTCAAAATTAATGTCACTCATTTTTAAAACGCACTAGAAAAAAAACGGTTTACAAAAACAGTCACAAAGAAAAACAAATGACTCTAACAAATTCAAACTTGTACTGAAGGTGCATTACTTAATTTACACACCTTGTATATTTACTCAACAATCAATATCCGTTGTTACCAGGAGCGTCGATATAGAAAATTTATCTATTTTACGTAATGAATATCACAACACCATAACAGTTTACATTAAATCTACAAAGCAATGCAGTATTCAGAGAGAGTAATTATAAATCAACAATAGTAATTATTATATAAGTTGTAAAATGGCGATTAGCAATAACCTTTATGAAACCATTACAAACCTGAATGTAATTCCACTTTGATGTCAGATTAATTCTAGCATTAAATTGTAGCTATTTACATTCGACTGAAATTATATTACTAAGTATTCATAGAATTTTAAATGCGACAGCTAAACATTTGCCAATACTAATGTATAGAAAGGTTATAATAAGGGATGTTGATTTGACACATTTCTCGGATGATTTACACGAAACTGTGAGGTTTGCGTTTGCAATGATTCACGTGTTTGATCTACATAATAGCACATTCATGATTCCGTTGACTAATGCACTATTGAAATCATACTGATTCGTTATCTAATTAGGCCTGTGTTCAAACTTGAAGGTAAACCGTACGCATGACTCCCGATTCGATCTATATAATTATTTATTTTAAAATTTTGCTGAACTCTGTAATAGAATTGTAATAAAACTGTAATTAAAGCTTTTGCTAGATATTACAGCGACGCATGTATTAAAATTAATGCTTTTTGTAATTATTCAGGATCTTAAAGATACTGGAAAAACAATGATAACACAGGTCTACAAAAAAAAAAAATGTTCTGTCTTTGCGATGAGACCCATCATTTCCTATGTATTTTGATGCACTGAAACCAAATTTGGCAAAAAAAAATTCTACCTCGTCAATTTTTCTCTCCACTCCCATATAACCCCGTAAACTCTTATAGGGGAATTTAACAAAAAAAAAAAAAAAACAAAATATAGTGTTTTTTTTTGGGTCGCTGATCACGGATCTGAAGTCAAGAATAAATTTCGACTTAATGACAGAGCTGTCGACAAGCTCTCAAGTTTCACTAAAAAGTAAAAAGTTGATATTAAATGCATATTATTCAGTTTTTTGGGTTGCTGATTACAATTCTGAAGTTAAAAATGATTTTTGACATAATTCATTTTTGATTTATTTTTTGAGGCAATAGTTGGAGTTGATGATAGGATTTTTTTTGCCGACCTCAAGCGACTGTAATCTTTTCAAAATGGCGGACATTGCATAAAATCTCATGAAATATGAATTTTTCTCTAGTATTAACGAGAAAATAATGTTATTGTGAGTTTTTCTTGATCCACAGTCATTTTCCTCAATCAAAACAATACTACAGAATATATTTGACTAAATTTTCACTTTTCAGTGATGGCGGATTCAAAATGACGGCGGAATTTCTCAAGAAATGGCGCGTTTTTTCATTATAAAAAGTAAATAGGATTTTGTAATTATACATTTCCTATGTCATTTCATGTTTTAGTAAAATTTTTAGTTATTCCTGGTGAAAAAAGTCTGAAATCCAAGATGGCGGATTCAATATGGCGGACATCATTCTTGAAAATTCAAAATTTGAAAACGGAAAAATGATATATTACGCACTTAGGGATATAGGCTTTGAACTTAGGACTTAGGCATTGAAGAATTTTTTTTCGCATATAAATAGAAAATATTATATATTTTGAATTCGGCCGCATTGACGATTTTTTTTTCCGGAACTTCCTCGCATATTTATTTAAAGAATAGTACGTAGAACGTACTTTCTGGTGGGTGTGAGAAAAAATCGTGTATACACCACGAGAAACAAGTAGGCTGTGTACTTCCGGCGAGTAGTTTGCGCCCGAGCATCCCTAAGTGCATAATGTATAATTCTCATGATTTCATCATGAGAACCTCAACACCGGAAAAACCTCGTTTTGAGGTTAGAATGACAAATAAATTTTTACTCAGATAGAACGCATTCTTATGAAAAAGATTAAGAGGATATTTTCCATCAGAATTCTACGTAAAATATGACTGTAATTCTTCCGTTTTCAAATTTTGAATTTTCAAGAATGATGTCCGCCATATTGAATCCGCCATCTTGGATTTCAGACTTTTTTCACCAGGAATAACTAAAAATTTTACTAAAACATGAAATGACATAGGAAAAGTATAATTACAAACTCCTATTTACTTTTTTATAATGAAAAACGCGCCATTTCTTGAGAAATTCCGCCGTCATTTTGAATCCGCCATCATTGAAAAGTGAAAATTTAGTCAAATATATTCTTTAGTATTGTTTTGATTGAGGAAAATGACTGTGGAGCAAGAAAAACTCACAATAACATTATTTTCTCGTTAATACTATAGAAAAATTCATACTTCATGAGATTTTATGCAATGTCCGCCATTTTGAAAAAATTAGTCAGTTGAGGTCGGCAAAAAAAATCCCATCCTCAACTCCAACTATTGCCTCCACCTCTCTCCACAATCCGGAGTAGGTTAGAATACTTTTTGGACTAAAAAAAAAAAAATATGAAAAAAAAATCCCTAAATTTTCAGTACTTTTCTCCATAAAGTCAGACATATTTTTTTCTAGAGCATTTAATCACAATTCTGAAATCCCTGAAAAACCCCGGAAATCGAAAGATCATATCCGAAAACATTAGGATAAGTGGTTTTTATTCAGTGAATTCATTAATTTCCCTTCGAGATTGACGCTCCAAAAAAGACGAAAAATTGTGTCCGTTTGGGCGTTAATGGGTTAAGTCTCGCGAATTTCAATTTGCACGGTCAGTGCACCTTTCGCGTGTGCATCGCGGCCTAATGTGTTTGCGGGCAGCCTCGGACGAGGCGCCATCTATCAAATTTCACTCCTTAAATTGACATTAATTGTGTATACTTAATAGCAGGTGGTATTAATACGTTTTGCATATATCCACTTGACGTTCTAATGAGCGTACGTCTCGGATCTGATACGGGCCGACGCATTTTCATTTTTACCCACAGTCATGCGAGGTTCGAATTACGCTAAAGGCGCAATACATTAATAATTCAGCAAATAGGTCCCGATATATAAAAAATAAAATATGGAAAACGAAAATATATGCATATGCCCACGTGCATAAATAAAAGGTCATTAGCATGGGGCACCGGTAGCCGAGTGGGTTAAAGCGCCGTCTTTCCAGTCGCGATACCTCTGCGCGCGTTGTTCAAGTCCCGGCCGGGATAGCGATTTTTAATTGTCGCGCTTTCTCCGTCAGGGCTTGATATGCAACCACTAATACACTAATGTATAGGTGTGGATGCATAGATGCCAATCCAACCGCACATGCCCTAGATTTGGTAATGATCTGAGTTTTCTGGGTTTCCTCAGAACTGTAAAGCAAATGCGTTACCGAAATAATCTTAAGTCGCTCCCAGTGCGCCATGGCAAATAATAATAATAGCCACTCCTTCCCGCACAGGTCCCTGAGAGGACCTAAGGGGTTAGTCTTCGGAGTAATTATAGGGTGAGTATTATTATTATTATTATTATATTATTAGGGCGTTCGTTTTACGTCGACGTCCACGTAGTGGATTCGTATATCGGGTTGGCATATCGCTGAATCAGAATTATAAGGCTCTATGTTACAATTTTATCGGTTCTGTACTTTCACATATCACAAAGTCCTATACACAACTTGAAGAACCTTTGGGAACATCGCTATCGAGTCTAACGACGCACAGTGGCGCCAAATCCCAAAAACCTGGTCAAAAGTCAAAAAGTGTATGAATCGATGTGAAAATCTTTACTCGGGGTTTTTGAGGCCGCTGATTACAAATCCGTTATCAGATTTACAAAATCTCAAAATGTCGGAGAGATACCGCGCGTGCGCACATGGAAAATCAACAGAAAGTCAAGCAACTGCTCTGAATTCGGTATCGGAATTTGAAAATTCCTATGGCGAGTTTGATATGGCGGAAAATTTCAACGCGGCAATTTAACTATTCTTCATTTTTTCCAAAAATCTTTCTATTCGATTAGCTGAATGTCATTTGCCTCTAAGCTTAGAAATTAAGGAAGTAATATCTTTTTTAAGGTCATTCGGTATACACAATATTTTGACCCACTTCTCGAGGAAAGATAATTTTCAATTTTTAGTAGCGGAACTTTCCCCACCCTGAGTTCGCTGGACAAGTCAGTGGGTCGCTCAGTTTGACTGTAGCAGTTGTTTGAATTAGTCTACGCACCAGTGATGCGTCTAAAAAATATTCAGATGGAACAACGGGCTAATCTCAAGTTTCTTGTTAAACTGGGGAAAACTTTTGCAGAAGCTTATACAATGTTAAAAGAAGTGTACGTGAATGAATGTTTATCCCGGACACAAGTTTTTGAATGATTTAAATGGTTTAAAGAGGCACGTGAAGCCACCGAAGAAGATCCGCGCCCCGGACGGCCCTCAACGTCAAAACGGACGAAAGTAGATCGTCGTCTAAGGATCCGAGGGCTTGCTGTAACAACAGGAACCGACACAGGATATGTCCGCTAGAATTTGCATGAATCGTTCAACGTGCGCAAAAATGGTGCCAAAACTCCTCACTCTCGAGCAAAAGGAATCAAGAATGAACATTTACGCCGATATTCTAAACAACATTGCCACGGATCCAGGCTTGTTAGACACGATGACACTGAAGGGAACAAGATTCGAAAGTGTGGAAGCGAATAAAGCAAAAACGACAGACGTTCTGAACCAGCTGACAGAAGCGAACTTCCAGCATTGCTTTTAACAATGGAAAAGTCGTATGGAGCGGTGTAGAGATCGCCAAGGGGAGTTCATCGAAGGGGAAAAAGTTGCTACTGTAATTGTTAACGAATAATGTAATTGGTAACGAATAAAAAGTGTTATGACAGCACATCGGTTTTTTAATAGCCACACCTCGTATATAATGCATTGTTTCTCTAGTGGTATGCACAGGAGCTCCATGTTTTTGAGTATAACCTTGCAATTCATCGTCATGAAACATTTGTACAAAACCTGTTTAGAAAGATTTCTAAACGGTACCTTTCTGCATTCTGCATTTCGTAAAGAAATAGGTCCAACAATTCTCTTTCAGCTAACAGCTGCCCACACTCCAGTTTCTTGTGAGTGTAGTGAAAATTCAATATAAAAGTGAGAGTTGTCTGCACTAACAAATCTCAAATTCTGAGAGTTACCGTAGCTCGAAAGATGGAACCAAGCCTCATCAGTAAAAAAAAGGTTTTTTGAAAGAAATCGTCGTCATTGTTGAAATGGTTAATAAACCATTGACAGAACTGTAGTTTGAGAGGTTCATTTGCTCTGTGAATTTCATGTGTTGATTGCAGACGATATAGATGGAGCTCTAAATCATTTTTCAATATTTGTTGATACGTTGTATAGGGCAGATTCACTTGTTGGGTTAGATGGCCAATTGATGTTCTTGGATTGTCGCTTATCACTTACCTAACCGTTTCAACGTTTTCGTTTCTCCTCACTCTGGATCTGTCACTGTCTTGCTTCCGATTGATGCTTCCAGTTTTTCGGTAAAAAAGTTAGGAAACGTTTTACTAACCGGCTAAAATGGTCGAAATGAACAACTGCGTCTGGAAAAACTCCCCTGAAGCCCTTATGGCGATGGGTGGTGTGGTAAATAAAGCACTTTAATCGGTTATATGTACAGTTATTTATTTACATATTTACAAGATATGAGAGACCGGGGAAGTCCGGTAAAACGCGGAGATAGACTCCGGTGTGGAGCCGGTGAACGGTAAAGATGAACTGACGGAGACCGACTGTCCAAACGGAAAGTAAAGTCCCCTAAACCAACAATAAGACACAGACCTAGGTAGGTTCCCAGAAACCAGTCTCCAATAAACAGTTGTAAACTAAATTAGGGGAAAACCCAACCGCAGGTCAGTTTGGGAAAACCAAACTATTATGCGGGTGTTTTTAACAGAAATCAAATAGGCTGTACCACGTATTTACATGAATCTACAAACGGTACATGCCGAAACGAGAGAATTAGGGTTTTACAGAAATATACATAAATAGGTAGGTATCTACCTACCACGTACATAATTCAACTAAAATTAGACCCTACCTATTAAACAACAATAGACCCTACACCCTCATATGCAACTCACATCGAATATCTCTAGTTTCCATTGATTCTACTGCCATTTAAAAATAGATTTCAAGTGAAACATGTGTCTGTTCTTCATTAAACATGAATTCCATTATTTATTTCACAATTCTGACAGCCACTTGTCAAAAGTTTGAAAACAAAGTTTCGTTTCGAGCTTCATGACCGCCATTTCCATCTATCTCGTTCATAGTCGGATTTGATGACGCTTTTTTTTAATGGCTCTGTATTTTTTCATGACATCAAATTATAAGAGCCAATACATTGTCAAAAATGGTCAATCAGATTTAATATTGGCCAATCAATGTGTAATCATGGTCCATAATTTTTATAATCATTTATCAATTTAGTTCAGCCACGTACCCGTACAAAGAACTTCAATTAAACCTTTCTAATAAACTCTTCGAAATTTTTAAGAGCGAATGCATATTCCCGTTGATACCGCTTCCGAAACTCATGCATATGTTACCGTAAAATATTAAAACGACCCGTTATTTACGGATAGGCGTAAACACAGTTCGGCTGTTAAAATATTGAGGCGGTTTCCCTAACTCGGCAGTAGAGGATAAATAAATCTACCTGATCCATATCTCGTGGATTTTAGATTTACGATAGGTCGTAGTCCGGGTTGGGTCTCGATTAAAAAAGCGTACGGGCGAAATCAAAATAGAACGCTTATTTATGGGCCAGTCCTTCTTCCTGGGACTACTAAATTTTCCGTTTTATTGGGTGTTTATTTCGAGAAAATCAACGGGCGTTTAATTTTTCCGTTACGAGCGCCTTTCAATTAGCGCCTGCTGTATTTTTTTTTACTAGTTTAACGACAGGTGACGTCTGTGAGGCTACATCTGTAAATTTCAACAGAGTACCGGAACGATTTGAGAGATTGAAACAATTTCAAATCATGAATAAATAAAAAACTGGAGGTTTTCCACGAAACATCGAACTACTAGACTTTTCTCGACGCGCGTTTCGTTAACTAAGTTGGCATCTTCAGGAAAAGATTAAAACTAAATTCTAGCCTACACACTTGCACTATTTATACAAAATTTGTTGCCACAGTTCACTGAACCGTAACTGTCTTTGTTTATCAGAGCAAACAGTGGACTGGTGGGTATCGGACCATTGTCCTTATTCATACTATTGTTACACTTAATGATTTCTAAACTTTCAAAAGCATCCAACTGTCTACTGTTTGTTTCATTTCTGATTAATTTTAAAATATTTATGTCTATCCTATGGTTGTTGTCAAAAGCGTGTTGGGCAACACAGGATTTTTCCGTTCTGCCATATTTCAAATGAGCCATGTGTTCTTTAAATCTAGTCAATATAGATCTTTTTGTTTGCCCAATATACTTTTGATCACAATCTTTACTTATTTACAACTTATTTCGTATATTCCTGAATTTTCGTTATTGTCGATTTTGTCTAAGGCGTTACCCAAAAGCGTCTGTAGTTTATTTTTAGAATTGTAGACCAAATTGATATTAATATTTTTTAAAAATTTTATATAGTCCGCGAGTGAATTTAGGTTCATATGGTAACGAAGCAAATTTCGAATTGTCAGTATCTCTACGAAAAGTCGTGGAATTGTACAGGGTTCTCTTAAATTGATGCTTCCTTATTAACTTATCTATTAAATGGACTGAGTAAACGTTACTCTTAGCTATATTCTTAATTAATTGTTTCTCATGTTCAAACCTCTCTTTACTGAGGGGGAAATTTAACAAACGGTGAATTAGAAAATTAAAACTTGCCATTTTATGTTGAAAAGGGTGGTGTGAACCGTTTTGAATATATCTAAGAGTCGCGGTTTCTTTCCTATATACATCAAACTCTAACTTATTTTCACTATTTCTAATAACTAATACATCTAAAAATAGTAGCTGTTCATTGTGTTCCACTTCATATGTAAATTTTATGGTAGGGAAACGGTTATTTAATTGGGCAACAAAATTATCTAAACTAATTGCTTTTGTATTAAATACCGCGAAGATGTCGTCCACATACCTGAACCAAACTATATGGAAATACTCGAATTTATCTTTTACTTATGTCTCAAATTTACTCATAAAAATATTTGCAATGAAAGATGGCAAGAAGTTACCCATTGTCGTTCCCTCATGTTGTTGAAAATATTCACCATTATACTGAAAACTATTTTGATCCATACAAATACTAATAAGCCGAATGTATTCCTAAATAATATAATAATTAATAATTTTATCGTCTAAACCATTTAATTCGAGTAATTCCCTTAGGTAGTCCAAAGTTTGCGGGATTGGAACACTTGGAAACAATGAGCACACATCAAACGAGACCAAAATTTCACCTTCATGCAATTGGATATTTTTGATATTGCCAATGAACTCACTAGAATTTTTAACTGAAAATCTTGTTTGTGCAATAGGCAAATTTTCGAACTCGTTCGTTAACCATTTTGACAAATTATAAGTTGGGGATCCTATCGCTGAGACAATTGGTCTTACACATTTACCTGGTTTATGTATTTTTGGTAAACACTACTCTTTTACATTTCTCTTTTTTAATTTTTTCCTTTTTCCCCCCCCTCCCCCCTTTTTTTTTCCCCCCCCCCCCCCCCCCCCCCCCCCCCCCCCCCCCCCCCCCCCCCCCCCCCCCCCCCCCCCCCCCCCCCCCCCCCTTTTTCCTTCTTCCCTTCTTTTTTTTTTCTTTTCCCCCCCCTCTTTCCTCTCTTTCCTCCCTCCCCCCCCCCCCCCTCCCCCCTCTCCCTTCCCCCCCCACCCACCCCCTCTTCTCTCCCCCCC